>OX465264.1:4195186-4529416 GCA_949987775.1 Aproaerema taeniolella | reverse complement strand
TGTTTTGTTCTCATTTAACCTTTTCACCGCCAGTCTGATATATCAGACGTTTAAGTATCGTGCCGTCGCCGCCAAAGTCTGATATATCAGACAAAAGATTTTTTTTTTACTTTAATATCGTTTACCAAGCGTTCGCCATACGCCACATTAAAAAAAAAATTTGATGTCGTAGCGTGTGGTGGGCGTTTTTGACGAAAACTCTTGGCGCTAAAAGGATTAAAACAAAAATCGTGGTAAGAACCCTTTTTAATATGTTAAAAACTAATGAAATAATTTTCCACGTTATAAAAACGTATGAGTCACCGACTTCAATCCCAACAACATTTCGCAAATGTCAATCATTTATTTAGATCAGAGGTTCCCAAACTTTTATTTCTCATAGACCACTTTTAAAATTTTGCTGGTTCCGGTGGACCCCCTGCAGCTACATTTCTACAATATTCCCATAACTCGACAAAAAAATTTAAGATTAGATCTAACTATGGATATTTGCGTTGCGGCTGAGTTCCAACTACTTACAATCACGAATTAAGAGTTTTCGATAAAAAAGTGAGAATTGATTGGTTTGTTAATTAATTGATTCTGCTGTGAGAAAATTCCACCCAACTTTACTTTTTTTACACCTACTCACAGCACTTCCATCAATTATTTATCTGCCTAAAATGTAGGCTTGACTTCATAGTTGAAGTAAAGACAATATTTTAGTTCTTCACTATCGAAACCAGAAAATTTTCGTGAACCCCACTTACGAATTGTGACCCCCATTTTTTTTTCACGCCAACATAGACCCCCATCGAATCGCCTGCGGATCCCTGGGACCACCTCTGGAGTACACTCTTTTGAACAAAAAAAGAATTTTGAAAATCGGTCCTTAATTGGCGGAGAAATCGGTGAACATACATAAAAAAAAATACATACAGTCTAACATAGTTTCCTCCTCCTTTTTTGAAATCGGTGAAAAACCGCGATAATCTTAAACAATCATACTATTTCATAAAACAGTCCCCCGCAGCTTCTGTCTGTCTGTAAGCGATAAACTCAAAAACTACTGAACGGATTTTCATACGGTTTTCACAGATGGACGGAGTGATTCAAGAGAAAGGTTTTCTGAAACTCCCACGGGAAAGAAGTCCCGGGCAGGAAGGTATATAGTACAATTTTTATTTCATATATCGACCTATGTTCCTTCGGACAATATGTTACTCTGAAAATGGAACGGTACAAATTTCGTGATAGTCGTTAAGGTTCACAATTAGTGTGATGAGCTATTGTAAATAGCTCTTATTGACTACCCCGAAAGTTGTACCTTTTAATAAACACAGTCACATATATTTAGTTAAGCGAGCTAATTTGTCACCAATATGTACTTCTGTTCTGGCTGCTTGATAGATTCTCTTGTAGGTATACTCCGCGTAAAATAGAAAGGCGAAAAGTGGCTATTACGCTTTGAAATGTATGTATATCGCTTGTATAGTATTTCTTTACAAAGGTTCATTTTAATGAGGAGTTTTCATTTTGACAGTTCTTAAGAAAAAAACAAGTTTCATAATGTTGACAACAGATGGCACTGCACTGGAGTCTTATGTCAATGTCAAGTCAAGTTTAGTTCACACAACGAACACGTAATTTCACTTTTAAAAATCTGTTTTGTTTTTTTGAGAAAACAAAACAATGTTGCAAGACCGAGGGCAATTTCCTATTTCATGGGCAATTTTTTTTTTAGAAACTGCGAATATATTGAAATGTGTGAAATATGTTGTGATGATCTCTACCGGTTATTGCAAGGGGATAGTATCCTTCAGTGAACAGATGCAATGCGAGTTTTTCCGATTGACAATTTTATGCTGGTAAGGACAATTTTATGCTGGAAAGGACAATTTTTGCGAAAGCTCGGATCTAGTCTGGCAAGACTGTAATCTAATCTTGTCAGCCTGTGACAGTGACTGACTCTTTGCAGTCTGCATTGCATTCGCTTGGTTTGTTGTGTGAGTTTTGTATTTCTGCATTTTGGTGATTTTTCAACGACTTCCTGCTTTTCTCTACTGGCAACATTATCTATATTTTTTAATTGGTTTTGACATAATACTCGATATGCGCGCCATCTATTGGCGTCATAAGTAATAACTTTTTTTTTAAATGTCTTCTTGAAAAGCCCTCATTGGCAGGGTAATACGAATAGTGTAATCCTACCAAATTAGATGGGCTATGTTAAAATAGTAAACAAGAGTACTACCCACATTTTGTAGCTTTCTTTCATTCTTATATGTGTAGGTATACTTGACGTACTTAGACCATAAACACTATAGACGGAGCCAGGAGCGTGCCCCTTTTAGATAGCAATAGTTTACCTTACCCCTGCACCCAACCATACCTCACTGTACAACAACATAACTAATGGAGTCTCTTTTCTCACAAATTAACCACAAAAACGAATAAACTTTATGCGCAAAACCTTAAAAACCGTAATAATGACTTACAGCTGACAGATCAAAAGCTTTTTTGTGACGCAGAAAGAGATGGCGTTAAAGTAACCTATCTCTTACTATCTTGTAGGAACTCACATGTTTGCATCTCTTTCAAGTGCTGTGGCGTCATAAGTAGTCCGTCCATGGTCTAAGGTCAAGTATGACTTACCCTGTTGTCAGAGTTTTCAAACCGCCAAATGGCCTCTGCCTTAGTTTAACGACTGCAGTCAATCGACATCTCTTCGCTTCGGTCACCCATCAGGTTCCTCCTAGGGGAGAAGTGACATGAAGGAGTCAGGTTTTGAAAGAGCAATTCCAAAAATTTTGGCAGTTTAGAAATGGATTTGGTTGTGTATTTATCTTTGCGGGTAACGGGAAATTAGGTGTTGCCAGTTAAAAATAAAATCACCAACCAAATCCGTTCCTAAACTACCGAAATAATGCAAGTGGCTCTTTCAAAACCTGGCTCCGTCATGCCACTTCTTCCATACGTTGCTTAACCTCACTGATCGGCTCCGATCAGCGAGCGCCACTGTTGTTTTGTAACGTAATACCTACTTTCCGCCTTCTCATCTGACGTATATTTTTTTTGTGTAAGTCTGTGTGTGTTGTGTATGTGTAGGATGCATTAGTATATCTACTGGAAGTCGGCGAGCGACTGCCGCCAGGTGGCGTGGAAGGGGATGCGCAGGAGTTTGAGTTTGGTGTGCGGCAGCTGGGCAGATAGAAGTCGCTGCAGCGTCGGCAACGGCAGGATTTCTACCTGCAAACCAAACAATAAAGCTTTGTAACATATAAACTTCCACGCTGGACTGCGAGTGAATAAAAAACTTAGAATATACAATGTACCATGCTCGCGCTAAAAAAAAGTGGATTGAATCGCAATTAAAACGTAGCTGGGGGGCTACCACCTCAGCGAAGCTGAGTAAACGAATGGAACTTGTCGATTGCTTCTTTATAAGGAAACCTTGATTAAGGACATGAACCAAACACAGCAATGTACATCATTCCATTCGTTCAATCAGCATTAGCTTCGCTTAGCTGCGTTTCAATTGCGATTCAATCCACTTTTTTTAGCGCGATTGCCCTGCTGATCACATTTTAACGACTTTTTGTGAATTTTTTTTGCCTGAGCAATAAACAATAAATAAACTGCTTTTTGACATAATCTTTGATTTTATTTGTTACATTATGCTCTTCGGAAAAGGCAAAGGGAAATATCATAAAAAGTCGTTAAGAGGATCGACTACCGCGCCCATGTCCATACAAAAAGGGAAAACGTTTTGCTACCCCTAAATCTTCTCCGATTTTGATAATTTTTCACTATGTTGTTGTCCCTATCAAAAACTATGCCTCTATGTTTTCCTTTTTTGAAAATTTTGTTTAGATAAAAAGTTATAAGGATCTGTAATCTTGCTTTATTGGGTTTGAAAAACATTCATTTTAAATTCATTGTATTTCAGAAATAAAGTAAATTTTCGGAAAAAACAAAAAATAGAGGCATAGATTATATTCTGCTGAAAAGATTGATACCAAAAAGTAGTATATTTAGTACAGTTTAGGGGTTGGGAAACGTTTTCCCCCCAAACGCGATTTTCGACAAAAAAATACCTAGAAACACAGCCGAGCTGCAACTGTCTCTATCGCACGTTTGCGAGCGGGGCCGAGCGCGGTCGCGACAGAGAATGATTCTCCAAATACCTATTTTCCTACGCTCGCGGCGCTATAGAATAGTCTTAAAGTGCGATCAAGCGTCACAATGAACTTGAAAAAAATATATATATTTAAAAAAATTACTACACATAGTAAAATTATCTGACTGGTGTTTGTTTAACCCTTTTTTCCTAATGTCAGTTATATTATATCTGACAACTGTTTTTATTATTATTATTATTAGACATTTCTATTTTATTTTATTCCTTGACGTGTAATTAATTGCAATATGAATATACTCTATCAGTGATTAATAATTTTAATTTCAAATTAACGATCTCTAAATTGTTATTAGATAAAAAAATAAAAATATCATTAAAAATGTCACCATCCCCATTTAGGTATCTCTTTTGCCCCTATAGTTACCTGCGGCGGCCCCTGCACGTGTTTGGCGTCGGTGAGCGCGGCGCCGGGCACGGGTTTGAGCACGGGGATGCACTCCCTACATGTTAGTACAGTGATATAGTTACCTGCGGCGGCCCCTGCACGTGTTTGGCGTCGGTGAGCGCGGCGCCGGGCACGGGTTTGAGCACGGGGATGCACTCCCTACATGTTAGTACAGTGATATAGTTACCTGCGGCGGCCCCTGCACGTGTTTGGCGTCGGTGAGCGCGGCGCCGGGCACGGGTTTGAGCACGGGGATGCACTCCCTACATGTTAGTACAGTGATATAGTTACCTGCGGCGGCCCCTGCACGTGTTTGGCGTCGGTGAGCGCGGCGCCGGGCACGGGTTTGAGCACGGGGATGCACTCCCTACATGTTAGTACAGTGATATAGTTACCTGCGGCGGCCCCTGCACGTGTTTGGCGTCGGTGAGCGCGGCGCCGGGCACGGGTTTGAGCACGGGGATGCACTCCCTACATGTTAGTACAGTGATATAGTTACCTGCGGCGGCCCCTGCACGTGTTTGGCGTCGGTGAGCGCGGCGCCGGGCACGGGTTTGAGCACGGGGATGCACTCCCTACATGTTAGTACAGTGATATAGTTACCTGCGGCGGCCCCTGCACGTGTTTGGCGTCGGTGAGCGCGGCGCCGGGCACGGGTTTGAGCACGGGGATGCACTCCCTACATGTTAGTACAGTGATATAGTTACCTGCGGCGGCCCCTGCACGTGTTTGGCGTCGGTGAGCGCGGCGCCGGGCACGGGTTTGAGCACGGGGATGCACTCCCTACATGTTAGTACAGTGATATAGTTACCTGCGGCGGCCCCTGCACGTGTTTGGCGTCGGTGAGCGCGGCGCCGGGCACGGGTTTGAGCACGGGGATGCACTCCCTACATGTTAGTACAGTGATATAGTTACCTGCGGCGGCCCCTGCACGTGTTTGGCGTCGGTGAGCGCGGCGCCGGGCACGGGTTTGAGCACGGGGATGCACTCCCTACATGTTAGTACAGTGATATAGTTACCTGCGGCGGCCCCTGCACGTGTTTGGCGTCGGTGAGCGCGGCGCCGGGCACGGGTTTGAGCACGGGGATGCACTCCCTACATGTTAGTACAGTGATATAGTTACCTGCGGCGGCCCCTGCACGTGTTTGGCGTCGGTGAGCGCGGCGCCGGGCACGGGTTTGAGCACGGGGATGCACTCCCTACATGTTAGTACAGTGATATAGTTACCTGCGGCGGCCCCTGCACGTGTTTGGCGTCGGTGAGCGCGGCGCCGGGCACGGGTTTGAGCACGGGGATGCACTCGCCCAGCTCGCGCGGCCCCGGCTCGCCCCCCTGCTCGCATTGGTCTATGAATAGTTCCGTGACTCGAAGCAACTCGATTGTCACCCCCCACATTAGGTGGGTTAACGTGTCTTTTAGTCGTAGCACGCCGCTTAGGACCTGTTGGACAATTTTTTAGATTTTTATTTAATAACATGAGATAAGATATTGTATAAAAAAAATTAAAATATTATAACATGATAAATAGTAGTAACGAAAATTGTACGTTCAGTTATTATAAACACGTCTTCTACACTGGACAAGTAAAAGAAAATCTTAGAAAGTGTCAGCTGCCGCCAAATCCTCCCAGACCAGGGTTCGAAATTATCAAGATAATTACGCTTCTTGATAATTATCGGATATTTATCAGATAATTATCGGATAATTATCACCAGTGTAAGAAATTAATTTGTTATATTGGTTCATAACAAATTGTTACAAAACATTATTAAAGTGAGGTGACTGTATGGATATTTGTTGCTCTTTGACACAAAAACTACTGAATGGATTTTAATTAAACTTAACAATAATATAGCTTATGCATCATAATAACACATAGGTAACACAATTTTTGGAAAGAGCGAAGTCCCGGGCAGAAAGCTAGTCGTAAATAAATTAACTTAGATTGACCAAAGAAGCGAAAGGAATATTTTCATCCGATGATGATTGTATTTCCATTGGCTTTGTTGCTTGTTATTATCAATCGATAATTATCCATATGTTATTATCACGATAATTATCAGTGATAATTATCCTTTCGAACCCTGTCCGACATACTGAAGAAGCCAGTAAGACGCGAGGGTTTCGGGGTATTGTGGCTGAAAGGCTTACAACTTATACACATTGTATTATTTTATCTCAAAATCTTAAGAATTAATGTCAAATGTGGCATTAAGTGGTTCCAGAACCACTTGTCGCTCTGCTAACCCCGAAAAAAAGCATCGTATTTTTCCAGTTTTTAATCGAATAAATAACATTCTTGAAATTTAATTTTGGGAACCTTCTATAAAACTATTAGCTTTGAAAATAATGAATCAATTTTAGTTATACAAGAACATAATAGCGGTAGTCCTACTCGCAAAAAGTAGCTATCGAGATGTAAACTGCTGTTTACAAGAAAAAAGGTTTGTAGCGATTTATCCGAACTTATAAAAAAATCTATAAAATAAATAGAGTTTAAGGAGTTTTCTTCACGTATTTACTATTAATTACTGACCTGCTTATTCGTGGTAGCAGATTGCGACACATACGTCGGTATGATGAGTAGCCGCTGGATGTTCTTACACTCCGCCAGCGCGTCGTCGAACCCAACCTGGTCACATTCAAAATAATGGAGAGTTATACTTTATTGCATACTAAAAACCAACAAAAAGTACGTAAACATAAATAAACAAACAAACAGAATGTACAAAATGGTATAATCTCTTCCAGGCAACTTTTAGGTAAGGATATTTTACGAGAGGAAACAAAGCAAAGCGGATGGTGGCTTTTTTTTGGTGGGATTTCATTGTTTTTTTTTTTGGTTTTTTTATTTTTTCTTTTAGGATGAATTAACTCTTAACTCTTCACACATTTTAAACATGAATCCCTTAGCTACATATACGTAACTATTAACGTATGAATCCCTTTCCTACATAACTATTAACATTATTATACGCACTGAAATTAATGTTAATTACTGGTCAAGTCTTACGTACGTGAAGTGCTTATAAATTTAAAACACCCGTATTTTTTAAAACTTTTAAAAAAAGTTCAAGCTATGTATTGTTCGTGGAATTTTGCTATTCAATTTTGAAGCAAATAATTCTGAATTCCCACGGGAACGAAGTCCCGGGAGGAAATCTAGTGTGACATACCTTGATGTCTATATTGACGAGCTCAAGCCGGGTAAGCAGCGGCAGCGTGGCGAGCGCCCGCAGTAGTTGCGTGGCGGCGCACTGCGCGGTCCCGCGTTCGAGTCTCAGTCTGCGCAGGCGCGTGAGTTTGGACAGTACGCCCGCGAACTCTGCCCGGAACGTACACTCGCCGAGTTCTAGCGTCTCTAGTTGAGAGAGTTGGCCGATTACGTCACTCGCACTCCATCCCAGCTCCTGTGAGACAGTTTTAAGTTAATAAATAATTTAAATCAAGATTGACTACTAAAATTGAATTACAAATCTTTATTTCATCACTCATGCCTCATGTCCCTCGGTTCTTAGGTTCTAAGTTGAATACATAACAGATTGTCACTACTCATAGAGAACGTTCCCGACACATTCCACAAAATTCCTTTGCATAACTGATGAGACAAGTTAATTCACCTAATTCACCACACAACAACGGAACGAATGTGTGCGCTCTACGCGTCTAAACGAGAACATTTCTTATAATTTTAATAATAAATGGGATCTGAATAAGTTGAACATAGGATTGTTTCATAATATACTAGCTTTCCGCCCGCGTCCTAATTTTTTTTTAAATAAAAAGTATCCTATAAACCTCACGGAGCCCGAGACCTTTCCAACGAATGCAAAACCGTGGAAATCGGTTCGTGCGTTCAGGAGTTATAGCGTCAGGAAGGAAAACCCGACTTATTTTTATAATAGTAGATTATCAAACCCTACCAATGATGCCACTATCTGTTTGTACGCACGCCATTTTCCACAAATAGTCATATATAATTTTTATAAGTAATAGATATAAGCCACGATGGATTAACATTGTCGGTTTATGACAAAAATCCCTAAACATAAAAATACACAAAGTTTTCATTAGTTGTTTCCTTTTAAGCAATAAATAATGCTTGTGGTAGGAAGTTCTGCTGTAATATTGATAGAAGATGTATGTGTGTATGTATACCTTGATCGAAGTAAGCGAGAGATGCTGTAACTGCGTCAGGGCAGCCAGAGGACGGAGGTCCCTGGTGAGCGACAGGCCAGACATGGACTTGAGTCTCAACTCGTGTAGTTGTGTGAGGGCCCCCAGAGGGCCCGGGTCCAGGAGTGCGTCCCTTATGGCGAGGGCTGATAGGGACCGAAGTCCCGGCAGCCCTCTGCTAACTGCTTCTACTGCGCTGGCGGGGCAGCGGCACATTTCTATCCTGTGGATTAAATGATTGGGTTGGCTTAAAATCGTCTTTTACTACTATAATCCCTACTTAATATTTTAAATGAGAAAGTAACTCTGTCTGTCTGTTACGCTTTCATGCCTAAATGAATGAATTGATTTTGATAAAATTTGATACAGAGATAGATTAGACATTGGGTAAGGACATAGGCTACATTTTATCCACAGTTGGGCACGATATAACCTGGAGTCCACGCGGGCAGTAAGTTTGGTACAGAGATAGATTAGGCGTTGGGAAAAAAGACATTGGCTACATTTTATCCCACTGCACTATAAACAAGCTTTAAGTTCGCGCACTGCTAAAGAATGGAATTGTCTGCCTGTGTCTGTATTTCTCAAGCTCATATAACCCAAGTCTTATAAATCAAGTAAATAGGGTTCTTTAGGGTGAGCTTGCTACAAACTCCACTGCATCTTGTCCTGAGCTAACCCATTAGATCTTTTTATAATTTGAGCGGCACGGCAAAATTGTATATACCATCCTATGTTCATAGTGATACTAGAAGCTGTGAATATAGGAGGCAATGGTAATACATTTTTAAAATTAATATTTTTATTATTATTTAATTAAAGCTTCTATACCTCTTCTATATCCCCTGGTATAAATAATTTATCTTTCTTTAAAAAATAAGAAATATATGAAAGTTCAACACTCTCAATTAGACAGAGGGAAATACAAAACGGTGACGTCTCAGGTGAGTATCGCCATATTAATTTCAGTTTGATTCTAGGCGTCTTGCGGAGGTCGAGCCGTCGAGTGCCGTGACGTAGGCTACATGTCAACACGTGTCGTTACCTCTCTAGTGAGTCTAGCGTGGTGATGTGTTGCGCGAACTGCTGCCAGAAAGCGGAGTCGTTGGCCGGCAGCAACATCTTGCGGAGGTCGAGCCGTCGAGTGCCGTGACGTAGGCTACATGTCAACACGTGTCGTTACCTCTCTAGTGAGTCTAGCGTGGTGATGTGTTGCGCGAACTGCTGCCAGAAAGCGGAGTCGTTGGCCGGCAGCAACATCTTGCGGAGGTCGAGCCGTCGAGTGCCGTGACGTAGGCTACATGTCAACACGTGTCGTTACCTCTCTAGTGAGTCTAGCGTGGTGATGTGTTGCGCGAACTGCTGCCAGAAAGCGGAGTCGTTGGCCGGCAGCAACATCTTGCGGAGGTCGAGCCGTCGAGTGCCGTGACGTAGGCTACATGTCAACACGTGTCGTTACCTCTCTAGTGAGTCTAGCGTGGTGATGTGTTGCGCGAACTGCTGCCAGAAAGCGGAGTCGTTGGCCGGCAGCAACATCTTGCGGAGGTCGAGCCGTCGAGTGCCGTGACGTAGGCTACATGTCAACACGTGTCGTTACCTCTCTAGTGAGTCTAGCGTGGTGATGTGTTGCGCGAACTGCTGCCAGAAAGCGGAGTCGTTGGCCGGCAGCAACATCTTGCGGAGGTCGAGCCGTCGAGTGCCGTGACGTAGGCTACATGTCAACACGTGTCGTTACCTCTCTAGTGAGTCTAGCGTGGTGATGTGTTGCGCGAACTGCTGCCAGAAAGCGGAGTCGTTGGCCGGCAGCAACATCTTGCGGAGGTCGAGCCGTCGAGTGCCGTGACGTAGGCTACATGTCAACACGTGTCGTTACCTCTCTAATGAGTCTAGCGTGGTGATGTGTTGCGCGAACTGCTGCCAGAAAGCGGAGTCGTTGGCCGGCAGCAACATCTTGCGGAGGTCGAGCCGTCGAGTGCCGTGACGTAGGCTACATGTCAACACGTGTCGTTACCTCTCTAGTGAGTCTAGCGTGGTGATGTGTTGCGCGAACTGCTGCCAGAAAGCGGAGTCGTTGGCCGGCAGCAACATCTTGCGGAGGTCGAGCCGTCGAGTGCCGTGACGTAGGCTACATGTCAACACGTGTCGTTACCTCTCTAGTGAGTCTAGCGTGGTGATGTGTTGCGCGAACTGCTGCCAGAAAGCGGAGTCGTTGGCCGGCAGCAACATCTTGCGGAGGTCGAGCCGTCGAGTGCCGTGACGTAGGCTACATGTCAACACGTGTCGTTACCTCTCTAGTGAGTCTAGCGTGGTGATGTGTTGCGCGAACTGCTGCCAGAAAGCGGAGTCGTTGGCCGGCAGCAACATCTTGCGGAGGTCGAGCCGTCGAGTGCCGTGACGTAGGCTACATGTCAACACGTGTCGTTACCTCTCTAGTGAGTCTAGCGTGGTGATGTGTTGCGCGAACTGCTGCCAGAAAGCGGAGTCGTTGGCCGGCAGCAACATCTTGCGGAGGTCGAGCCGTCGAGTGCCGTGACGTAGGCTACATGTCAACACGTGTCGTTACCTCTCTAGTGAGTCTAGCGTGGTGATGTGTTGCGCGAACTGCTGCCAGAAAGCGGAGTCGTTGGCCGGCAGCAACATCTTGCGGAGGTCGAGCCGTCGAGTGCCGTGACGTAGGCTACATGTCAACACGTGTCGTTACCTCTCTAGTGAGTCTAGCGTGGTGATGTGTTGCGCGAACTGCTGCCAGAAAGCGGAGTCGTTGGCCGGCAGCAACATCTTGCGGAGGTCGAGCCGTCGAGTGCCGTGACGTAGGCTACATGTCAACACGTGTCGTTACCTCTCTAGTGAGTCTAGCGTGGTGATGTGTTGCGCGAACTGCTGCCAGAAAGCGGAGTCGTTGGCCGGCAGCAACATCTTGCGGAGGTCGAGCCGTCGAGTGCCGTGACGCTTTAGGGCTGCGCATAGTCCTCCCCAGTCGTTTACCTACGAAGAAAATTAAAAGTATTGAACTAAGTGACTGATAGCGGTGGGCTATTTTTCTATTTTATTTCCAAATAAAGATTACATTACTCTTTCATTACTTGACACTGGCAGAAATGGCAAGAACGAACCGATTGCTATAAACTATCAAAAAGTGAAGTAAAGATTACATTATTTAATTAACTGAACACTAAAGTTGGTGGGCGTACCGCTCTTTCTCATTAGTAATCTTTTATAAAATATTAACCTATTAACTAAACTTTTAATACTATTAATCGTAATATATCATTCGTAATTTTTCTTTTAACTTCAGCTAAAGCTTTTATTTCTATCAATTAAGGCGGTTGCTGAGGTGTCATTTTCATACAACACGTTTCACCAATACACGCCGGACTGAAACTATATCAGATTCTCCAAACTACTTTGAAAAATTGTTTAAAAAATCTAGTTTTCGGCAACCAAATAAAATTATTAATAAATCAAACCATTTTTAAATTATAAGTCTTCGAAATTATTAAAATTTTTGCCTAGGTTCTGTTTGTGTGCGTTACATTTACACAAACTGGCAGATACGTCGATAGGAAATGTTTCCCGCCATACATAAACTGGCCGTTCTGAGACGTGATACTGTTTACTTTGTTTATTAAAAAAAATAAGAAAAATGATTTAAAAATCACGTTATTTTAAATAAATTTAAATTTAATGTAACACATATATTACAAAAACTACTTAGAAATGCTTCATATTTATTTATTTTAATTTTTTTACAAGGCTTTATCCGAAATGCATAGTTTTCAAACGCACTTTTATTAATGTCACAGATTATGAAATGTGTCAAGTTAATGTCATTGATTTGTTTGTTATGATTATAATTTTTGTAAATTTTGTGATTCCTCTAATTTGAGAATGGTAAAAATGGTTGTTCATAATAACGTCCGATTGCCATTCGATTGAAATAAGCAAATCGCCAAATAGCTTACGCGTGACCGAGGCCGAATCCCAAGCTGTCTCGAGCAGTCGAGTTACCTATATTTTTCCTAAACCATGAACCAAAAAATGCGTCGTAAGTATTTGTAAACCATATAATAAGTGAAAATTCTAGTAGCAGTAATCTACAACAAGTTTTCATTTTGTTTTATTGTAGCCGCAGAAAGGGTCCCGTTCTGTTTTCCCACTAAACTGAAAAGCTTTCCCCAAGGATCAGGTCTAAATGTGAAAACAATAGTTTGCCTCTCCATCCAACTCGAGTTATCAGCTGATATACCTACCTCCATAGTCGGTATAAAAAATTTAGAAGTGGAATTTATTTTGAGAATTTATTTGAGGAAAGTTTTCAGTTTTATAGAAAATTATCCTCTAAAGGTTCGTTTACTTATCAAAGTCGCCTTATAAAGATAAACGCCGTTTAAAGAGAAACAAGCACCCCGCTTTTGAGTGTTTTTAATATGATAATTATTTTAAAAACTTCATTTTTGCAATGAATGAGCATTAGACAGGCTCATTCATTGCCTTTTTCTAGAGTAAATAAGAAATAATTTCATTACAGATACAGGGTCAACTCAGAACATCGGGAAGGGGCATTGGGACAAGACAATTTTTTATAAAACATGCATGCTGCCAAAAGAATGCCTTCCAATCTCTAATGCAGAGATCCACCGTCTTATAAAGGGCCCATCAAGTATAAAACGAAAAAAATAATACTATCAGCTCGTCATAGTTTTGAAAAATAAAATTTTGATTTAAAAAACTTCTAAACGAGTCTCTCATTTTAATTTTTTGTATAACCTGGTATGATTAGTTATTAATTCAAATCCCAAGAAACACCAGCCAAGTTCGTCACACACTTATGAGAAGAAGAATTCAAATCCCTAATTCCCAACTAATATCACAAATGCGAAAGTAATGTGTGTCTGTCTGTCTCTCAGTTATTCTTTTAGTTATTACGCCTCAACTACTAAACCAATTTTGATGAAACTTGATACAGAGATAGATTAGACCTTGAAAAAGGACATAAGCTACGATTTATCCCATAGCTGGGTATGAATTAACCTGTAGTCCATGCGGGCGGAGCCGCGGCCAGAAAGCTAGTTATTTATAATTTAATACGATATAATCCTCAAGAATTCAGGCTCATTATGTCCTTTTTCTTAAAATGTCCTTTCTCAAAATGTTCTCTTCGCGTAATGTCCTTGTCGAAAAAGGAAATTTTTAAAAAAGTGGTCAGGCTAATATTTATGTCTTTTTCTCAAAATGTCCTTTTAAAAAAATAACTTATGCACAAGCTTTGGCTTACTATGTTATTTTAATTTTTGATCGTTTTTTCAATTTGGAATCCATGATATTTTCATGAATATGTTTTTATAGACATTCTAGCATTCCACTCGGGACTTCGTTCCCGTGGGAATTCTGGAAAATTATGTAGCCTATGTCTAATGGTGAAAGAATTTTTCAAATCGGTCCACTAGTTTCGGAGCCTATTCAATGCAAACAAACAATCAAATCTTTCCTCTTTATAATATGTATATAGATACACTGTCGAGCTTATACAGAGTGTAAGTGTAATATATGATCACAGATATGGGTACATTAATATATATCTATATGGAACTGTTTTGTCAGCAAGTACCCGCAATTGTATTTCTCAGTAGGTAAGCGAATTATGTAATTTCTTGAACCGTAGATCATGATCGGTCCCAAATAACCATTTTAACCGGAAACGTCAAGGAGGTATCGTTATCTACTTTAGCGCTACGCAATGTACAGAATGCGATGTTTGTTTTTGATGTTTATGTTTTACGCGAATATTATAATTTTTTAATATAAAATAGACTATAATTCAATAAAAAAATAATTTTAAAACAGGAAACCTTTAAAATAAACATTTCAAAAGGAACGGAACCAGGCAAAAACTTGGGTCATTTTTATGTGAAACGCTGGCAAGTTTTATGCCTTCCTGAAATCACAATGACCGAGACCTGCTTTAGCATTAAATATGTCTTCCAAAACGATTCATAAAAATGTATGGGACGGCTTCGCACGCACAACGATTTCACTCGTTCCTTGTGGCAACACTGGTTTTACGCAAAGGTTACTTTTCCCATAGGTAACAAACACCACAGTAGACATCGCATCGATTATCGATAAAACACATCAGAATGTTTTTAAACGATTTTATTTAGCTTGCCTTGTTATCTAGTAATTGAAATTTGACCCTTTCCTGTTGACGGATTGATCTGAAATTTTGTAGGTAAGTACGCACCTTTAGTTTGGATAACAATATAATTTAATATATTCGGTATCATTGTAAATCCAAGATGGCTGCCGCTGCAAAATGGCGGATTACAAATTACATATTAAATATGGGTATCAAATAAAAAGTCTTGATTAGTAGAATAGATTACACTATAAAAAAAAACAATATGGCTGCCGACAATTCAATTTTTTTGTTTGATAGATTCCATAGATTGATGAGGAGAGTATTGTGATGACTGGTACCTAGCACCTACTGAATTATTGTTTAGCTTTTAATACATTGTCTACATTATTTTAATCGTTTAACTTAACAAAATTTTTTATTCATTTTTTTTCGTAATAATAAGCTAAATATTCAAGGTTAAGCTATTATCTCACTCCGTTTCCAGTAATGAACTACTTGTAAAAAAGTTCAAGAGTAGTACGACATTAAGATCTCTGTTGTTAAGTTCTTCCGTTGTGATATTTGGCTGGTGCTGATATTTGCTATATTTTTTGGAATAATAAACCTTTGCGAAAAATATAATCTTTTGTAACATTAATTATTAAAGAAAACAAACTTTATTGTGATTAAAAAAACAATTTCCAAATCATTTCTGTGAAGAAAATCAATTTAAGAAGCTCGTTGTTCTATAAAACGAAATAACAGAGATTTGTAATCCTTCCTTCCTCGTGTAGATGTTCGAGTCCTAAGATAAGTCAACTGACACCATTTGTACGTTCCTGGGCTTAAATTTTTTAAAAAGCAATGTAATTAATTTTAATACTTTAAATTTAAGCGCAAGACTGTCATGTTTACAAATGTCAAGTATATGAGTCTATGACATTAATGAATGACTAACCGCGCAACTGATTCCTAGATTTGCGACCATCTCACTTTTGAATTTAATTTTGAATTTTCTTTTTATTGGGTTATTTTGAAACACTTGCCGACGTAACGTATGTCGTTCTGATTGGTGTTCCACCAAATATGGTGGACAGGCTCTATGTTGTCTTTTTATTTTGATAAAAAATATAATCTCTCATTCATTCTGAAAAACGTAACTACATTTCTTTGCCTTTTTTTAACCTGACTAATAAAGAAAAACCACAAATTAAGAATTAAGTATTTGTAACTGATATCATGTTTATTGTAGAGACGATATAACACGATGTATATACATTGGCTGTACAATTTCTGCCCTTAATTTCATCAAGTGAATTTTATGAGACTTTAACGAACAGACTTCAAACTAGAAAGGGTTATTGGTAGACAATTGTTCAAACACCGTGACTCATTCAAACCGAAAAATAGATACTCTAATTTGCTACTCTAGATACTCTAATTTTACTTATTATTACGAAACCCTATTCTAATGTGTTACATCAATACTCGATCTCTTCTGCGGTAGTACCAACGGTAATAGGGTCTTCGTCGTGGTTAAACTCGCGTAACAGCCAGGATAACAACAAGAAACGAGTGAAATCTGGTGAAACAATCAATATAACGTGAAATTAGTGGAAAATTCCACTGAAAAGTTATTCAGAATGATAGTCTGAATCAGGGTTTCAATTTTTGCAAAGCCATCCCTAACACGAAACGTTTTGAAAGACATATTTTATGCTAAAGCTGGTCGGAGTTGGTATGCTTTCAGGGAGGCATAAACTTGCCAGTATTTTCTTTTGCAAACATTATGTCCATCATTTAAAATTGTAATTTACATATGGAAATATTTATGTAAAAACGAATATCCGTCATCTTGAGTTTCAAAAATACCCATATAAAATTTACAAAGAATTTTCCTTGAAAAAATTCGGCCACCTTGAATTTTTGAGGCCCTATGTTGACTTTTCCTGCGGCCTCACCTACTAGTGGCGGGACCCCGCCTAGACGTAATTCAGTTCAAAATAATATGTAAGTCATTAAAAAAAGACATTTTACGAATAGAACATTTTGCGAAAAGTACAATATGAACTTGGACTTTCTATTCAACACCATAACGCAACTTTGATTTCCTACCTAGATTTATAGGTACCTACTAACAATCCGCTTCGGGTTCGAAAAGGTACCTATTGCTGAGTGAAGCACATAAACAGTCACCTATCGTAGTCATCTTTTAGAATGGGGTACCTAACCTTATTTTTTTTTAATTATATGATGGGTTAACTCTTGACCTCAATCTTGACCATAAGGTCAAAGATGAGGTCGACGATGGAGCGAGTTAACCCAGAAAATGCCTATAAAGGCACTGGTACTCCTACGCACCGACGGAACACAGCAAGCTGTTTGGCGTCGGACTTCGGTAGGAGGGTGGTCGCGAACCAGACGGCCCTTTACAGAGCCTACCACACCGCATGAGACCATAGGACGACACCTCAGATCCCGAAAAAAATGAAGTGTCGTTGCCGGGATGGATTACTAGGAGGCAGATCTCATTTGTGTTTCCTTAGTCGCCTCTTACGACACCCACGGAAAGAGATGGGGTGGTGTTATTCTCAACCGATCACCACACGGTCAAATTACTGCTTTCAAATATGATTTCACTTATTTTTGAGTGTTCTGAAGCATAAAAACGGTCACCCATCATTCTTTAATTCTTAAAAAGGTTGCCTAACCTCATTGATCGCATTCACATTGTAACTGAACTGAATTTTGTGTGCTCAAGAATCGAAAAGCGGCTAGAAAAGATCAATATGCTAGAGACAGAGAAGTTACGAACTCAAAATTTTGGTTTGTATTTAGATTCCTAATAATCTGACAGATACTATGCCTCCTACTAGTAAATTGACAGATAAATACGCGAGAATTTATGAATGAAACTCGCAATTAGAATGTCTATGTGTGCGTAATAAACTTTTATTGCACGTTTTCGCAATACACGGGAAAATAAAACATTAAAATAAACTGAATCCTTACTATAACAGTCAAAGATAGATACAGGCTTTCGGCAATTTCAAAACATTATGCAAAACTTGTCTTGATTATGAAATAATCGAGAAAAACATGACGAAATTACCGATTCTAAAAACAGCGCCATCTAGTGGGACTTTTTCAATTTTGGTTTCACAGCAACCGCCTTAATACTGTATATTAATATATGAAGCGCTCGTAGCCCAGTAGCTCTGGTTGATCTCAAACAATCAGTGAGGTTGAGCAACGTACACAGAGGCAGGGAACCTGATGGGTGACCAAAGTGGCCATTTATCACGAGCGTTTCCGTGCTTCGAAGGGCACGTTAAGATGTCAGTCCCGGCTGTTGTCGATTGACTACAGTCGTTAAAACCAAGTCAGAGGCCATTGCGCGGTTTGAAAACTCTGACACCAGGGTTAGCCAAGTTCCGCCACATGCTTGACTAAAACCTACACGATAAGAAGAAGAAGATACTGTATATTTGATATGAGCCAGATTTGTCGACGCCGGTTTGGTCAAGTGGTATCGGCGCTGCCTCTTGATCGGCGGGTCCTGGGTTCGAATCCCAGTCGGGGCAAACGTTTGTGTAAAAAGCAAATATTTGTTCTCGGGTCATGAGTGTTTGTGTCTGTCTTTATGTGTGTTCCGAGGGACCCACGACACAAGAGAAAACCTTAATGTGGGCCTTTGAGTGTATGGCGTTTATTTATTTACATTATTATTTGTAACTAGAATGTTGCGGGTTCAGATCCTAGTTCGGGCTTGTACCACTAAATTCGTCTTCTCGGATGTATGTATAAATTTTTCAGTTATTGTCAAAGTGAAGGAAAACATAGTGGTGAAACCCGCTCGTCTAGGCAAATTCGTTTTTGAAAGGTGCGGGTTGCATTGGGCCAGCCTGGTAGACTGTGGTTTAAATCCCCTTCGAGCTGTGCTCCTTGTTGGGGATGTATACGGGTTAATAGAAAAAAACGAAGTGTCTTTGCTCTGCCAAAGAACTCAATTTTTTTTTTTCTTATTTTGACCTATGTTCCTTGGGAAAGTTGTTCAGTTTCATGGACTGATTAACCATCCGAGAGGTTGAAAGAGAGACACCTAAAGCCCTGTGTAATGTAGTGTACTTACATGTGAGTTTTTCATCCTAACATGCCTCCAGAGCGCGGGCGTCGCGGCGAGCTCCCTCCACAGCCGCGACACGCGCGCGATCTGAGCCAGGTCTCGCATACCCAGGTATTGGAATATCTAGACACAAATTACTCGTATTACTATTTTTTTTAAAGCTCTATTAGCCCAGTTGGTAATGAGCCAGACTTGTTACCGGAAGGTTGCGGGTGAACAATGTTTTTCAAGGAACCAATATGAAATTTAATATGAATTCTTTCTATAACATTCAGGGTTCGAAAGAATAATTATCACGGATTATCGTGATAATAACAGATGGATAATTATCGATTGATAATAACAAGCAACGAAGCCAATGGAAATAGAATCATCATCGGATGAAGATATTCCTTTGGCTTCTTTGGTCAATCTAAGTTAATTTATTTATGACTAGCTTTTCTACCCTACCCGGGACTTTGTTTGGATGCTAGTAATATTAGTATAAAATCAAGATATTAGAAGGATGTCTAATCTGACGAAAACTGATTTTAACTTAATATACCTTTGATTCATGTTGATCAAGTACTTGATTTGTGTTCGATATTAAATAAAAATAAAAACATTATTTGTTTTTAATAATGGTTTGTTACAATTTGTTATAAACCAATATAACAAATGATTTTTTTACACTGGTGATAATTATCCGATAACTATCCGATAATTATCAAGAAGCGTAATTATCTTGATAATTTCGAACCCTGATAACATTCGACTTTGCAGCAAACAGCTGATCGCTCAAGTTGTATGGAGAGGTGAACAATATTTTCCATATTTCGACCTATGTTCCTTGGGGAAAGTTATTCAGTTTCACGAGGAGAACCACCTCCTAAAGTTTCGCTAAATAAATTAAAATCACCCGATATACATACATACACACGCTCACGCCTATAATCCCTAACGGGGTAGGCAGAACATCAATGGTTCTAGCGAATTACTTGATGCAACGTTTGACACAAATCGTAAGGGTTATTAGATGGAACAAGATGTATAATGGTGGCAGATGGTCAGCCTTTCACCCATTATACAGCAAAACCCTCGCTTCCCACTTACAGACTTTTACTGTATACCTGGGAAAAGTAGGTAACTTGCACATTCAAAGTTTTTTTTCACTCCCAGTCCAGCATGGAAGTGCCCAATATACACTGCAAATTAATAAAAGGCTTGTAAAACCAGTAATTACCTGTACAGCAACATTATATCCTTTTTCCTTGGCCTTGTTATAGAACGCTGTAAAGTGATCCACATCGTCAGTTTTCGGTCTGCCTCGTCTTCTAGGCGATAAGGCGTCGGGCGACGCCGCTCCGTTGGCCATTCGAGCTCGCGTTCTTTTGCCGTCTTCACTGTTATAGTAAAATCAACTTAAACAACACGTTTCAAGGTGTATTTTACCTTAGCAAATCTGACGTCTGTTTTTTGTGAATATCTTTGAAAATATAAGACACTATGGCCCGTGTTACAGGAGATACAAGTCTTGATCTATGCTCAAGTATTGATTGTCGCTTTCTCTCACTATCAAAATAACAAAGACCCGTATTACAGGAGACACAAGTCTCGACCTATGCTTAAGTATTAGTCGTCTCTTTCTCTTACTATCAAAATGACAAAGACGACTTCTACTCTAGTATAGATCAGAGTCGTAATAAGGACCAAAGACGACTGCTACTCAAGTACAGATCAGAGTCTGAGTAGCGTTCGGACCTATGAGTTTATGATAGTTCTTTAGAGCTTCCTGCGTTATTTACAGTGTGACATAATTTTGTCATATCGATGAAGTTCTTTCTGTTCCGTATTGACGCTATGCGATAGAATGAGAGGGACGAACGAGATACATACGACTAAATTATGTCACGGTCCATGTTACTGAGGAGCGCCTGCAATTTCAACAAAATTCGAGTCTTGTATTTTCCAAGATATTCAAGGTAAAACAGATTTTGAGTTACTGAGTGACACTGCATCAAGGTATGATTTTAAATGATAACTAAATAAAATATTGATCCTGTGCTAGTATAAAGTATACAATAAATTAAAAACACCTTACCTGTCAGAATCCTTTTTAAAGCCACATCTGAAGCATTACAAAATATTAAAATGAACTTTAAAAAAATTATCATAAAAGAATAATATCTACTTACTTTTTGCCAAAGCTTTTTAGCTGTTTTGTTAACATAAATCCTTTTCTTTGTACAAACAACAGCACGTCAAGCTACCCATTTGCACAACGAAAGCGGGCGCTATAAGTATGACAACAAGGTCAGGTCAACATGTATAGCTTGGTGTGCTGCCGGGTATACGTTTGTTTTTTTATGCAAAACAAGTTTTCAAGCAGCAAAATTTAAGCAGTGATTATAAAACAGAGATAACAATTTATAAATAATAAAGTATATAATTTTATTTGCACATTGATACATTTCCTTTACATATCAGAACTAAACTAACAACAAACAACTATGTTTATAGAATCGGTAGCGCAACCAAAATCAACCTTATAAACATACACATAAAGCTCAACCCAGCTTGTCAATCAAGGAACGACAAAAGCGGACTAAATTAACTCTTATCGCCTTGACATAAGACCGGTAGTAATACGCCAACAAATGGGAGAAATCTGATGTATTTTTTTATAATATAATCATGCGAAAACTATGGAAAGGATGGAAAGGAACAGTTACAGGTATACTATGGCCGTTATCAACTGAGTCGTCGGGACTTAAATTATTTCCCTATATCTATCTCGCTTGCACTTACGGGGCTTACATTCCTAACTCTATTGACATTTATGGCCTCACGACTCAGTTGATAAAGGCCATGCTATAGAAAATATTGGACAACTTTAATTAGTGAATCAAGGCACAGATTACCCCCCACAAGATGCCTCATATACACAAGGAAACCAATGCGCACCACCCATATTGGGTGAATTTAAATTAGTTAGCGAAAATTGAGGATTTAAATCAGTCCACGAAACTGAACAACTATCCCCAAGGAACTTAAGAGGTCGAAACATAAAAAAAATTTCGCCTCTCCATACAACATGTGCAATCAGCTGAGTTGTCTTTGTATAGAAAATCTGTTTTTTTTGGAGAATTTCATATACAGGGCTTTAGGTATCTCTCTTTCAACCTCTCGGGTGGTTAATCAGTCCATAAAACTGAACAACTTCCCCAAGGAAAGTAGGTCAAAATACGAAAAAAAATTTGATCTCCCATACAAAATGCGTTATATGCTGATGAAGTTTGTATCGGGATTCAAACTTTTTTTTCGTATTTTGACCTATGTTCCTTGGGAAAGTTGTTCAGTTTCATGGACAGATTAACCACCCGAGAGGTTGAAAGAGAGATACCTAAAGCCCTGTAGATTCCTTGGGGAAAATAGTTCAGTTTCATTGGGAGAATCATCACCTTAAGTTTTACTAACTAATTTAGTCACCCCATATTTGATTATGTACCGAATAAGCCGAACTCCGATGCATCTCTTCAGTACCGACCAAATATTTATATTTCAGAAAACGATTTTTCTTTCTGATTTTTCTTAATTTTAAAAAACCCTGCAGGAGGATCTAATACTTGGTCAATACTGAAGAAATGCACCGGAGCTTGGCTGGATTAACGTACAAAATAATAAATGCATGGCGCGCATTGATTGCTTATATGCGATTTATTGTAAGGAGTAACTTGTACAGTCAAGGGGATAGAATGCAAAAAAAACTTTGAATTTGATGTTCTACACAGAACCTGTTTGTTCTTGAAGTGTTGATGTACCCTTTTCATAAAATAAAAACACACTAATCCCACTAATAAGCCCCACTAATCTGACAACTTTTACACGAAGAACATAAGTCAAAATAAAGAATAAAAATTCCCTTCTGCTTACAAATAGCAAATGAGACCTTCTCTCATGAGAGTATAGACTTCCAAATCAATATAAGGAAAATTGGACCCTATTCGTATAGAGATAAATTTTCATTTGTTTTACGTTTGAATTTGGATATGCGTCTTTTTAGCAATTCAATCGAATGCAGAATACATGCAAACTTCTGCTGTTACATTTAAGGTTGTGTTTTAATTGACAATCAACTGTCATGAGAGTGAAGTCTCATTCGACATGCTAGGGTAGGAGGTGACCGACAAAATAGTCTTGTTGTCTATTAAAAGTCACTTTTTTCAAACTTTCTAACGATTCCTTTGGCAAGTTTCACATGCCTTAGAGCTTTATCAGCTAATTTTAATTCAATCCATAAAAACAGATGCTATACTTTAAATAAATAAATACTTAGTTTCATTTTTGTGTTTTTTTTTAACATCAAAACATGATTTGTAGGCAAACAGTTAATTTCATTTTAAATAAATAAAACAATAACATTTTAGGTTTATCCTAAATAGGACTTCACAAAGCCTCCTTGATGAACTAAGGTCCGTATTGCAAAAACAGTGTTGATCTATACTTAAGTATTGATTGTCTCTTTCTCTCACTATCAAAATGACAAAGACGACTGCTACTTAAGTATAGATCAGTCTGAGTCGTATTCTGTAATATGGACTTTAGTGATGGTAACATTCTAAAATATACCAACTGTGAACTTTCCCCAGGCATCTTTACCTCATGTTTCATCTAAAAACCCTCTAAATACTTATCAACTGTGGTTCCAAAAGATACTAAAGCAACTGTGCCTGTCCCTATAAGGAATATATGCGATAATATAACAGACAAACCACGCATAACCATATGAAAATAAAATAATGTGATAGCTCTTAACAATGGGTATGCTCTGTGGTAGCAACTTGAACGCTTAACACAAGTTTGTCTCATAGATGCCTTTCTATCTGTTCTGTAAAGGCCGCGTACCGAGAGTTAGGCGAACGTGATACTATAACAGACTTAATTTTTGTATTTAGATTATTTAATTTATTATCACATTACATTATGAATTATGACATAAGCCGAGACGTGGTCTCACAGTACGACTAGTCCACCAATTTGTTTGGTGTTTCTTTGAGGGATCGGATTCGACAAGAAACAATCCGCCAGAAAACCAAAGTCACCGACATAGCTCATCGATTTAGCAAGTAAAGTGGCTGTGGGCTGGTCATGTCTGCCGTAGAACTTACTGATGGCCGTTGGGCATCAAAATTCTAAATGGAAAAATTCTAGAATGGACAGAATAGCAGAAAAGTTCTAGAATGGAGACCGCGAATCGGCAAACGTAGCGTAGGGCGCCCTGTTACTAGGCGGGGTGACGATATTCGTAAGGTAGCGGGCAATGGTTAGAGGAGAGCTGAATCCTCCTCTAACCACCTACCTCCTTAATCGACTGTATTCAGTATCAGTATTCAACTGTCCGATATGCAAATACTACGTCTGTGTGCGCCTAAACTCGCCTTAACTCTTATTGCGCAACCTATACTGAAGCTATGCGATAGATCGAGATAGCGGAACGAGTCACGGCAAAATTATGTCACGTTGCTTATGCTAGCAAAGCTAGTTGGATTTTCAATGGGCAGATAAGACTCATCCAATAGATATATATTGTATCTGATTCTTAGCACTGTTGCGTTTTTCATTGGGGGTACGAATGACAATGATCCAGGGTTTTAATAAATCTTATGAATTAAGTCCAATGGGGACGTATATGGGCTGATGGCACGGGTCGCTTCGAAAGTGAAGAGGTTTTAGGAAATAGTCTACCACGCTAGCCTTATACAGGTTGTTGGAGAGTGCGCTTATCAAAAACTTAATTTTCTCAGGCGGGCGGAAAATAAAAGTTTAGAGTAAAATCGTAGTAACGTAAAGTTATCTAGACATTGAAAAACCAGCTTTGAAACTCCAAATATTCGCCGTGAATATTAACAACTACAGAGCACTTAACCAGTGGAGGTGTATTGAACGTAAAATATTTAGAAATAAATAGGGGAATATGCATGTTATTCAAATATGGGTCATTTTTCTTAAAATAATCTTCAGCTCTTCACGATTATGTTTATTTGAATATTTTTAATTATAATCTATTTTTGATTCAGAAATTAATATTTCAAAAGTACAGAAAAACTGCAGAAAATTCAAATATCCGAAACGCGTCGCTGCTGTCAGTGATGAGTACATGACAACAAAATCACTCAAATGAATTATTAATACTTGTTTAATGGATTTTAGACCGTTCTATAGATGGAGTGTTGTTCCATGACGAATTAGGTGAAACTTTAGTCGAAATACATTGAAAAAACAGTGAAATCAAACCAAAATCTGTGTCGAAAAAGTGTAATGTGACGTCACGCTAAGCGCGCCAAAATGGTGGCCGTTTCAGTTAGCTTTTAACTATCGAAAAAAAATACTTCTTAATACTTTTCATCGTAGAATTTTTTTGCGATTATTTAGCGACTAGCTTTCCGCCCGCGGCTCCGCCCGCGTGGACTACAGGTTATATCGTGCCCAACTGTGGGATAAAATGTAGCCTATGTCCTTTCCCAGGCTCTAATCTATCTCTGTACCAAAATTCATCAAAATCGGTTCAGCGGTTTAGGCGTGAAAAGGTAACAGACAGACAGACAGACAGACAGAGTTACTTTCGCATTTATAATATTAGTAGGGATTTAATAAAATATAAAAAAAATACATGCATATTCCCTATTCTCACCAATACCTAAAGTAATATCACTGAAGTATTGTGAGTAACTTTTTTTTTTGTGAGAAACTAATCGCCTTAAACTGCCCCCTCTACTGGTTAAGTGCTCTTTACAACCTAGTAATATTAACAACGCTATTAATTTTCTACAGAACACTGGTAAATATTTTATTGAACACAATAGTAAAGTGATTATACATATATTTAAAAGATGCCAGCAAGCAAAGTTATTCATATTTTTAAACCTTCACATCACAGGCTTATTCCAACTGTTTAATTTAAAAGGCTATTTAAAAAAAAACCATTTTTTTTTGTGGCGGCTACTCATGAAAAACCCATTGTAGAAATGAATAGAAAGGCAAATGGATACGTGATTAACTATATTTTATGAAATACATAGGAACACTATATGACATAGACGCGACCTAGTGGCGAGAGAGAGAGCCTGACGCTTATGCTTAGTGAAACTAGCGCCGCTTCCCATTGCTATGAACTTTAGAGCAGGCGTTCATACTTTCATCACCCATTAATTCATAGTCCAGCCAACTGAACTGAACTATAGGAAAAAGCAATGAAAGGTCCAAACAATAGCTCATCACAACAGTAGTGAACCTTAACGACTATACCGAAAGTCGTACTTTTCTATTTTCACAGTCACAGTCATATAATTTAAATGGCGGCACTGAACTGTGATGTCACTATTTAGTATATCCCTCTTTGTCTAATTGAGAGTTTTAAAGATTAATATCTTTCTTACTTTTAAAGACATTTATGGCACTAGGCCGGAAAAACGCTACGTAGAAGAAGATTTAAAAACTATTTACACCAGGCTATTTATAAGGGAAAAAAGCTTCAATATCACTAGGTACTAAAAACCAATTTTCAACTACCCCAATTTTAATTCATAATATTAACTGTCACTCGCTCAGTTGCATAAATGTTCATTAAAGTTAAAACTTCTCTAAATGATTACATTAGCCGTCCTTGTTTACGTCAATAACACGGAAAGTGACAGTATGATATTTAAAGTGGCATTATCTTTAATGGACGTTGCAACTGGGTTATTCATTTAAAGAAATAATTTTGCAAAATAAAAGCAAAAAATTCAAATCGGATTTAAATCCTACAAGAGATTTTATTGCTTTAATAGCTTCATTTGTTGCCAAATTATGACTATCCTAGGTTTTCCCCCTCGGCGGAGGTGTGCTTAAGTGGTGGGGGGTAAAAATGTGCCCCAAAAGGAGTATTTTGGCGGTTTTTCGGTTATCTCGTAAAGGACTTATAATATCGACAACTGTCCTTCTTAAAAGTTGGAGGGCATTTAATCCTGCACAGAATTAGACCAGATTCATACTTTTTGGACTACCTGTTCTCATGCTTTAGCTCCCATACTTCATAAGCCTGTGATAATGAAAGCTAAACTAGTTTTTTTAAATAATAATTCTCGTTGCATACCGATGGCAACATTCAATATTAAAATTAAATCTATACATAGGACTATGAACTCTATTGTGATAGGCTGTAGTTTCAGTTTTGACGTTGCGTTTCGTCATAAGACGACTTCCGCAACTAAGGGCTCGTGCTATCTGGAAAAGGAAACATTGTACTTGTTTATAGAAAGTGCGCTTATCAATACACTGTGACAGTGAAAGAGTGGTAATAAATGCCATACACTTTAAGGTCCACCACACTAAGGTTTCCCCTCGGAACAAAAATAAAGATTATAAACACAAAACAAAAATCTTTGCCCAGCAGTGGGACAATATAAGTAAAAAAAGAGGCGCTCGTAGCCCTCATCTGATCTCAACCAATCAGTAAGGTTAAGCAACGTACACAGAGACGGTGACCAAAGTGGATATTTATCTCGAGCGTTTCCGAGCTTCGGAGGGCTCGCTAAGCTGTCGGTCCCGGCTGTTGTCGATTGACTAAAGTCGTTAAAACCGAGTCAGAGGCAATTGTGCGGTTTCTAAACTCTGACACCAGCCAGGGTTAGTCAAGTTCGCCACATACTTGACTATACCGACACGAAGCCGACCAAATGCTCAACTTTGTTCAGAAATGAACTTTTCGAGTTGGACTCGTTGGAGATAATCTTTATTGTTGCCTGTTTCGTGATTTATTACAAATGCATTCTACAAAAAAGAACAAATTCCCTCATATTTAAATTATAGCACCGCCCAGTGGAGCATTTGAGTACTCTTCTTCTTCCTCCTTTCACTCTCCTAATTTTGCGGTTGCAGGACATTCTATCCAGGGTTGTCGGGTTGGTTTAATTTATTTGGACATGCTGGTCCACTAGGCGTCCTCATTTTGAGCATTTAAGTACTACTTTTTTTAAAATTGGCTGCCGGAAAATTCAACTTGAAATTACTTTAATCCTATTGCTTTATAAATGAAAACTCTTTCTCGGATTTTTATTTTATGGTCTACTAGCATCCCGCTCGGGACTTCGTTCCCGTGGGAATTCAGGAAAATTATGTAGCCTATGTTACTCAGGGATAATGTAGCATCCTGATGGCCGGTTTGGTCGAGTGGTAGTGACGCTGCCTCTTGATCGGCGGGTCCTGGGTTCGATCCCCAGTCGGGGTAAACATTTGTGTAAAAAGCAGATGTTTGTTCTCGGGTCATGGGTGTTTGTGTTTGTCTTTGTGTGTTCCAAGGGACCCACGACACAAGGGAAAACCTTAGTGTGGGCCTTTGAGTGTTAAAAAGAAAAAAAAATGGTAAAAGAATTTTTGAAATCGGTCCAGTAGTTTTTAAGTTTATTCGTTAGATACAAAAATACAAATCTTTCATCTTTATAATATTAGTATAGATAACTACATCTCATTTAATTAATTATTATATTTTGTTTGTTTTCTTTTGTGAGAGAGAAATAAAAAAAAGTATTATTATTATTATCTAAAACTCACGGCTGCGTATTAGGCTGTACCATATTCCTCGGCACGACTATAAACCTTCTCCCATTAAACACAGCGAGCGACTGCGGGGCGGCGGGGCGGGGCGGCGCGCGGGCCGGGGGGCGCGGCCGCGGGGCCGGGCGGGGCTGCTTCATAGGGACGGGTTTAGGGGGCTGGGGGGGCTTGGGAGGGGGGTGGGGGGTCACCGCCCATACGCGCTCGCCGTCTGGGCCGCCGCCTGCTACCTGTACGTAAGAATATTTTGAACGTGAAGAAGCAACAAACATACAAACTTTCGCCTTTATAAAATTGGTGTAATGTATTTATTGAAATCCTTGTTTGAAGTGACTTCGTTCCTGTGGGAATTTGGGAAAATTATGTAGCTTATGTGTTAATCCAGGGTGTCAGCTACCTCCATACCAATTTTATAAAAATTGGTCCAGCCGTTAGAGCGTGAAAGAGTGACAAAAATCCATACATCTATACAGCCATACATCCTCACAAACTTCGCATTTATAATATTAGTAGGATATACCTTCATCCTGAGTAGCACCCGCTTGTCTGTCTGTTTCCCGGTGGTTGTGCTGGCGGAGGGCGGAGGCCGGCGAGTCTGGGCGGGCAGAGCCCCCGGCACTCCCGACTTGTGGAGCAATGGGGGAGGTGAGCGGGAAGGAGACTCCGCTTTACTGCAGTTCTAAAACACACAAATAGTTATAAAATAATAGATATTTGTATATTACAAGCTAACTCATAAATAATTATCTTCTTTAACTTCATCGAACTATATATTTTTTTAAATAAACGCTACACACTCAAAGGCCCACACTAAAGTTTTCCCTTGTGTCGTGGGTCCCTTGGATGTTCCAAGTTGGAATATACACAAAGACAAACACGAACACCCATTACCCGAGAACAAACATCTGCTTTTAACATAAATATTTACCCCGACTGGGACTCGAACCCAGGACCCGCCGATCATAAGGCAGTGACTACCACTCGACTAAACTGGAAGTCAAATAAAAGCTAGCTTACTCAGAAAACCCAGAAATAATTTTCTTCTTGTCAGAAAACCCTTAAATAGTAATTTATTTAAAACTAGCTTTTCGCCCGGGACTTCGTTCCCGTGGGAATTTCCCCGTCAATTTTCCAATGTTTTTAATAGTTATTCTGCTATTCGGGACGGAGAGAAATACAACAAATCAAAAACCATGGAAATCGGTCCAGCCGTTCTCGAGTTATAAGTGTTGTAACAAACACGACTTTCTTTTATATATATAGATTATTAATTGATAGCCCTATTGGTAATGAGTCTAATGAGCCAGACTTGTAACCAGAAAGTTGCGGGTTCAAACCCTGGTGCAAGCCTGTACCACTAAATTCGTATTTTCGGATTTATGTATGGATTTTTAATTAACCAATTTCGTTCCTAAGCTGCCAAAATACTGAAAACGGCTCTTTCAAAACCTAACTCCTTCATGTCACTTCTCCCCTAGGAGGAACCTGATGGGTGACCGAAGCGAAGAGATGTCGATTGACTGCTGTCGTTAAACCAAGTCAGAGGCCTTTTAGCGGTTTGAAAACTGAAACCAGGCTTAGTCAAGTTGACTATACCTACACGATATGAAAGAAAGGAAACTACATGCCTTCATGCCACTTTTCCCACACACTTACCTTGCAATAGAAGTTATCAGGCGGCGTGGTATGCACGTACCCCGCGCAGTACGGGTGGTACAGACAGAGACAGGCCGCACACGACAGGCTGGGCACGCCTCGCCCGCACGTCAGCGAACATGGCTGGACCACTTGTCGCGGCGACTGTACACGACACTCCGTTATACATTACATACTGATACATCCTTTCTTATACAGTGCTTTAGGTATCTCTCTTTCAACCTCTCAGGTGGTTACAGTCCATGAAACTGAACAACTTTCCCAAGGAACGTAGGTCAAAATACGAAAAAAAAATTTTGAGTTCCCATACAAACTTCATCAGCATATAGCGCATTTTGAATGGGAGATTAAATTTTTTTTTCGTATTTTGACCTATGTTCCTTGGCGAAGTGTTTCAGTTTCATGGACTGATTAACCACCCGAGAGGTTGAAAGAGAGATACCTAAAGCTCTGTATTATATCCTGGTTCAGGCATTTGTGTTAATATTTTGTATTTTAGTATATGTAATTTAATATCTAATTTTAATATTGGCTTAGGAATTTAAATAAATATTTTATTTATTTCATTAACTCAACTCAGAGGCAGGTAACCTGATGGAAGACCAAAGTGACAATTTATCACGAGCGTTTCTGTGTCGTATTAGAAACGGTCGGTCCCGGCTGTTGTCGATTGACTACAGTTGTTAAAACCAAGTCAGAGGCCATTTTGCGCTTTGAAAACTCCGACACCAGGGTTAGCCAAGTTCGCCACACATTTGACTATACCTACAAGATAAGAAGATTGACTCAAATACCTTAACATGACTGCCAATTACCATACTAAACATCGTAATCATAACCACGATTTCGTATTTTTTCGTTATTATTTTAATATTTTTATCTGACTCACTGACTCCACAACGCCTAGCCCAAACCCTTGGATCTAGAAAGCTGAAACTTGGCCCAAAGGTTCCTTTTATAAAGTAGGCAAGGAACAAAGAAGGGTTTTACGAAATTCCCACAGGAATGAAGTCCTAGGCATCCTCTAATTTCAAACAATTTCCTTGACAATCAACGCCATCTAGATAAAATACTCAAAACTATAAAGCTTCTGGTGACTTTGTTAGTTCTAAAGCTGACCTATGGTGGGTTCTTGAATAAACATTTAAAAATAGCAAGCTCAAAATGCAATGTCATCTAGTTAGTCAGGAATTTAGGAGCTACGATCTAGTACAGCGATGGACACTTTATTTGGACTACAAAGTAGGGGTCTGTTATTGGCTTATGTTTAGTTAAGTGTTATTGTTTATTACATTATGTTAAAGTAATTGTAGACCTAATATAAATAGAAAATAAGTGCACAATCGTACGCACGTAGCACAGTGTGCATAGTACGGACAGACAAACGCCGCGACTTCGTTCGCGTGGAAAAGTTGCACATATCATTCTCGGGCCTCCTAACTATTGGTATATCTAGGGTTATTTTTTAGGAGAGGCCAATGGCATGCACCCACTAGTCGCTTCGCCTTGTGGCGCAAAAATTAAATGTTTTCTTCCTATTGAACTAACTAATTAAGTAACTGATATTTACATTCATATAACATTCCAAATCAAACAACTAAAGTAGAAAAGTACCAGAGAAAAAATAGTTAAAACAGGTTTGATTTTTCTTGTGTTTAAATTGTTTAAGAACAATATGAGCGATAACTACTTAAAAGTTTTCGCTCATCTGGTATTTTCACATTTATATTAACAGTAAGGATAAAATGGCGTTACATCAAGAAATCACAGCCCAAAGCATATTAAAAAAAAATATAAAACCAAACCTTAACATCAGGCGAAGTCTGCGCGACAGGCGGTCTAGACTGCAACGGGGGCGGCGCAGTCACTGCTGGGGGCGGTACGGCCACCGCTGGGGGCGCTACAGACGCGGCTGGGGGCGCTACAGTCGCGGCGGGGGCGGAGGCAGGCGGCCTGCCCCACACAACTACACTCGCCGCCGCTCAGTACCCGTCGGGGGGTTAACTGCCGACCCGCAGTCAGTCAGTTAACCCCCCTACTCTGATATTTGGATAACATGTCTCCATACAAGCAGGTTTGTGAGTTATAGGAAAACGCAACTGACGGCATGAAGCCGACTTTAACGGATATATCAATGAAAATTTAAACCATTTCAAAACTATGTTTAACACACCAGAATCATTTATGAAAATTGTTTATATGGGGTTATTCTAAATTAGTAACTGTTTACCACATAATAGGTTCTATTTTTATTTATAGCAACATTATATTATTATAAGCTTGTCATTTATGTCACCTTGACAGTTCTCTTTTATTAAAATCAGTCCACGAGGTAACACAGCTTTTTACTTTAATCCACCTCAGCCTATAATTAGGTGACCTATGTCGCCTACAGTACCGTCATCAAAACTAAGCAACTTGGGGAAAGTGCTAGACAGGTTCTATAGAAATTTCTATAGAAATATCCAAAAGGAAATTGTTCAACTTCCCATTTGGCTGATCGCACAAGATGCATGGAGAAGCGATATTTTTTATTTTCTTTAGTTTAGACCAGCATTCCTTGGAAAAAATTGTTAAGTTTAATACTTTCCGCTAATAAGTTACCCAACAGAAAATATTTCGAAACTACCCCATTTATTAGAAAGAGACAACAATATACTCTCGTGACGCGAAAACGACAGAACCAGATTTACACGAAAAATAAGATATTTATTTAATCAAAAGCTCTGACATACACCGCATTGTATGGAGACACTTTAGTCAGCATCAAAAAAATATAAACAAAAAATTGCCAGCTTAAAAAACAGCACTTTGACACTTGTCAATAAGAGTTTCACACTATCAACCTTATTGCAAAGTTACAAAGTTGTAATTCCAATCAATGACACAAATTGTGACGTGACCCTTATTAGGTGCAAGTGTACTTATTAATGTAGCATTTCAATAAAATAAATAAACTATTTTTGATGCTCACGTTCTAGGCGGCCAAGAAAAAAAACTGACTAAGGCAAGTTAAATTTTATAAAATAAAATCATCACATAAAAAAACTATTTTTACTTATCTCAGTCAGTCTTGAATTTTATTAAAGTTTTAAACTTAACAATTAACACCTTAAAACTAAAAGAAAATGTATCAATAATTATAATTCTTTACACTAGCACAGGATCTTTAAAAAGATTATTTAGAACTTCAATATTAATCTTAAATTAAAATACATGTCACAAAATAACTTAGCAAAAAATAATAACAAGAATCTTTGCTTTGATAAATAAAAAAAATATTTTCTGGTTTTGTTTTTTTAGTAAACATTAGATAGATGTCACCTATTTTGGTACAGTCAGATTCGTAGTTACTGGATAAGAACGAATTGATCTAAATATGTGATTTCCCATAATTGTTCATTTGGATTAAATGTACTGGTATACAAAAAAAACATTAGAAAAGTTTACATTTCGTATAATAACTTTGAAACTGACCGTACAAATGTATAAGACTTTGAGGTCCGTATTACTGAACGCGACTCAGACTCAGATCTATACATAAGTGATCTGATAGTGAGAGAGTAATCAATACTTAAGTGCAGATCTAGACTTGAGTCTCCTTTTGTAATACGGTCCTTAGACTGTTTACTTTTTGCCAAGTCATTTACTTTAGCTACATACCTGGGTTTCTTCCACGCGGCACTGTTGTTGTTGTCGGCGGCTGGCGTTGTTGTTGTCGTTGTAGTCTGTTGTTTCTTCTGTTGTTTGTTGTTAGTGGGCGGGGCTGGCCCGCTACCGCTGAGTCGGGATCCCACTGATTTTACCTGGTGAAATAATTAAGTATTTTTGAAGTGAAAACTTCTTTAGCGGCGTTGAGCACTTTTAGTATGGGGAAAATATGTTAAACTCGCGTCAGATGTCACGTGACCGTGATCGAAAATGCGTAGGATAGGGTTGCCACCTTTTCTGAAGTGAAAACTTCTTTAGCAGCGTTGTGTACTTTGAAGTATGGGTGGAAAGCCGGACAGATGGCAGCCCTATGGTAAAATTATCTCTGTGACAGATGTCAACGATTATTCGCACATAGTGCGCTAATACTGATAAGACTATTTTACTGAATTGAAAGTAGACAGTTTGGTCGAGTGGAAAAGTTGCCAGATTGTAAGCAACAGGTCGAGGGTTCGAATCCTGAGAGAATAACGGACTCTTTTTGTGTATTTTATTTTATTTCCATATTAATGCACAATGTTAATGTTCAAGTTTTCACTTCTGCCGGCACTCCCGGAGTGCAACCCGTTGTTTTTTTTATTAACTACATACATACACATACATACGCTCACGCCTATAATCCCTAACGGGGTAGGCAGAGCATCAGTGGGTTTAGAACCACTAGATGCCACGTTTGACAGAAATTGTGAGGGTTAACAGATGGAACGAGATGTATAATGGTAAGAGGTGGTCAGCCTTTCGCCCATTGTACAGCAAAACCCTCGCGTCCCACTAATAACTTACACGATAAATTGGGTGATACTGATTACTAAGGTGCAGCCTACTACATTATTTTCACTAATATTTTAAGTGCGAAGTTATAAGTTTGTTATAAGGTTACCGAGGACAGATGACGGTCACTCAGGAGGAGGTTTGTTGGGGTTAACACTAATAAAGCGGTAAGGTAGTATATATAATTATAACCTATGCAATTTTTTTTTATTTTTTTTCTGTAGATCCCACTGGTTTTAAAAGGACCATGCTTACCCTGATCTTGGGGTCCGCTAGTAGTTACCTTGATCTTGAGGTCCGCTAGTAGTGTTACATTGATCTTGAGGTCCACTAGTTGTGTTACCTTGATCTTGAGGTCCGCTAGTAATGTTGCATTAATCTTGAGGTCTGCTAGTAGTGTTACATTGATCTTGAGGTCCGCTAGTAGTGTTACCTTGATCTTGAGGTCCGCTAGTAGTGTTACCTTGATCTTGAGGTCCGCTAGTTGTCTTACCTTGATCTTTAGGTCCGCTAGTAGCGATACCTAGATCTTTAGGTCCGCTAGTAGCGTTACCTAGATCTTTAGGTCTCTAAGTTGTCTTACCTTGGATCTTAGGGTTCACTATTTGTGTTACCCTGTTCTTGGGTCCGCTAGTTGTCTTACCTTGATCTTGGCGGGTGGTGATTTGGGCGTGGCGGGCTCTGGATCGACCCCCTTGGGTGGTTTGGGTTTGGGGGTCCGCTTGCCCTCCGTCGTAGGCGCCGGCGATGTCACCGGCGAATCCATTCGACGCATTAGTTTTGCATCGCTGTAAAAATCAACAAACTAGGTTGTAAGTTTGAAGTACAATTTAAATAATTTTCTGTTAAAGACTGGCTAGAAGTCAGCACATTTTTTAGTCAAATCTTGAATTTTGAATAATTTTTAAATTTAGTGCGGTATGACCATTATGACCAATACAGAAAACTCGATTTGGATCACCCTTTAGCGCAGTGGCGCTCGCTAACCGATCAGTGAGGTTAAGCAACGTACACAGAGACACGGAACCTGATACCAAAGTATCAATTTGTCGATTGACTACAGCCGTTAAAACCAAGTCAGAGGCCATCGTGCGGTTTGAAAACTCTGACACCAGGGTTAGCCAAGTTCGCCACACACTTGACTATATCTACACGATAAGAAGAAGAAGACCCTTTACTTTAATTACTCACCGTATTATTTCTCTCTCAGGATCGTCAATGCCCAATGGTTCTTTGAAGAAGGAAAAGTTTTCTAATGTTAGTCCTGTGCCTGACAGGTTTTCAGCTACCTGTGAATAATTAAACCCAAATTATTATTTATTCGAATGGATCTATTATTACAAAATTTTTGCAAAAGGTCTAGATTTCGTGAAGCACTAGCGAGAGTATAACGGTAATCGTATACTAACTTCCCTAGCGTCATGTTAGCCTCTATCATAGCACTGATTTTCCCAGCGTATTAAATACATCACACTAACCTCCCTATCGTCACATTGATTTCTCTAGTGTATCATTGACCTCCCTATAGCGTCGCACAAACTTCCCTAGGGTAACACTTACCTCTCTCTATAGGCACACGGAGTAGCGGGGACGACCTCTTAGTAATCTAATCGAACTAAGTGTGATACTAACTTCCCTAATGTAACACAAAACCTACCAGTATAAAGCGAACCTCCCCAGTATAACACTGAACCTCCGTAGCGCTACACTAAACCACCTAGCGTCACACTAAACCTCTCTAGCGCCACACTAACTTCCCTAGTGGGGTGTAGCGGAGACAACATCTCGGTAATCTAATTTATTAGTTTTAAGATAATGTGTGAAATTTGAATAAACGTCTTTATTATTATTATGTTTGTCTTATGACCCATAATCTCGGGCAATTAAGTCCCGGACTTTTGGAAGGCATGCGTGGGGCCGAAGCCAACACGTAGAGGCCTGTTCAATAGATAATTTAATTTAGTAATGTGACACCAACCGGCAGTTATCTCTGTATGCACTATAGAAATGCACCCAAAGACAACCCCCGGTTAGTGCAGAACTATTGAAAGGAATGGAAAGAAAGGAAACTGGGCTCTTGGATTAAGAGGCTAGTGGACTCAGTAAAAGGACTATGGATAGGACTATGGCACCAGCCCTATCAATGTTGAAAAACACGACCAAATGGGCAGGTGGTGACTCGCCAACTCACTAAAGATGGCCCCCCCAAAACGGCCGCACGCACAGTGCGACAAGAGAGCAACATCGCGTGAGAGGCTCAGGTGTCGAGAGGTGTGCACCGCTTTCTGCTCGGTGACCAACCGGCTTACCTCACCAACTCGCGACTTATGCATCTTTTATTATTATTAACCCAGTGTGACAAAAACTTTCCTAGTGTAACATAAAACCAGTATAAAGCTGAATCTCCCTAGTAAAACACTGAACCTCCCCAGTAACCACTAACCTCCCTATCCCCACACATACCTCCCTAGTGGAGCGCAGCTTCTTCCCCTGCGGCGTGTAGTAGTATATGTCCGCGTTCCGACGCGAGTGCGCGTCCAGTGCGGCGCGGTACACCAGCTCGCGCTTCCAGCCGCGCTCTAAAGGCACGCGGAGTAATGGAGACGACATCTCGGTAGTCGATCGACGACCGCGTTGGGCGGGAGATGACGTTGCTGATGTTACCTTTAAGGATTTGTTGGGATATATGAAATTGGACAGTTAGAACTGAAAGGACTACGCTAAGGCGCGTGGTTGTTTTATTTGTTGCATTCACATGCAGGGTTCGAAAGGATAATTATCATGGATAATTATCATGATAATTATCGTGATAATTACAGATGGATAATTATCGATTGATAATAACAAGCAACAAAGCCAATGGTAATAGAATCATCATCGGATGAAGATATTCCTATGGCTTCTTTGGTCAATCTAAGTTAATTTATTTACGAATAGCTTTTCTACCCTACCCGGGACTTTTTTCGGATGCTTGTAATATTAGTATAAAATTAAGATATTAGAAGGATGTCTATGTCTAATCTGACGAAAACTGATTATAACTTAATATACCTTTGATTCATGTTGATTAAGTACTTGATTTGTGTTCGATATTAAATTAATAATGGTTTGTTACAATTTGTTATAAACCAATATAAAAAATGATTTGATGATAATTATCCGATAACTATCCGATAAATATCAGATAATTATCAAGAAGCGTAATTATCTTAATAATTTCGAACCCTGTTCACATGTAACAAAGAATCTCGTTTACGGGTCACAAAATCTGATTTATGGGGTGACTTCAAATAGAAGAATTTCACAATAAGTTTTATAAAGGCAGTTTAATTTTTATTTGACACGTTTTCTGTATTTTACTCAGGTAATTTTGATCCTCCCATCGAACAACTCTCGAATAAATGTAAAATGTTGCGTCAAATGGTTCCAGAACCTCATGACGCTTTGCCAACCCCGAAAGGCGTGTGAATTCCAGTCCTTATTTTTCACTAATTAAAAGCACCCATGTAAATAAAACAGGTTTAACGCTGCGTATAATGCATAAAACAACCACACGCTTTATATAATACGCAAGCGGGACATAATCGCTTATGCGCAATTCAAAATAAATAACGTAACACGCGGACATTCTAGCAGGCCGATTCTATTACAAAACTGCAACTGCGCTTTTGATGTGACACTGTTCTTTTTTTAAAGGCTCGGAATATCGTGGTTTAACCAATAATGTCATATAAAACTAGGTTATTCCGAACCATAAAAAATAAAATAAAAATCTATAAGTTGCTCAATTTAACACTTGTCGTGCAGGAGCAGTTTTTTATAGAATTACCCTGCGGATAATTTTTTTTTAAATAGATTTTCATAGTATATACCCCGCGTGAGTTTTAGCGTAGTCCTTGGAAATAAACAAAGAATAAAAAGCTTTTATAAATATATTTTAATCTAACCCCCAAAGAGAATGGCAAAATTCGTGCCGAGGAATGTTTAATGTGCTACAAACAACTTTTATTTTTATTTTTATTGTAAGGATATCCATATCATCTCATATGTGTTTGATTTACATCAAATAAAAAATTACAATTACAATTCAACCATTGACTTCTAATAAAAGATGTAGGCATCATCTCAAAATCATGAAATCTAGACTTCCGAGATCCTTACTTCGGTTTCGTTAAGTAAATTCTGCCAAATTCACGTTAAGTAAATTTTAAACCTCATACATTTTAAAACTTTTACAGCAAGTAACAAGAGCTGCAAAAATCTGACTTTAACCAATTTTAAAGTCTAATATGAACTAAAGTCTAATAGTTCATTGAAAAATATATGAACAAAAAATTCAGCAAAAATGCAACCAAAGAAAATTTAAACATTTTAGAAGTTACAGGCCTGCCCCATAAATAAAACGTACTTTTACCTCAGCTAACAACCCGCCGTCACTCTCTGACCTTGAAGACAGAGCTGATGATGGTCTGGAGCCGTCTGAAAAATAATCTCAGATGAATAATCACTTCTCCATAATTCCGTACCCAAAAGTTGCCTGGAAGAAAATGCTACTAAGCATATAAGGCCATGTTGTACAGAGGCCATAACTTTTTACAAAAAATAGAAAACTGACTTCAAAAAGCGAAAAATAAAAATGTTTTCTTTTTTATGTAAAAAGTTAATTCTATTTTTATTTTTAGTGTAAATAACTGAAAGTAGGTGAGAAACAATGTAAGTGCTTATTTAATTTAAGGGTTTCCCTCTATTTCCCTGGGATTCCGTCATCAGATCCTGACCTGGTTACAATAGGATGGACCACCTCTGGAGTATTCTCTTTCGAAAAAAAAAAAGAATTTTTAAAATCAGTCCATAAATGGAGGAGAAATCAGGGAACATCCATAAAATAAAAATACATACAGTCGAACATAGAACCTCCTCCTTTTTGGAAGTCGGTTAAAAACCGTACTTATCACAACAGCACAAAGCGCGCGTGGGTAACCTGATATGCGAGCCTCTGTACACTGTAGGTTGTCACATACCTACACTATTATACGTGTCATCACCATCACCAATTTTTAAGGCAAGGCCCTAGTTAAAAATTAAAGATTGGCGTTTTTTTATTTTTTCAGCCGATATACGTCCCCACTCAGGAGCACAGAAGGACCACGCGCCTTCCCAAAACGAATTTTCTTAGACCTTCCAGTTACGAGTCTGGCTCGTTACCAACTGCGGTATCGACTATAGTCATGTGATTTGTAAAAATAAAAAATAATTGCAAGAAACAACTGAAAAATATTAGTTAAATAATAATACATTCACCTTTTTTATTGAAGTGATTGCATCGCAGTTTAGAAATGTCATTTTTTTTTTTGCAAATTTTTACAGGCTTCAGTCACCCAGCCTCATGGGATCTTCAAGGATCAGTTACAATTCTAAAAGCAATTTCAGTACAAAAATAAGCACTTATGTAATTTCAAAACTAATCAGTCCATCAGTGGGTAATTATTATAATTTTCTATAATAAGAAATATGTTTCGAAGGGAGGCCTGTGCCCCTCAGTGGGAACGTATATGGGCTGGTAAAAAAAGAAGAAGAAATATGTTTTCATTACCTGTGCCTGTGTCCTGACGAGGCCTCTTTGAAGCTCGAATGGGCATGGGCGCTGTTATGGTCTTTATTGGAGTAAATGTCTTTTTCGCCTCTGTTATTTCAGCTTCAAGACGCTCTGAAAAGGAAAAAATTGTTTAATTTACTTCTTATGGTTGTTCTACACCCAAATTGATGTGATTTATTTATGTATTAGCTTTCCGCCCAGGACTTCGTTCCCGTGGGAATTTGGGAAATTTATGTAGCCTATGTGATAATCCAAGGTGTCAGCTACCTCTATACCAAATTTTATCAAAATTGGTCCAGCAGTTTTGAGCATGAAAGAGTTACAAACATTCATGCATACATCCATACATCCTCACAAACTTTCGCATTTATAATATTAGTAGGATTTACTTTTAACAAACTATGAAATATTCAACTTGACAAAAAATCTCCAGTATTTCTAGTTAAAAAAACTATTTTTACACTAACCAACAACTCTCCCGTAATCAATGGAAACATCATTCTGGTCCACTGAATCAAACCCTTTGAACTGCTCATCAGGTTTGGCATCTTCGAGGAACCCTTTGGAATCTGCTCCGTTGTCACTGAATGCTGCTGAAGCCCTTCGCTTGATGCCTCGCTCAACGGCTTCTTGAGCACCATCGACCTGGTCTGCCACAGCATTGCTGACTGCTTCTGGAGTTTCTGGCGGAGTCTCCTTCTCCTCTTTGGGTACTTTAGGGACCTCTGTTGATGATAAATTTACTTTCAATGAGGTGGATATGAAAGGTATTTTTGCTAGGACTATTTTTTTGCTGGTCGCTACTTTAACAAAGCTGTGCAGTCATATAACTCTAGGCTGTAAAATCAATAAAGGAAATTCCTCTCCCTTCCTTATCATATAGGTATAATCAAGTATCTGGTGAACTTGTCTAATCTAGCTGTCAGAGTTTTTAAACCACCTGATGGCTTCTGACTTTGTAATGTTTACATACATAGGTATAAGAAGTTAAAACTATTAAACAATTAAAAAAGTTAGCTTTGCTCATATTTAAGAAATATTAAGGCACTAATTATAGTTGCATTGAAGTTAATTAGCACTGGAATGAAACTTCATTAATACTGAAATACTCAGGTAAATAGTGAAAATAAGTTGCATTTCACAATTTTTTTTAAACAATTTACAAATCTAAATTATTATGTGCAAAAATGTTTAATTATTAAATCATGTATGAGTAGTTACTTCATGGTTTAGAAAATCTATTATTAATCCTAAACAATTTTTTATATTGTTACAAAATAAAAATGCTACAAAACAATATGTTGAATCCAAAACCAGTCAAATGCAATTACAAGTTTGGGAAACTAACTAATCATGGAGACAGAAGACACTCCAGCTTTTTTTTTTAATCTTAATATTTAACTAGGCTTCAGCCACTCTAGGTGGTTATGCCAGCCTCATAGTGTCACTTTGTATATTGTTCAAATAATTTTTTTAAACACAGCAGCTCGAGTACGATGGTGATAGCGGTCGTAATGCGCCACGGTCCTATGTAAAAATGTCAACATTGACAACGCCAGAGGGCGAGCAAGCCTTTGTACATACATTTCCTACTAGAAGTTACAATTTTAAACCTTATTCAGACACGTTTTTTAACTCCAGCACATGATATGCTCTAGCATATCATGGCATTCTAATGCCACAATGTGGAAGCACAAAGAGTACAAATCCTACATGACCCAAGATCACTGCCTGAAGCATACAAGAATGTCAAGAACCTTGTGTGCTTCTGGGAGGACATAGCCAGCCCGAAACATATTAGCACAATGGCCTAATCGAGAGGCTAAGTGCGGAAAACGCCAGACAATCACATCATAAACAACTTATACCAAATGTTAATTTGGTTAGTTTCGGATTTCAGTAGCAAATATAAAATCTTATAGTTATACAACTGATTGGAAAACTTGTCAGGAAGGATAGGAGTCCTAGTCTAATTACCAAGTAAAACACTGACACTGCCGCTTTTTCTTTTGTGTAACTTGATATTGCTATCACTAAAGCTCATCCCCCACATTTTGTTGCTTATTTTAAGACTTAAACATAATTATTTCACTCAATCTTTGATTATTGTTAACTTTATTAAGTTAATAAAGATGTAATTGAGGTTGGAGGAGGTCTTTGCCAATTGGCATTCAGACATACAGTAAAAAGGAATAACGTGCAACTAAGAAATAACGTGTCACTGTCTGAGAAAAGACTTATTATTATAACTTTCAATAGGGCTCAAAATATGCAAATATCTCTGGAGCTTTCTTTCAGCTAGACGGTGTCAGATGACTATAAATAATGAAACGTTAAGTAGATACACAAGCAGGGGATTGGCTCAGGGGGACCCTATGTCGCCTCTCTTATTTAATATTGTGACAATGGAAATAAGTAAAAAAATCACAAATGTAACCATTTCACAGTATGCTGATGATTTTATTATGTACAAAACAATTAGAAACAACGATATTGACATGACAATAGAAACTTTGAAAGAAGCTATAAATATGCTGATTAACATATTAAAAAATATTGGTCTGACTCTGTCAGAAAGTAAGAGTAACATATGTGTGTTCAATAAATCAAGAAAGACAATTAATGTCAATGTTGAGGTTAAAGGCCAGAGAATCAGAACTGTACCGAAAGTTAAATATTTGGGAATTTGGTTAGATCAAAAACTAAAATGGAGTGTTCACATTAAGGAACTATGTGAAAAAGCCTATAAGCATTTAAATGTACTAAAAACACTAGCTAGCTCTTCGTGGGGGGTGCATCCTAAGCACCTACGTCGATTATATATTGCATTGATTAGAAGTAGAATAGATTACGCAAGTTTTCTATATGCTAATAGTGCCAAAACACATTTAAATAAACTTAATGTACTACAGAATAGAGCTTTAAGAATATGCGGTGGTTTTATCCGTACCACTCCTATCTATGTAATGGAGAGTGAACTTAGTCTTCCACCTCTGGATATACGTCGCTATTGGCTCGGTAGTAGGTATTGGTTGAGGACTGCTTCACTTTCCAACAACGATTATATAATAAGTAAAATTGACAAATTAACTGCGTATAATACATATTGGAGAACTAAAACTAAGCCTAAAATTTTGGATATTCATGATGATTTAAAAAACAAACCTATGCATAAAAGTCCTCTGTTGGAACTCTATGTATTAGATATTTGGCTCTCATATATAGATATTGATTCTTGCATTTGCACAACATTACATAGTTTGTCGACGGCTAAACGTAATGTAGATGTTAATATTTTAAAAAATTCTGTAACTTTGGAACTACATGCCAAATACTCCAAGTACTTCAAATTGTATACTGACGGTTCTCGTAGTGAGCATGGTGTAGGAGCAGCATTTTTCGATCCTCAGTTAAACAGTCAACATAAGTTTAAATTGACTTGCGGAATCTCAATAATGAGAGCAGAATTAATCGCTCTATATGAAGCAATCAGCTATATCAGTTTAAATACCTCTAAAAAATCTGTGATTATAACTGACTCCAAGAGTGGTCTTCAGCATCTGGCTCGCTGCGTTAAGGGAACACGGGGTGTTCCAGTAGCATATGAGATACTGAAGAGTATACATGCCTTACATAATAATAATGTAGAAATAAAATTTCAGTGGGTACCATCCCACATAGGTTTAAAAGGAAATGAAATGGCCGATAAACTAGCAAGCGAGGCCGCTGTAAACGGTACAGAAATAAGATGTGAACCTTTTGCTTCTGAGTATCTTCGATCTGTGAAAGACAATTGTCTAGAACAGTGGGTACAACACTTCGAGGAAAGCTCAGCAACAAGAGGGGTGTGGTACAAAACAATTCAATGTGCCCCAATACCGGTCCCTTGGTTTGACTCCGCCAATCTTACGAGATCCAATCTTGTTTCTGCCTTCAGGTTACGTTCAGGGCACATTCCAGTGAACAAATTTTATCACCTTATGCGTAAGAGAACCAATCCATTGTGTGATCACTGTGGAGTCCACGACGACTTAATCCACTTGATGCTGGAGTGTTCCCTGAACGGCACTCTTAGAAGAAAAATGTTCCCTCAGGGATTGTATGGTGGAGATATCAATTGTATTTTGGCGGAGAGATTGTGTCCACTTGCGATCAAGCTGTACCGATTTTGCAGGGCGTCGCTTCAAATTAAACAGGATAGTTAAAACATTGCCTAATACTATGAGGCTGGCATGACCATCCTGATATGGTCGAAGCCTCAACAAAAACTAGATTAAAAAAAAAAAAAAAAAAAAAAATATTATAACTTTATTAAAGATAATCTACAGTAACGCGAGGCTAAAAAAGTTTTAAGTAGTTTATCTTTTTAAAAAAACCTCAAAAAGAGATTTATACTGGGCAGTTTAATACCTGGCTGGCTAAATCTCTTTGGTAATGAGAAGTCGGAATGAGGTAATTTGTTATCGGTTGACTTGGAGCTCTTATTGAAAAAAGATGCGTTTAATCCGATGGTCATACACAGTGAGTAAGCCTCTATAAAAAATCAAATCAGCCATTTCTACTGATTTAATAAAATATATAACGCTATGATGTGACAAAACATCTCATTTCAATGACAGAAATATATCTCCGAGCTTATTGAGGTCATGTGCTTGTAGTGTCGAAATATACCTCCAGGCAAAGCGAACACCAAGCTACTCCACATACAAACACCTGTTAACATAGCAAGATAGTAAGACTAAATATTTTGGCAAAATTATCTACTGCAGACAAAGTCGTTGGGCCTAAGTAATTATGCAAATTGTGAATAATTTCGTTGTTATTTCCAATTAAAAACATATATAATTGTCGACTTGATAGAATACAACAAAGAAAAAGTATAATTTACTAACAATTTGATACTGTAGTAATATTTTAATAAAGACACGAAAATCAAAGTTTGTCAATTTCACCGAGTTATATACGAGTGTTCGAAAAAACTTAAGTGATCAAAAAACTCAAATTTCTCTCATTTAAACTACTCAATGGAGGTACTTACAATAAACTTGTAAATTAGAAAGCATAATCAACCATCTTGAATTGTATTTCAAGCGATGAACAGCAACTTTTGCAACACTTTTTATTTCACACGGCAACAAGTTTTTTTGCAAAAAATCCTAGATAATTCTCTGCTATCGTGAAAATAAATAATTTATGAAGGGGTTTATTCAATTTTGAAGTAGTTTTATTGCAGGATACAGGAGAAATATGGAGAAATTGTGTAGTTTTATGTCAGCAAGAGAGAGGTTATGTGAAAGTTAAGTTACCGTCAGGCTGTGGATCGGTCTCCATAGCTTCTGCCGCGGCTGGGTCGCTCGGGGGTTCCGAGCTAGGGGGCTCCACGCTCACTGTACTCGCAGACGCCGCCTCGTCACCATTAACTTTACCATCTTCGTTTGTCGCGTTATCACCCACCGCCATTTCGTCCGACATTGTCAATTACACAAATGTATGACACAAAACCCCTGTCAAAGCCTAAACGGCCACATAACAAGAAGGTTACGCCACTTTAGCAAGCCCCACAATGATTAAACAACGTTAGTGCGCGTCACAGTGAAGATTTCCCGCTATATTTGCCCAGAAAGAAACTTTTGTCTCTCCGACTTTGAAACATTTGTGTGCCGGTAAATCCGTGCGATATTCACGGGTGGCACTAATATTTAGTGAAATAAACACTAAATATGATTGAAATGAGTCTAAAATTACAGAAAATCAGCGTAAACCAAGTCCACATAATTTGCAAAAGAAAATGTCGATCATAAACAACACAACGTCCGCTCGAACGACGCCACTACTATTGTCTATGGTTTTGTAAGTGCATCATGAAGTCATTCGTTCACTGCATCTATGTCATCTATGGTGCAGAATTGTCATTATTTTTGGTCTCTTTTTGTATAGGGCGTCTCCTTATGTTAAAAAGAGAAACAAAAATAAAGGCTTATATTCAAGAGCGTTTTTTAGCCGCTGATTTTACTGTCGATGAGCGCCATCTGTTTTTGTTATATATTTACTACATTAACTGTGAGAGGAATAATAATGAGGAACCTACACACGACAGCACACCAGACTACACAATTGTGTAAATTATACCCATTTACCCTGTTCTTTCGAGCTCGCAAAATCATTACAGGAACCATGAATACCATCGATGCGCCTCTAGTAGGTGTTTCCGTCACGGTCACAAAAAAAAGACTAAAATATGATTATACTACCTTTCCATGTGGGACTTCGTTCCCATGGGAATTCGGGAAAATTATGTAACCTTTGGTATTCTGATGTCTAAGCTACATTACTGCATTTCATCAAATCTGTCAAGCATACATTTTATGTGAAGGAGAATCAAACCTACATCCATCCCACAAAATTTTGCCTTTTTTTATAATATAACTAGACAGCTGATCCCCGCGACTTACTTAATTCCCGGTTTTTTTTTATCTTTTTGTGCTACATACATTCGTGGGCATAAGCAGCAACTTCGTTCGAGTGAATAGTCTGTCACTTTCTTCTCTAGCCCTCGAACTGTACCTAAAATAATTTTATCTGCTGTTCATTATAATGTAAAGGTAGGATAAAAAACCATACACACTTTCAGATGTATAATAGTAGTAATTGCAAGGTCGTGTATCTTTACGTCCTCTAATGCTGCCTCTTATATAATCTATGGGTTAAGAAAACGATTTAAAAATTAATCTAATTTATAGATAATACGATTCATAAAAAATAAAAAATGGAAACTAATACAATAAATCTTTATTTATTTTTTCTTTTGTCCACCTTTTCTCGGCGCTTGTGGTTTTCCGAACGTTTTTCCTTTCTGTGCTTTCCCGCCCTTTTGGCCTTTCGCGCCTTTGGGCCCCTTCGCGCCTATTGGCCCCTTCGCACCTTTTGGCCCCTTCGCGCCTTTTCCTTTGCCGAAGTTAGGTTTGCCTTTTTGCGCTTGATTCGCGTCGTATCGTAGTCGTTTGGCGGCATTTCTAGAAGTGTCAGTGAGGTCTGTCGCGAAGTTGCTTTGTTTTTTCTTGGGCTTGTTGTTTTTGCGATTGTTTTGCTGACGGTCGTCGTCGTCTTCTACGGCGCGGATTCGGCCGAGTTTCTTCTTGCGTTTCGCCATGCGGGATTGGAGGAGGGCCACCTGGGAATTAAAAGTTTTTGCATGTTGTTGTAAGTTGTTTAGCTGTAAGAGAATATATTGAATGTGACTTCTCCAACCGTGGAGACGTATAGTGGGCTCATTTTTATGACACCCTAAAGTGCCGTCTACACTTCCTCAGCGAACAAAACCCTGGTTTCTCACTTTACGGTACCATTAATAATATTTAAAAAAGTTATCACCCCCGACATTTAATTGCTTATAACTTTTAAACGGCTAAACCAATTTTGATCAAATATAGCCAAGAACCTCTCGATTAAGTAAGCTTTCAAACGAAAAAACCGCATCGAAATCTATCCATTCGTTTAAGAGCTACGATACGAACTTTATCGTCATCTGAGTGACGTGTGAGTCTAATTAAAAACAAAGAATAATACACTTTAAGTTTTTAAATTACCTTCTCCATCTCTCGTTGCACTCTATCCTCTGGCGTGTCCTTGACCTTGAACTTCTGTTTCTTCCTCTTCTTCTCTCCTTCGTCCTCATCATCGGAATCTTCATGCTTGCGTTTCTTGCCTTTGCCTTTTTGTTGTTTATCTAATTGATAAAAATAAAACAATTTATTTATGTCACTTGATATTATGTAGTTATTGTGTTGCTTCTTGATGGAACTCCATATTACAACCAATGAAAGACATTATTTTTACACTAGTTCCACTTGTTTTACTAGGCAAATTGTAATATCGCGGGAAATTCCACTAGTCAAATTATAATTTTACGCGTTTACAATTTTCCGGTAGCATTATAGATTTAACATTAATCGCCGACCTTTCCCCTTATGTGTGGTCAACGCCAGCCTCTCCTTCTCTTCCCTCTTCTCCTTGGGCGTCTGGAACCACTCCCTTCCCCTGTGGGTCTCGTACTGAGGGTGAGGGCCTTTGTCTTCCTTCTTCAGCGCTCCTTCTAGCTTCCCCGTTTGCTTCTCCATCTTGTTAAGTTGCTTCTCTGCGTATTCCTCGTCTAAGATTGCCTCTGTTAAAAAAATAAGCTGTTATCCATTGAAGTATATTTACCAGCGTATAGAGTTCGCTAAAACTCTAAACGCCGTGTGGTGATCGGTTGAGAATAACACCACCCCCTCTCTTTCTGTGGGTGTCGTAAGAGGCGACTAAGGAAACACAAATGAGACCTGCCTCCTAGTAATCCATCCTAGGCAACGACACTTCATTATTTTCGGGATCTGAGGTGTCGTCCTATGGTCTCATGCGGTGTGGTAGGCTCTGTAAAGGGCCGTCTGGTTCGCGACCACCCTCCTACCGAAGTCCGACGCCAAACAGCTTGCTGTGTTCCGTCGGTGCGTAGGAGTACCAGTGCCTTTATAGGCATTTTCTGGGTTAACTCGCTCCATCGTCGACCTCAACTTTGACCTTATGGTCAAGATTGAGGTCAAGAGTTAACCCATCTTATAAAAAAAAACGCTTTCTAATTTAGCCATGAAAAAATGAAATTTCACATGTTTTTTTTTCATTATTTACGTTAAATGTGACATCCAGTAGTTCTGAAACACTAAAGCCCAGCCTACCCCTTATGGGATTACAGGCGTTAGCGTATGTAATATGTGTGAAGTAAATATTCATAAATTTTTAGGGAAAGAAAAATATTCGGCGCGTTCCCTAAACATTTGTGAATATCCCTCACGCGTGTAAGCGTTTTAAAAATACTAAATTAAATATTAATTCTTTTTTTTTTCTTTTAAGACTTACTAATCTCGGTCTCAAGCCGGGCCAGCCGCTCCCTATACTTGGCCACGATATCAGCCGGCACTTGTCTCGACCTGACCGGCCTCTTGGCCCGCCGCACGATGGCCTTCACCAGCGCGCGCTCCCCCTCCCCCGCCAGCGACACCGACACCCCCGCGCGGCCCGCCCGCGCCGTACGACCTACCTGTAGGAAAAGTGGGGTTATAAAAGGGAAGAATGAATAGCGATTAACTCTTTTAGTATGATATCAGCCACCTCTTACCCTAATGTACCAGCAAGCTCTTACCCTATGAATATCAGCGAGCTCCATGAATATCAATTAACTCTTAACCTGTGACTATCAGTCAACTTTTATCCTATAAAAATATCAGCTAACCCTTTCCTCTGATGAATATCAGTTAACTCTTGTCCTATAATATCAGCCAGCTCTTACAATTTGAATATCAATTAACTCACACCCTATGAATATCATCCAACTTTTATCCTATAAAAATATCAGCCAACCCTTTCCCCTGACAAATATAAATTAACTCTTATTCTATAATATCAGCCAGCCATCACCCTTTGAATATCAATTAACTCTTACCCTATGAATGTCAGCCAACTCTTACGCTAATGTATACCAGCAAACTCCTACCCTATATTATCGGACATATTTTACCCTATGAACATCAGTCAACTCTTACGTTATAAATATCTTACCATATGAAATCAGCCAACTCTTACGTTATGAATATTAGCAAACCGTTACCCTTTCAATATCAACCAACTCTTGCCCTTGTGTATTACCAGCCATGAATATCAATTAACTCTTGCTCTATGAATATCAATTAACAATTACCCTATCAATATCTATTAACTCCACCCTATAATATCAGTATGCTTTTACCCTATAAATCGGAAAACTGTTACGCTGTAAATATCAGTCAACCAACTCTCACTCTATGAATATCAGCCAACTCTTACCCTAACCGTTAGGGTAAGAGTTAGGGCTTAACTTATAGAAAGAGCGGGTAGTATGAAATTAAAGATAGTCTTAGCCTTCAGTATATCTAAGACACTCGCTACATCGGCTCCTATTAATATCAGCCAACTCTCACTCCATGAATATCCTACCCTATGAATATAATGCTCCAATGTAGCGGGCAGTGTGAAGTTAATGACAGTCTTAACCCCCGGGATGTCTAACCCTCTCGCGGCTACATCGGTGGCTACTAGCACATCAGCCAGTTCTTCTTTGAACCTCTTCAGAGAGTCCAAACGTTGGGGCTGGTTTAATGCGCCGTGGAGTTCGGCTACCTGAGAAAAACAATGTTTTTATTAATTTTATAATTTAAGACAAGATACAATTTCCCAACAAGCTACAAAATTTATTATATACTAGCTTTTCGCCTATTAGCTTTTTATTGTGTTGATTCGGAAGTTTAAACTCTCATTAGAAGTTTAAACTGAATCTGTATTTCCGAGTTCATATAACCCGAGTCTTTTTAAAGTTTTAGTGAATAGGCATCTTCTGGGTGAGCTTCCTACATCCTTGACCGCATTTTCGCCCCTAACAGATCTATATCGAGGTAGACGGTAAAAGTTTACCTACCTTGCGTGTAAAAAATGTGATCCACGGTCACAGTTTTGTCCGACTTAAGTCAGTCCGCTTGAGACCTATGCCGTAAATGATAATCGATTTTAACCGGATTTACATTATTATTTTACTCAATTAAGCGCCTTTGAATCGTTTCCGCGCGGTCTTGATTTCCCATCACTAAATCTCGCTCGTGACGTCATTTTAGGTAGGTACGAAAAATTCGAAACGCTAGGTTCTCATACAGTTTGAAGCGCTTTTTTCGTCTATCTCGATATAGGTCTGTGCCTAAGCTAGATTGTGGTCAAAAGAGCGAACCCATTCCTTATATAAAAAGAGTGACTTTTCGTCGTCAGCTGAGTAACAGGTTTTTTGAAGACTAGCTTGCGGTTCACTGTTTTGAAAGCATTTGAGAACTAATGTACTGCTCTCTAATTTTGTATCAATTATTAATTTAACTAAATTAAATTATTTTTAAATTGATTTACTAACAACTATGGATGATTATACATCCATAGTTGTTAGTAAATTACAAAAAAACTTATATCTAATGTTAGTAACAAAAAATACACACAACACACATATAAACAATAGTAGATTGTTAACCAAGGGCTGTATGACATCATTGCATACGAGGTTTTTGGCGCCCGAGCGCAGCGAGGGCGCTAATTAGCCCGAGTATGCAATTGATGCTTACACCCGAGATAAACACTCTGCTTTACATATCGATTGTGAGGTAAGTAAAAAAACAAGAAAGCAGGTTTCTATGAACGTTTATTAAAGAGAAACATGTGTATTTAATTAAAATTTCGCGCCTAGCTAGTAGCCTGTTTTTTTTACTCTTCACGATTTTATGGCACGCAAGCGCGTCAAATCGTGCTGGCCAGTTTGATTTTTAAATCGATTTCAACTAACATACGATGTGACTGCGAAACAAATAGTTCGATATTAAAAATAAAATCTTCATAAATTCTAATATAAATTGTCTTGATTCCGATTCGAGTAAATAATCGATACCGAGAAAAAAAGTAACTTTTTAAAAATATTCTTATTGCAGTATTGAGTATGACAGTTCTTTTTTCAAATTCCAAAACCTATGCTGTAATGTTAACATTACATGGTAGGTTTTGAAACCTATGCTGTAATGTTAACATTACATTACTGTAAGAATATTTATTGTACAATAAAGGATTTACATACATACATACATACATACATACATACTTACAGAGCAAGAGATATGTAAAATAAATTTCGCGCGCGGCCCTAGATGCGACTACCGACGACTACTGGTGTGCAGTCGCATCCAGTGCCGGAGCAGCAGGGAAGGAATAAATCTATCCCTGCTGCTATATCTGTTATGTTTCCTAATTGGGTATACGTTGCGGTCTATGCGAGCACCTATTATGTGTTTTGTTTTCTATACATATTATAAAGAGGAAAGATTTGATTGTTTGTTTGTTTGCATCGAATAGGCTCCAAAAATACTAGACCGATTTGAAAAATTATTTTATTATTAGAATCCTACATTATCCGGGATGGAAATAGGATACATGATTTTCCCGAATTCCCACGGGAACGAAGTCCCGCTCGGGAAGCTAGTTTATTATAATTTGGTTCTATTGGCGAAGACCTGTAATTGGCCCTCTGGCGCTATTTTTTTTATTAACTCTGTATCCAAAGCTGTTGGTTTTCCGAATATTAAATAAATTAAATTAAAGAGAAGTCTCATTTAGTATGGGCAACAGAACGGTACAATACCTTAATGCCAAGTAGTCCAAGTGCGACGTGTAAGCGATGCGCCTGTTTCTTGGTCTGCACGAATATGACAGCGCGGTCTCTGAACGTGCGGCAAACCAGCGCGGCTAGTATAGCCTCGCGGTCTGACTCGCGCTCCTTACGTATCCTGGTATAACAATCAATTAATTAATAATCATGTGTGTTATATTATTTTAGTGTCTAATGTGTAGTTAACTGATATTAAATAGTTAGATAATATACATATATATTGAGGCTATATTAATGCAATAGAACCGAAAAAAATGATTGTTAAAATTTTTGTCTGAGCGTTTGTGTGCGCTAATCCCAGAAACGGTATAACCAATTTGGGTGCGATTTTCACATATGTATTGTGGTAAGCTTCACTTATAATGATATTTGTTTAGTTTCAATCAGTTCATCAATAAAAAAAATCCATTTAAAGAATCACGTCGAACATTTATTACTTCAAAAATGTTATAAAATAACACAAACGAAGTTGCGGGCATGAGCTAGTAAAAAAACAATTGCAGGTCCTGACTCAATGACTCAACAACGCACAGCCCAAACTTTGGACTCAGATGGCTGACATTTGGTTCTAAGGTTCGTTTTATAACATAGGAAAGGAATGAGCAAGGATTTTACGAAACTCCCACGGCAACGAAGTCCCGGGCAGAAAAAAGCGCGGGAAACTTCGGTTACGTGGTTTTGCTCCTGAAAATTTTTGTGATTTATAGATTCATTTTAAGGATCAGATAAGCTATTTTGTATTATATTGTATGTAATTATTCTATTAGTTAGTGTAAATATTAGTTTGTGATATATATCTTCGTATTCGGTAAGTTGTCTTTTTTCTAATATGGGGGATGATCCCCCTGACCCTGGAGGCACGGTGGTGCCGACAGTTGGTCTAAATATTACATATAATGATTTACATCATGATACGTCATCTGCCATGGATACCGAAGACGGTATTCAAAAACAAGCAAGAAAAAGAATAAGGTCCTTACACAAAGTGTGCAGACACTGCAATAAGAAGCGGAAGAAGAAGGATGGAATTGCAGGTCATTCCCATTGCAAGTGTGACATTGATGAAAATGATAATACTTTCAAATTTCCTAATGGTCCAACTCAAACATCATCTAATGTTTATTCAAATGTTGATGCTGCATCAACATCTCAAAACAATTCTCAGCCTATTTTTGTTCGAAACTATGAACCTACAGATCTAGCTCCATATGTAGTTCATGTCCTAAAGCCGCAGTCTGATCCTGCTGACCGATCTTCTCTCCACCCAGTTCAGTTTGGCAACTTTTTGAAGAAAAATTTTTTTAAAAATATTGTGAATGGTAGTTTGAAGAGAATCGGCAGGAACAGATTATCCATTGCTTTTACTACTCATGATGATGCCAATAACTTTATTAAACATCCCGGTCTTAATGCGCAAAATTTGAAGGCTATTATTCCCACATTTAATGTAACTAGAATGGGTGTAGTTCGAGGAGTCCCTGCAAATTGGTCAGACGAAGAAGTTTCTGAAAACATTGCTGTTCCTGTTGGATGTGGTAAAATTCTTAAAGTAAGGCGAATTAAATACAAAACAACAATTAATGACAAATTGGTTTTTAATAACTCAGAAACTGTTATTCTTACATTTGATGGCCAAGTTCTTCCAAAACGGATCTTTATGTGCTACACAGCTTTACAGGTGAACCTATATGTATACCCTACAATACAATGTTATAATTGCTGTCGTTTCGGTCACACAAAAACTCTGTGCAGATCTAAGCCACGCTGTTACAAGTGTGGGGATCAGCACAGTGGAGAGTCTTGCGAGATTGAGGAGGATCTTTTCAATTGTTGCCTTTGTTCTGGTGGTCACTTAGCTATTAGCAAATCATGTCCTGAATTTGTAAGACAGAAAGAAATCAAAATGACAATGGCTCAAAACTGCATTTCTTATGCTGAAGCTTCAAAAATGCATGCTCCAGTTTCACGATCTTTTGCTGATGTTGTTGCTTCTTCCCAGTCTTCTATAAATAACAATAACAATCGCCCCAAATATATTACTTCTATTGCTTCTCCTTCAAGATCTTATAAAAAAACGATCTTTTCAAAACCACGCATCCCACCGAGTCCAGTATTAGGTGGTTATGATAGGGCAGCTCATGCATCCTTTGCTAGAGATTACAACATGACCAGTTCTTCTCTTCCCAATGGCGCTGCGCTGACTCAAAAAGCAAATGAAGATAGTCCTCCACAGTCTTTTATAGAAGATATTAATTCTCTTATCAGGTTATTGTCCAATTTTAGTTCCCACTTCAGCCCTTCTAAGCCTTTACCGTCCAACGTTGCCGATATTATTGCAAATTCTCTTTCTTCTTACTACTCCAACAATGGATCGAAAGATCTTGCAGTGGAATTGTAGAAGTATCAGTCCAAAAAAACATGAAATTATTTATTTATTAAATGTATATAAACCTTATATAATTTGTCTCTCTGAGACTTGGCTGAAACCTGAAAACTTGTTAAAAGTTTCAGGTTATTCTTCTGTTAGAAATGACAGAAGTGACGAGTATGGTGGTGTTGCCATCCTCGTCAAAAATAATATTTTTTTTAAACCATTTTCCCTTCCACCTCTAAGTGATGGCATTGAAGCCATTGCTATTTTTGTAAATAATATTTGTATAGTTTCTGTATATATTCCAAATCCTTCTGCTGCTTTGTATAGTGAATTAAGTCATTTAGTGTCTATCCTACCAAAGCCATTCTTATTATTAGGAGATTTTAATTGTCAGCATCAGTGCTGGGGAAGTCATAGTTCCAATTATTACGGAGAGGAGATGTTGGATATTTTGGATTCACAGAATTTGTGTTTGTTAAATGATGGTTCTCCCACTCGTTTGACACGACCTGGTGAGGGCCCTAGTGCACCTGACCTCTCCATTTGTACCCCTGACTTAGCTTCTTTTCTATCTTGGCACACTCATAATTCAACTTGTGGAAGCGATCACTATCCCATTATAATAAATTTTCCGTCTTTATGTCCGGTAAACAAAAAGCCTGAACCTCGTTTAAGACATAGGCTTCCGAAGGACTGGTCAATTTTTTCTCAGAGGGTAGAACAGAAAATTCATTCCCTCCCTTTGGTTAATTCTGATAACGGATTAGAGTGCTCTGAAGCCTTTTCTAAAGTCTTGATCGAGGTAGCTGATGAAGTTTTTCCTATCAAAAAGAACGGCGCCTGTAAAATACCATTCCCGCCGTGGTGGGATGGAGAGTGTACTGAGGCCATAAAGAGCAGAAAGGAGGCCGAAAGAAATTATTGTTCAGTGATGACATCGGAAAATTTCGATATATTTACTGAAATTGCCAACAACACTCGAAAGCTTTTAAAGAGGAAAAAGTTTGAAGGGTGGAGAAGCTTTTGTGCTTCAGTAAACCCTGAAATTTCACCTTCAGTTGTATGGCGCAATATACGAAGATTCAGAATTGGTGTCACTCCCTCTTCTTATTGTTCTATGGCTCCTGCTTTGGGAAACCAGTTTCTGGATAGGCTGGCCCCTCCTTTCGTTCCGGAACTCACTTCTATTCATGGTTCCATTCCTCGGTTAATTTCAAATTCTGAACTTAACTCTCTATTTTCTCTATCGGAAATGAAGGGTATTTTATCATGTGTAAAAGATTCATCCCCTGGTGATGATGGAATACCTTATTCCTTCTTAGTTAACTGTGGTGATTCCACTCTTAGTTACTATCTGGACATTGTTAATGTAATAATGATGTCTGGAAACATCCCTTATTCTTGGAAATCACAGTCCATCATCCCAATTTTAAAACCCAAGAAACCTCCTTCAGATGCAGCCTCTTTTCGTCCCATAGCGTTGTCATCAGTTTTGGTCAAGCTTGCTGAGCACCTGGTGAAGAATCGCTTGGAGTGGTTTGTTGAAAGCAGGGGTCTTTTATCGTCTGGTCAGTTTGGATTTAGAAAGGGCAGAAGTACACTTGATAATATCAGCTTAGTTGTGTCTGACATACGGTTGGCTTTTTCTGTAAATAGTTCTGTAGTTGCTGCTTTTCTAGATATTACTTCTGCATATGACAATGTTCTTATCCCTATACTGCAGACCAAATTACTAACCTTGGGAATCCCTACGATACTTGTTACTTTCATAATAAATATGCTATCTGAAAGATTTATTCATTTAGATCTCCAAGATGGTACGCGGCTTTCCCGCAGTGTTTGGAAAGGCCTTCCTCAAGGATCTGTTCTGAGTCCAATTTTATACAACATTTATACACATGACTTAGAATCATCCCTTAACGATTCAACTAAAGTTATACAATATGCTGATGATTTACTTCTATACTCTTCTAGTATTAGTATTCAGGAAGCGAGTAACTCATTGACCAGTTCTCTTGGCCTTCTCAGGTGCTGGATTAATGATAATGGTCTTGAATTATCGGTTCCCAAGAGCACTGTGGTTTTGTTTACTAGAAAGCGTATTCATCCTACACTCGTAGTTAATTATAATAACAATCCTATCCCAGTCAAGTCTGAAGTTAAATTTTTAGGGATGATCCTTGATTCCAAGCTAACTGGAGTCCCCTATTCTGACTACATAGTTAAGAAATGCCAACAGAATTTAAACATCATTAAATGTCTTACTGGTGTTTGGTGGGGTGGACATTCATTTTCTTTAAAGCTAATTTATAATGCTATAATTCGAAGTCTTTTGGATTATGGTACGTTTTTGTTGGAGCCATGTAATATGACCGCTTTGGACAAATTAGATAAGGTACAATCGAAAGCACTTAGGGTTGTCTTGGGTGCTATGAAAACAAGTCCAATTAATGCTATGCAAGTGGAAGCTGTTGAGCCTCCTCTTAACTTGCGTCGGCAGTACCTTTCAGACAAGTTTCTTTTCCGACGTCTTCAAATTTGTAACCACCTGTTACTAGATGTATTAGAAAAACTTTCGACCGAGGTTACTACTTCTCCTTATTGGAAGCATAAAATGGTACCGTGTTTAGTAAAGAGTTATCGTAAATATCTAAATATTCAAGTACCTATTTTAACTTCATTCCATCATCCTCTTTTTGCGGTTCCATTTGGTGCTTTAATCCTTGCTCCAGTAGTTCGCTTGGATTTGGGCATTAATAAAAGTGACATTGAAGCAACACACTCCTTTAATTTCGTTAAAGACTCTGAATTCCATGACTGGCATTACATGTACAGTGACGCATCTAAACATTCGTCTAGCGGAATGGTTGGAGTTGGAGTTCTTCATTCGCAGTACAATATTGTTCAGAAGATCAAACTTCCGCCAGAAAGTTCTGTTTTTACAGGGGAATGTTTTGGCTTATTTAAATGTTTGGAGTATATTCTTCTGGCTAAGTTATCAAAAACTGTTATATTTACAGATTCTATGAGCGCTCTTCAAGCCCTCGATAGATTTCCATTTAAATCGAACTCTGTTACCCCTTTAATTTTAGAAATTCGAAATCTCTTATTAAAATGTATTGCAAAACAGTTCTCAGTAGTGTTTGCCTGGGTGCCCGGCCACTCTGGTATTTCGGGCAATGAGCGAGCTGACCAACTTGCTAATGATGCTCTAACTTGTGGTGACATGGCTCACTTTAAAATTTATGCATATGATTTGGCTGCCTTGCCTAGAGTTCACCTTAGAGACTCTTGGGGTGAGGTTTGGGCTTGTAGCGGTCGGGTCAAGGGGAAACACTTTTGGAATATACAGCCTTCAATTCCAGTAAAGCCATGGTTTTGTAAAATCAAATTGGGCAGGAGGGCTACATCTGTCATCACCCGCATGCGGTTGGGACATGTGTGCACTCCTGCTCACTTATTCAGGCTGAGAATTGTCCAGAGTAACTTGTGCGATTGCGGTGAGGTGGGAGATTTGGATCATTTAGTTTTCAATTGTCCTCAACATGATATTTCTTCTTTTATTCAAAATCTTGTAAATATTGGAGTCCTTCTTCCTTCGTCAGTAAGGGTACTTTTGTCTTCTAATAATTCTTCTGTATATAAATGCCTCTCTAATTTAATTGAAAATAATAATATTAGAATTTAATTTATTTAGTACTTACTTTCACCTTATTCCTTCCTTGTATAATATTCCTATGGTAACATTTCTTTTATTCCATTATCCTTTCCTGATCCTTTATTTATCCTTTTTCCAAATTCCGTTTCCGATCCATATTTTTTTAATTTGTAAAAGTTTCCTCGCTTTTTATTGTGTAACAATGCCTTAATCTTGTCATTGGCCAAACGCTAGTCGCGAAGCGCCATGAAAAAAAAAAAAAAAAAAAAAAAAAAGTCCCGGGCATAGTCTAGATTACTTATATTATGACTAACCTTACAAACTCCTGCCTCAAATTAAATGCGACATCCTTATTCGAGTCGACAAATAGTTTGACCGGCTTCTTCAACGAGACAGCCGCGAGATCTTTGACCTCCTCGCTCATAGTCGCGGAGAACAACATACTCTGCCGCTTCGGCGAACATTGACGAATGATCTCTTTCATTTGCTCGGCGAAATATTCGTCCAACATTCTGGAAAGTTGATCTTAAAGTTAGTATAGTTTTTTGTAAGACACCCTTAACCTCACAGGAATATAATTGCTTACCTACATTATAAATGACAACTTTACGACTTTTTTTATGACTCAAGGATCATCTTAGTGCGTAGACACAAAAGAGGGGTGTTATAAGTTTGACGTGTGTATCCGTATGTCTATGTATCTTTGTGTCTATCTGTGGCATTGAAGCTCCTAAACGGATGGACCGATTTCATGCAGTTTTTTTTTGTTTGAAAGCTGACGTAATCGAGAAGGTTCTAAGCTATATTTGATCAAAATTGGTTCAGCCGTTCGAAAGTTATAAGCAATAAGTATCGGGGGTGATACAATAGTAGATTTTACAACAAGTGCACAAAACAAGTGCACAAAACTCGCCTTCGGCTCGGGCTGCTATAAGTCTCGGATAAAAATGGTTTTGTGGACGAGTTATAAACTCTGCTTTTCACTTCGATTGCGAGGAAATAATAAAATAACATATAATAACAAATTTTATCTTTAAACTTCTGATTATTTTGGCTGTGTGGAGTTTTCTATGCCTTACTATAGACCCATTTATGAGTAGGTCACTTTGTGCACTAGAGCACAAAATGCGATTTTGTGCAGCCTATAGTAGATCGTTTTGTGCTCTAGAACACAAAAATCGATTTTGTGCAGCCTATAAGCTGCACAGACAAGCACTTTCCGAGCATGAGTAGTGAAAAATATGTTTTTTTAGTTATAAAATAACGCCTGAAAAAAAAAAATTTTTCATTTTTACTAATTTGTGTTTCCTTAGTTACTTCTTATGGCACCCACGGATAATTCAGTTATAGCATTATGAGACCTGACTCCTATCAACCCATCCTAAGCAACGACACCTCAATATGTTCTGAATCTGAGGTGCCGTCCTATGGCCTCATGCGGTTTGGTAGGCTCTGTGTTTGGCCGTCTGGTTCGTGACCACCCTTTTACCGACGTCCGACGCCAAACAGCTTGCTGTGTTCCGTCGGTGCGTGGGAGTACCAGTGCTTTATTTTGCATTTTATGGGTTTACTCGCTCCATCGTCGACCTCATCTATGACCTTGGCCAAGATTGAGGTCAAGAGTTAAACCATCTCATAATTTAAAAAACTGCACGAGCTCATTCCGCCTGCCCCTTTCTTCTGCCGGACATCCAGACGCACTGCGGGGTACCACCCTTACCTCGTCGAAATTCCACGAATCCGTACTGAGCGCTTCTGTTCATCTTTTATACTGCGCACCGCTAAGGAATGGAATTCTCTGCCTGCGTCTGTATTTCCGGGCACATATAACCCGAGTCTCTTTAAAGTTCGAGTGAATAGACATCTTCTGGGTGAGCTTGCTACATGCTCGACCACATCTTCGCCCCTGGGCTAGATTGTGGTCAAGAGCAAACCATTCGTTATAATATATATATTTTTAGTTATCACTGAATTATCCGTGGGTGCCAAGGAAACGTACTAAGGAAACACAAATTAGTAAAAAAATTTTTTTTCAGATTTTATTACCCATAGATAACATTATGAGACCTGCCTCCTATTAATCTAAACATGTCACTGTATTTTATATTAATTACCTGTCTGCTTCGTCCAAGACCAGCACCTCAATAGAGTGCAGGCCGAAGGAGGGGGTGTTGCGGATGTGGTCGATCAGTCGGCCCGGGGTCGCTATCACTATGTCGGGGTTCCGTCGTAGCACACTTTCCTACAAAGAAGAAAAGTTAAATAGATAGATAGATTAGGAATTTATTCATTGCTTTAAAACATAAACACAACATACAAAACAACCACAGGTAAGTAGAAACATTCAGTTTTACTTCTCAATTTTTTTTATCACTACTTTTTTTCGATAATAGAGCGTGTCGGTGTCTAACGGCTAGTGGGTCAGACTCGTAAGCGAGAGGTACGAAGTTCGATCCCCAGTGCGGTCATGTACCAATGACTCATTTTCTGAGTTATGTACATTAGTTGCACACTAACCGATGCCGAGGGAAAACATCGTGAGGAAACCTGCACATTCAGGAAACTGAATGTGTAACCATGATCCAATCCGGTCAGGTCCCCCTGTTGGCAGGGTCACGGAGGTCAGATGGCAGCCGCTACACTGTAATGACTTAATAATAAATATAATAATAAACGCTACACACTCAAAGGCCCACACTAAGGTTTTCCCTTGTGTCGTGGGTCTCTTGGAACATACATAAAGACAGACACAAACACCCATGACCCGAGAACAAACGTCTGCTTTTTACACAAATATTTGCCCCGGCTGGGAATCAAACCCAGACCAAACCGGCCGTCAGACTTGACCTGCCGAACCCTGGATCATGGTCAAGCGTACCCCGAATGAGAAACGGGACTAAGCGCTAGGAAGAAGAAGAAGACTACTTTTTTTCGATAAGAAATGGATGGAAAAGGCGCAGGAGAGCGAGGGAGGCCTTGGCCCAGCAGTGGGACACATTAGGCTAAATAAGATAAGAAGATAAGACTACTTTTGCGCTACTCCCGGTTTTCTTGTGTTTATCTTTCGCCTTGGGTTGCCTGGAAGAGATCGCTGTTTTACGATAAGGCCGCCCTTGCACACTTGGTACGTTTGTATTGTCTTACAATACAATACTCTTTATTGCACACAAAAAAACATAACATTAAACAAAAACAAATGTTCATAAAGTAATGTACAATCCGGCGTCCTTATTGCTACCTACCTACCTTAGTCTTACCTTTTTGAGTATGCAATAAAGCAGTGTTTTTCAAACTGTGGGTCGCGACCCCCAGGGGGGTCGTGAACCTTACTCCGGGGGTCGCAAGTAAAAGAAAAAGACAAAATTTTTTAAATCTTATACTAAACTAAGACAATTTCAGTGAAAAAGCTGTGTCTGTATAAAGATGCCTCCCGCCGCCTTCCGCGTCTACCCCGCGGCAAACTCTTTTATTATGCGTTTTAAAATATCCGGAGAGGACATAGGGGGTCGCCAGAACTTAATATGATCCAAAGGGGTCGCAAATTTAAAAAGATAGAAAAACACTGCAATAAAGTATTTATCTGTCTAAGACTAAACCCGCGCGATTTGGCATTTAGAGAATTTACTTACTTGTAATTATCAACATTATTTATTATTAATGATTTATAAACATACTTACTTGGTATTTGACATCTAAGCCCCCGACAGATAGCCCGACAGTCACAGTTGTAAATTGTGCTAGTTGTCTTGTTACAGCGTGCACCTGAAACAAAAACGTCTCAAATGGATTGTCTCCATTGCTATGGAAAACATTTTATGACTGTTATTCCGCTCGGGACTTCGTTCCCGTGCGAATTCGGGAAAATTATGTAGCCTATGTTACTCAGGGATAATGTAGCATCCTAATGATGAAAGAATTTTTGAAATCGGTCCAGTAGTTTATAAGTTTATTCGTTACATACAAAAATACAAATGTTTCCTCTTTATAATATAAGTGTAGACAACCAGTTGTAGAAACGTATATTACAGATAATGCGTTACCATACTGTCACTTTTTGGCTTATTGACATAAACAAGGATATCATCTATCTATATATATATCAAAGAAAGTCGTGTTGGTTACAACACTTATAACTCAAGATCGGCTGGACTGATTTTGATCAAATTTGGTATGGAGGTAGCTGATACCCGGGATTAACACATAGGCTATATAATTTCCGGAACGAAGTCCCGGGCGTAAAGCTAGTTATATGTAAAGAAGCTTTGACCCAAGAACAAACATCTGTTTTTTACACAAATATTTGCCCCGTCTGAGAATATAACCCAAGACCCGTCGATCAAGAGGCAGAACTGCTACTCTATCTCTTACCTAAGTCCTATGGAGCAGTCTCTATAAGGTAGGCAACACATATTTCAATAAATCGTCATCATCAGCCTGTGTCAGTCCACTGCTGGACATAGGCCTCTCCTATGGCACGCCACTGAGCTCGGTCTTCAGCTCTCCTCCTCCAACCACTGCCCGCTACTTCACGAATATCGTCACCCCACCTAGTAACAGGGCGCCCTACGCAACTTTTCCCATTCGTGGTCTCCATTCTAGAACTTGTCTGACCCAACGGCCATCGGTTCTACGACAGATATGACCAGCCCAATGCCACTTAAGCTTGCTAATTCGCCGGGCTATGTCGGTAACTTTGGTTTTCTGACTTGTTATATTTCAATAATTACTATATATTGTTATATTTCAATAAATATAACAACAAATCACTTACTTGGGCGCCAAGTTCTCTAGTAGGCACGAGAACTAGTACTCGCGTGACCCTGTCTCCTCCTGTGGATTTATAGAGCAGTCTCTCTAAGATGGGCAACATGTAAGCCGCTGTCTTTCCTGTTCCCGTGGCCGCACATGCGCATATGTCTTTACCTGTAAGTATTTACAAATTGTGATGATGTATGTATGTAAATTATTTTAAAGATCCTTTCAAGGATAGAAAAAATCTCTTCCTGTGTAACTTACAGTAGTTGAGAGAGAAGACATAACGAGACACGGGATGCAATGCATTTAAAATTAAAAAAATAGTAATAATCTCTATTCCTATCAATAATATAAATTACGCTTTCACGCCTAAACTAGTAAAAATTTTTAGAAGAAATTTGGTATAGAGGTTGATTTGACGTTGGGAAAGGACATAGGCTACATTTTCCCACTGCTGGGCACGATATAACTTGTAGTTTACGCAGGCGGAGCCACAAGCGGAAAGCTAGTATTTACACATTTTATCATACATAGTGTAAAGCGTAACACAACAAGTAAACAGTTATATTTACAGGTGTCGTTTCAGCGCCATTTTGTCGTGTAGTCTGATAGACAAAATGGCGGCTAGGCGACTAAACAAGAGTAGTTTACAGTACATACGACTCCAGAACTACATAGGTACGATAGAACGCAAGTATTATTAACCCAATTGCAGAAACGTCCGTCAACGCTTCTTTTAATGTCATACTGTCACTTGCCTTCTTGTTGACATAAACACAGATGGTATTACACTTGAGGAAGCTTTAACTTTAAAGAACCCAACTTAGGGTGTGTCAACTTATAGGGAACTGAACAAAAACGAATGGAATGGAAATTGCTACACCGACTCTTGTCTCTTGGTCGACTCTCGGGCGGCTCTTAAAATTAAGAATATGATTACGCATTTTTCGTTTGCTTTTACGATACATTAAACAGTTACAATTGTTTTTACTTCTTGTTGTCTAGGCAATAATCCATTTTCCAATTACACATGAATACATATGTCTGATTTTATATTTTTTTAGATTTTCCTCGTACTGAAATTGGAATTCAGAACTATGTACTTATTTGTTCCTTCATTTAATTTCAAGATTTATCGTCTACAATACTTTAAAACTTAAAATTACGTACTTTACTGTTGTTTTGTTACTGTCAGAAACATGAGAATTGCAGAGATACAATAATAAAATAGGATCACTGTAAATAAACGGTTGGAACGAATACAAATAAATACAAACTTACCTAATAAAGCAATAGGAATAGTGCTAGCCTGAATAGGAGTAGGGTGCGCCTGAATAGGAGTAGGGTGCACATAGTTCAGGGTCCCGATGGCTTTAAGGAGTGGTCTAGATAGGTTCATCATGTAAAAGGATGCGTTCTCGTCGTACGGCGGGGGCTCTTCGAAGAAATCAGAGTCGTATTCTATGCGAGTGCCTTCTGTCTCATCTGCTTCTAGTTCCTGGGAATAATGGTGCTGGTCAGAGGCCATAAATAGGTAGATTTTTAAAAAATATATATTTATTTAACATTTAATCGGTCCAAGGAGCACAAATAGTTTTTTCAACAGCAGAATAAGACATGTAAGGCACTTTTCTTTGGTGGGTTGCCTTTTTTTGCTAAATGTTCCTTAGTTACATATATTCATGATTCGTGGCAGCAACTTAATGCGTTTTAAAATACTCACGACGCCATCTACCGGTTTGTTTTGTAACTAAATGTGAAAAAGACTACATAATATTTAAAAAAATCGCGTATGTATTATTGTTGATTGTATACTCAAGAAAGCGAATAGGTGAGACTACCCACCAGCACATTTATGAGTTTATTTTATCTCCCTAAAGTGCCCCCGCTTTAGTGAGATAAAATAAACTCATAAATGTGCTGGTAAAGCTTGTCAGCCTATGACCCACAATTCAACAATAACCTCTAATCAAATTACTGACTTTAACAGTATGTCTGGGAAGAGTAGGCAGCTGGTACATTTAAAGTTTTTCTTTCACTCCCAGTCCAGTAAGGTTCTCTGTTAAGTAGTCAGCTAGTTTTACCTGTTTTAGCTTCTGTTTCTTGGTGAGTTTCTTCTCTTTGGTCTTTATTTCATCGCGTTTGAGTTCATCATCAGATATCTCCAACTCATCCACATCACCATCTATATGTAAAACCATTTGAATTGTTAATTTTATAATTTTAATTAAAGATTATACAAATCTGTTTAAAAAACAATAAATCCTGAACCAATCACCAATTTCGCCAAATTAGCAAAAACTGAAACCCTGAACTCAGGCCATCATTCCAATGATTTTCCAGTCATCAAATTTTTTTCATGTTTTTTAATATTTCTTGTTTTAAAATGTTTTTATTTTATTTTAATACACTCCATTTTCCAGTAAAAAAAGGTGAAAACAGCGTAAAACACGAAAACCAACAATGTACGTAGCATTTTGACAGCGGTGCAGTACAAAGGGGACTGCGCGCGGGGCGCGGTTTCGCGGTACATTGCGTAGCGCCAAAGTAGGTAAATCACGAAAACTTCTTAACTTGACGTTTCTGGGAAAAAATTATTACTTGTAGCTAAACATAGGCATTTCCACCATTTAAGTATTTGCTAAGCTGTCCCTTACACCCTTACCATTCAATATATGTCGATTCCCTGATTTAAAAGCTTTATGTGGCTCCAACCACAACACTATGCTGAGTCAGGACCTCTTCCTTGACCAGCGTTTCGCATCACGATTCCACTTGATGTTTTTTCTTTGTTTATATTTGTGTATTGTGTGAAGTTGTTTGTTTTATGTTTACGTCAAAGTTGCTGGTCATTGAATAAACGTATTATCTATCTATCTTTTTTTATTGTTTACTTATTCTAACCTTTATTATCCACATCGGAATCCGTGTCCACATCTTCAGCGTTGCCGTTGACCTTGACCTGGGCTCTCCGCCTCTCTATCTTATCGTCTAACGTTCTCTTGACATTCCTTCTGACATACTTTTGTAGATCATCCCAGGTGTTCTGTAAAAATTATAAAATAAGTACTTCCTTAATTATATGGTAGACTTTAAATTTATTAATTTAAGTGCTGCTCCACAAAAACCTGAACAAATTTTCCCCAAGAAATACATATTTTTTAGATTGGGCCTGTTTATAATTTTTGCTAATTCAAAAACAAGAATGATCCCAATACACATTAATGAGGGCTTGAATCATTGACTCATCAAAGTCATCTATCTTTAGAAAGAACTTTTTAGACAAAACTAAGAAGCTAAATTATATGGATAAGGAATAAGTTGGTTACCAATGAAAAACAGGAATTCCTAGGCTAACTCTAGTTGTGTTATGTATGTTACAGCTAAAGGTAGGTATGAACATCAACTTAAGAATAGTTGGCTAAGTAAGTAAGTAAGTAATTAGTCTATGTTAAGTTTAAGTTTTTAGCCTGCTAAAATTAGGTGCTACCTTACAGTGTTTACATTTTAATAATTGCATCTGTTTCACCATGGATTTTCTGTATTGGCAAAAATATAATTAAGTACAATAATTGTAGATTATTTTAATTATGATCTTAAACCTTCGATCAACTATAAAGAACTAGATACACAATCCACAACAAAAAAGTTCCCTCACTAAATGATCACCCACTTGACATTTTGGGTTGTCTTTTCGTTTAGTAGCATTCGTTCGTTCCGAAAGTAAACATGCCTCAGTGCGCAGTGAAAAATTGTAAAAATCACACCTCCAGAACATTAAAAGAATATGAAATGACATTTTTTAAATAAGTAGTTTTGTAATTATTATATGTGAATTGAAATTATCTTGGTATTTGGCCAAGAAAAGGTTATAAAACATTTTTTTAGTTTAATTTAATAACATTCGGCGGGAGTATAACCCTTTAAATTGAATAGACACTAGCGGAACTTACAAATCCATACCGTTGTATTTCAACATCATTTGTTCGGGTTATGCAGTGACTCTGTTCTAAAACAAATAGAGACGCTTTTTTTTATATTGTTTTTTTTTTTCATTTTCATCTGTGTTATAAAATTTAAGTGAAAGAGTATATATGTATATTAATTCTGTTTTCTATACTTACATTAAAGGTATTATGGCAAAACCATTAATCATATAAAATTGAATTAATAAAAAATTTAACGTGCGTGATGTTTAAAAACATAAAGTTTTATTGGATTTTTAGTTTTCCTAGAGATCCTGTGCGATGTGGACAGTGGACATACGTGGTCGCACGTCAAAGATGTGAAGATTTTTTCTAGCCGTCGCAAAGTAGTGTCTTTTGCTCCAAGCATTTTTTAGAAAGTGACTCGTATGTCATTACAAAAGGAGTCAAAAGGTTACACAAAACAGCTGCACCTCAAATAGTATGTACCTTTTTATCACTTTTGATTTGGAGTTTCTTGTATTGAATAAAATAAAAAAAATATATTTCATCTTCAGGACAAAGATGATGACAGCGAACAAGACAAATGTTTTTTTTTTTGAGTTAGTTGCTTTTTTTTAAATAAATTATTACTTGTACTTAAATATCTATTCAGTTTCATAGCTAATTTCCTCTCTTAAATCTCAATAGGTCATTTCTGTTCAAAAAATTATACTAAGTTTTAAATAAGCAAAACATAATATATGTGTAATCGGGAAAGACACAGTTCTTTTCTTTTTTTATAAGTTATTTCATATTTCATAAAAAAATAAGCATAGAATATTATGTTTATAAGCAATAATTAAGAAGAATGGCGGCGGCTGTGATTATCAATTGTAATGTATATTAATCGTCGGTTAATTTGAAATGAATGTGATTTTTTTAATAATAAAAGACCATAAAAACTAACATAAAAGTAAACGGCTGAAACAATTTTGATAAATCATATCTGAAATCCAGCGCAAGAAGCTTTCGAATAAAATAAACTGCACCATTAACATCATCAGTTTAAGAGCTATGATGCTCCTATACATACACAACACAATCAGGGGTTAAAAAGAAAACCACACCATTTCGTAGCATTTTGAATTTGTTAAAAAGTTTGTACGAAGATTTTATATGTGAAATCGACCCAACTAATATATTTTTAAAATTAACAAAGGCAACTCCACTCCTCCCATGTTCTACGTGACAGCCAGTGTCATCAAATTGTCTTACGTTATCCTTTGTTCAAAACCCAAAGTGGTATTTTACAAATTAAACAGATTTTATTTTCGACCTTATAATATTACGTTAAGGTTTAAATTAGATTAAAATGTTTGACACTTTAGAACTTTTTCATAATACATGAAGTGGTATACAACTATCTAAGTACGTATTGTAGTTAGGACACTTTTAAATTTCATTTTGTATGGGACTGTGTATCTAGTTTTCTATAGTTGATCGAAGTCTTAAACTCTTATTTCTTTTATTTACATTACATAAGACCATGACACACAAGTTGAATGTTGTTACAAAAATTAAAATTATATTCATTAAAGATTATCACAAAAAGAAATACATACCTTATTGTACTCTTCAACAGTAGATACAAATTGAAACTTTGGGTTAAAGTCGGCTTTTCTTTTCACTTTTTGTTTTGATGGTTGATACTGTAAGTGTATAACACAAACATTTTAAACAAATAATGTTAATAAGTATGACCTAATGTAAAATCACTGTTTACGACTCTTGATTTGAATTTATTTCTATGAACTGTACATCTCTAGTGTCGAGGTCTGGGCACCAAAACTACACACAAGTAATGCACCTAATCTACACTAATATTATAAAGAGGAAAGATTCGATGGTCGCTGGGTCATGTTATGATTGTTTGTTTTTTTGCATTGAATAGGCTCTGAAACTACTGGACCGATTTGAAAATCTCTTTCAGCGTTAGAATTCTACATTATCCCCGATGAACATAGGCTACATAATTTTCCCGAATTCCCTCGGGAACGAAGTCCCGGGTGGAAAGCTAGTTGTTTTAATAAGTCGGATAGCACAGGAACGAACCATACACAACGACCGTGAAAACCTAATAAGTTTTGGGCTGTAAAGATACGGGTACTTAGAAAACTTTGTAAACCATGACTTCGCTTAAACTTTTCTGTTGATGTAATGCAATTCTAGTTTGTTATAGCGGCAAGAACATGTTCAAAATATAGCACGTTTCATACCTCTACTTCTTCATCCGAATCTTCCGATAAATCTTCAACTTCTTCGCCATCTTGGATAGTTTTGATAAATCCTGGAAATCCTTCGACTTCTGCCATAGTTATTAATATCGTTTATTACAGCATTCTAAAACTAAAAAGCTTAAAAACCAGAAACACAGATCAACTTTGTTTTATTTTGAGGTTATCCTTCAAACTCACATGTTCAGTAAAGTTCCTTTCCAGCATACAACTGTAATGTGTCTATATTTATTTTATTTTTATTTAAAATCATAAATAAAATGCCATTTAATAAACGTAATATAAAAATTAGAGATTTTTCGTTTATTTAAAAAATTACTTAAGAAATATATTTTCAAAAAAACGATATAACAATTTAGTCGCAACAAATAAAACTGCATGTGAAGAAACGTTGTCTTTCACGTTCGGAAACCAATAAAGAAAGTTATAAAAAAAAAATTATACCTTTCTAAAAGATTATAAATATAAAAATAATATAAAAACTTCACTTGAATTGAATAGAAAATAGAAAGCTGGATTTTGGGCTTAACTTTTATTTTTTCATTATCTTAGGAAAAAGGAAACTATTGATTAATTGACCATGTTGGAAATAGAATTTCTAGACGAAAACAAACCTAATAGTGCTGTGCTAACCTATGGCAGATCTTCAATACCGAAATTACAATACCTTGTTCATTTGCTGTGTTATATATTGGTAAATAAATGGAATTCAATTTTATTTAATATTTTTTTTAAATAAAGGCTTTTCTCAAACAATCTTGTAAACCTCTCATTGTTAAAAAAAAAATCATACGCCAGCGGAAATCAACACTAAAAATGCTAAAATCGCAAAGCTAGATTTTTAGTATGTTGTTCGGACCAGTCAGGGTAGTGTGAATCCTAATTTGCAACTTCGAAAAAGTTGTGCTCGCTGCGCACCACGTTATAAACTGCGAAATTTTGGAACTTTTTTCAGTTTAAGCTCTAAAAGTTAGAAACTATGCATTTTCGACACATAACAATAATTGTATAAATTTCATTAAATTTGCCAAAATCTCAGCCGATCTGCAGCTCTTTAATCCCTATAGGAGCCAAGCATGGCCCTACAAAGATGTCCGTTTTTCACTCGTGCAAAGAACTCTTTTAGTCACCGATTTCATTCTTGACCCCTCAGAGCATGATTTTCGAAAAATCACAAAATATGTGTCCGTTTAGTTGATTCAAGGTATATTTTGACGAAGTTTCGAGTCAAAATGTCCAAAAAAATAATTGTATCCATACAAACTTTGAACCTCCATTTAATCCCCTTAGGGGTTGAATTTCGATGAATCCTTTCTTAGTGCTTGCCTACGTCATACAAGACACCTTTTTGCAAAATTTCAGCTTTCTAGGTTTAAGAGCGTGGGCTGGGCGTTGATGAGTCAGTGAATCAGGACCTCCAATTTTATATACAAGATTAACGCGGACGAAGTCAGGTTAAACTGTCATAAAAATGTCGGTCCCGCCGGAAGTCTGTTTTGTGTGTCGGCTGGGCAGTCAAGGAAGGTGGCAGTACAGTGGTAGTCGTAAAAATACGTGGTATCCAAACTCTTAATTACCGCGAGCATCGAACCAAAATGGACCATCTTTGAAGGGCCATAGCTTGGCCCCTATAGGGTTAAGAGAGCTGAAGTTGGGCTGAAATTGTCGCAAATATAATTCAATTTATACAATTAGTGAATGTCATTTGTCGAAAACGTATAGTTTATGACTTTTAGAGCAAAAAGTGAAAAAAGTCCGAAAATTTCGCAGTTTATCACGTGGTGCGCAGCGAGCACAACTTTTTCGAAGTTGCAAATTGGGTGTCACACCACCCTGACTAGTCCAAACAATATACTTACTAAATCCAGAACTACATCTAGCTTTGCGATTTTAATTTCCAATGGCCTATCATGGGAATTTATTGTTCAAAAATGTCGCGAACCCCGAGGTTCACGTTAACACGTACATCACTATCGTATCATGTCATGTCACCTCTGTCAATGTGTCAATTCCGTCGTTGATCGTCACAGGTGTGTGATGTGAAAATCGTGTTTTAATTCGAAGAATATTGAGCAAAAATGGAAGACCAAGTGAGAATTCACGATGATATTAAACTGTGAGTACTTTGGACACCAATACTTTCAATACACTGTGCTTTTATTTGAGATATTTGCGCCCTAATGGGTCATAGTTCTCGATCGTATGTTAATTCATGTTTTCTTCGAAACCTTACAACGTTAGAACTATTTACTTTAATTACTAATGCAATTGCGTCTTGAACTCATAATTATCTTGTAGAAATTGATCATTTTAAAGTATTATAAAGTGCATTTTCGTACACCACGTAGGTTTTGAATTAGTGAATATAAAAAATGACTCCACATTTGTTTGATTAGTTAATACCCTAGTTATTTCGTTGATTACGTCATATTACTACCAGATAATGGTTTTTAGTAGCGAATTTTCTTGCTAGACATGGTTTGATAATGATAGCTTTCAAAAGGGAATATGTGGCTTACATTATTCAAGGTGAATAAAATAAAAATGTGCACTAACTGCCGTACTCAGAGATGTCAATTAAAGTTAAGAAGTACTTAAATGTCATGCTATCCTTGTTTACACCAACAAGACTAAAAGTGACAACATCAGAGTTAAGCAGTGCTTAACCTTAATTGACGTCTCTGAGTGTGGCAGCAAGAGATGTTTGATTAAGGGGGAGAGTTGGTGGTATAAAACTCCCTTTGAGAAAGTTGTCGGTTCAGTTAACTATTACCTCTTTTTAAAGATATTTTAATTATATTTTTGAGGTTATGTTCAGGCAAGTAAATCATCTGCAATGTGGATGGTTTGGAGTCAGGAGGGATCGTTATTGCACTTCCATGTCATTAACATTAGCCGTAGCATTTACGTTTTAGCAAGTGCTGAAGGCCTTTTTAATTTGTTTAATTCTTTGTTTTATCAACTGTGAAGGTATTCATAAAAATATTTACATATACATACATGCGCACACGCCGATGATCCCTTACGGGGTAGGCAGAACATCAGTGGTACTTGAATCACTTGATGCCACATTTGACATAACAACAAAACCCTTGCATCCCTTTTACTGACTTTATAGTGTGCCTAAGTAGAGTTAGCAGCAGGTACATTTTAAGTTTTTTTTGCACTCCTAGTCCAGCAAGAAGTTAATAAAAAATAATAAATACAAATATTTCATCTTTGTGTCTTGTTTCAGTGATTTTTTTTACTTGAATTTCTCCTGGAGCAAAAATGAATCTAACACCCTTGCTCTCAGGGCCTCATTTCATAAAATTCCACATGAGAGCCACTGCCCAGTTCCCAATATCTAGCTACTTCATGCACGGTGCCATCTGTTAATAACAATAATTACTTAGCACACCATTAATAAATCAGAATGTTTAGTAATGGCATTGACACCTATTTTTATTAGCATTCAGTGGCAATAACTGTCACTGAGCTACGGCTTGTTTCTGCAGCACAATTTATTTATGTTAGCCTAGTTTTATGTAAAAAATAAATTGTTTTATTTGTTTTTTACTTGTTTTTTATCATATTTTTAAATTCGAATTTTAAAATCAAGTAACATGTATGTGTAAGATTGACGTAAACAATTTATTCATTTTATTAAAGTGTTACAAGTCTATATCATTTTTTAAAAGTTTTGAAGGTAAAAGGTGTAGTGTAGGGGTTTTTTTGTTATTAAAAGTATCCAGGAGTTTTTAACAAAGCTAGTTAAGATGGACAACCATATGTAGGTTTAAGATTAAAACATTTTGTTTGTGCCCAGAGTTATAAGTTTCTTTAAGCTTATTAGTATGTTTAGGATTATGAAACGGCCAAAAATGCAATGGATAAAGGACATGTACTCACATTGATTGTAGCAACTTTTTATTTCTAGTGACAAGGAATAAAGAAATAATTATGTATGACTGTGTGGGTGCATGTCGGCTTTTTTATCACATCACACTAAAATTATAAAGGCGAAAGTTTGTGAGTGTCTTGTGTGTTTGTTACTTCTTCATGCTGAAACGGCTGGACCAATTTTGATAAAGTTTGGTATGGAGGTAGCTGACACCCTGGATTGACACAGTATAAGCTTCATAATTTTCCTGAATTCTCACGGGAACGAAATCCGGGCGGAAAGCTAGTGTTTCAATATTTACTGTTGTTCACATTGCACCTGTTTGTTTTTGAGACTTGTAACATATGAGAATAAAGTTCATAATCTGTTGTTATCTATGTTTTCCATGTTGTAGGTATACAACATCAGACAAGTTCTACTTGGAGCCTACCATTGACCCTACAGAGATTATGATCATTGATAGGGTCACAGGAGAAGCTGCTGTTTCAAGTATGTTGTGCCAATATTATAGGTTTAAGGTTTTTTTTTATCAGCCCATATACGTCCCCACCGAGGGGCACGAGCCTCCCTTCAAAAAACACGAACACGAAGGGGATTTAGGCCAAGTTTAAGGTTGCTGATATTTTTTTCTAGTATACTTTTGTTAGTTTCTTTGATTGAACAGCTATTTCTCGAAATTTTTTTTCAAACTTGGACATATAACAGAAAATATAATTCAATAATAGTCTAATGTAAAAATGCGTTTGTTTGTCTTTCATATAAGACGATGTAACCGATGATTTTTGCTAGATAGTAACGTAGGTTACTTTTCCACAAGAAAAGTTGTGGGTGCAAAGGTATATTAAAAAACATAAAAATAATATTATTTACGTTTAAGTAAAATATATTACCTTTTATACCAAAGACTTTTTTACCTTTTGGTGTGTTAAGTAAGGTAAAAAAGTCTTTGTTATATTATATAGGCTTTAGTCACCCCAGGTGACCATGCCAGCCCCATACTATTTGCATTACCTACATAAAAATAAAAGATAAAAAATTTACAATATTTTATTACGTATGAGTAAAACACTACGTCAATTATTGTTGTATTTTCAGATATAAACGCAGTGAAAATCCCGATACCGCCAAATGCATACAAACCGGTCTGCGGGTTCCTGGGCTCCATCAGACTCATTTCTGGACTCTACCTCATTGTTGCCAAGTACAGGATATTGGTAAGAACTTCAGAAAAGGCATCCTTCAAAAATATTAGACTGTACAACAATCACGGAGTTGTAAAATTGCTATAAATTTTAAATTACCTTACTACTTTTGTTATCTTTTTTTTTTAATTGGCGTGGCACGACATGTAAATTTGCTAAAAACGCATCTAAGTTTGGTTCAAACCTTTGTAAATTTCACACTTAGCGTGTTACTTTGACAATCCAGTTGAATACTTCATTGTTTTCAGATCGGTAAGGTGCACGGCCATGATATCTACCAGTTAGCAGGCATAGATCTCATACCGTACACACGGTCAAACACACATCTCACTAGTAAACAGGTATGCTATAACTTGGGGAGTTGATTTGATTGTTGGGGAGTTGAATTGATTGTCGGGGAGTTGAATTTGTAGTGACATCATAGGTACTTACTAAGCATTTTGGATTGCGACGCGTGGCCGGCGCTTTCCATGTAATTTATTAATTGTGCCGTACATGTAGTGAAGAATAAATAATTGTTAGCGGATTTTCAATCTTTTAAATAGTGCACCCAAAAACACTGAGTAATGGGACACATTTTCCTTCTGATATAATCTTAAAGTGAACTTCCAACATCTAAAATAGACTCCTCCCTAAGTAGTGACCTACCCCTAAAAATTGATTGTTGGGTAGTTGAATTAAATAATAGGGAGTTGAATTGATTGATGAGGAGTTGAATGAATGATTGGGATTTGAATGAATAATGGGAGTTAAATTGATTGATGGGGAGTTGAATGAATGTTGGGGAGTGGAGTTGAATGATGGGGAGTTGAATTGATTGTTGGGGAGTTGTATTGAATGATAGAGGTTGAATTGAATGATGGAGGTTAAATTGAATGATGGGGAGTTGAATTGATTGTAGGGGAGTTGAATTGAATGATGGAGGTTGAATTGAATCGTGGGGAGTTGAATTGAATGATGGGGATTTGAATTGAATGATAGAGGTTGAATTGAATGATGGAGGTTGAATTGAATGATGGGGAGTTGAACTGAATGATGGAGGTTGAATTGAATTACGGGGAGTTGAATTGATTGTCGAGTAGTTGAATTTTTGGTTAGTTGAATATCATTTTGGGGATTTTAATTGTTGGTTGGGGAGTTGAATATAATCTTGGAGAGGTAAATTGTTTGTTGGGGAGTCGAATAGAATTTTGGGGAGTTGAATAGAATGCTAGGGAGTTGAGTTGAAAAAAATCTTGGAGAGTTGAATTGAATGATGGAGAGATGAATTTAATTTTAGGAGTTAAATTGAAATTAAAACTGCCCACTCCGTTATCTGGTTATCTGTACCTATTATTTTCCAACATACATAACTTAGATTTCCTTTCCTGTGCCTACAGATAGAAGATAACAGCACATACGAGCGCATGGTTCGCGAAGCGTTCCAGACTCCAGGCATCTATTTATCATACGGATACGATCTCACCATTTCGTTGCAGCGGCTATACTCAGCTTCCACAGAGTTCCATAAGGTAAAAGCGAGATATCAATACATCGGTCAGGAACACTTTGAAGACATGTTCCAAAACCATTACTGGTAGCAAAAGTGAATACTTTGTCTTTCGAGTAAATAATTTGTTACATTATAATTGAATACATGTTTCGGAATTGTCTTTAAATTATTGAACTGTTTATACGCAAAACGCCGTGCGTTACTCCGAATCAGGGCATATACTCTGTAACGATCGACGTACGAGCGATAATTGTCACTACCTGTCCCTGTCATCTGTATAGTGCAAGACAGAGATGTACTGAAATCCGACGCTCCGCAATATCAGTCGTAGGCTAACAGAGTAGATGCCTAGGCTTTGCCGATCTTAAACCTTTTAACCGCCATAGTCATCGAGTCGTGACAGCCTATAAAATGACTCCCACGCCAACGTCATCTATAGATGACCAATATTCACCTCCAAAAAAATACTTTTCGTAAAGGTATTTAGTTTGATTCGTTATCGTTTATGTATTAACCTTTTCACCGCCAAAGTCTGATATATCAGACGTTTAAGTATCGTGCCCTCGCCGCCAAAGTCTGATATATCAGACAATTTTTATTTTATTTTTTTACTTTAATATCGTTCACTAAGCGTTCGCCATACGCCACGACATTAAACAAAAAATTTTTTTTGATGTCGGCGTGTGGTGGGCGTTTTTGACGAAAACTCTTGGCGCTAAAAGGGTTAAGAATATTTTCTTACAAACATGTTCCGTGGCATACAGAGCATAGAGACTTCATTCATATAGAATATAGACCAAGATCCCAGGGCTGCCAAACCTTACTTATTTTCTCATTAACCAAAAGTGTGGGAAAGAGTAGTGTTAATATGTACTATGTATATGAATACCTACTAGCCTGGGCCGACGGCCAATTTTCATCTACCAGGTTCTGAAGGTACTTCCAAAAATTATTCACGTATTTTGAAGTCTGGGTGCTATAAAAAGTATTGTTATAGATCCCTGAACTGAACATCATATAAAAAAATCACGGCTCAGATTGTAGGTACAATCGCATAATGTACTTGCGAACTGTAAAGCGTCTGGCAGAAATTACAGCCGACGGAGTGTGTCTGGCGGTGTTGATCATTAATTTTTATATTTAATTAATTATGATCTATAAGACATCAGCACCTAAACTTCAAGACAAGTGAGTAATTTTTGGAAGTACAACTGTAGGTACAATTTTCAGCTACCTAGTAGCTGAAAAATCCTGGTAGCTGAAAATTGGCCGTCGGCCCAGGTTCGCTGGTATTCATATGTTAATCGTACAACATATTAGCACAACTATTTCCCACACATTTGTTTAATGAGAAAATAAGTAAGGTCTGGCGGCCCTGGGATCTCTGTCTAATAGTGTGGCGGCCAAAGGGTTAAAAGTCGAAAGTAATATTTCGAAGTGTTTTGCATGAGAAATAAATTGCTTAAATGATTCTCGCGTCTCTTTCTGTAATACAGGTCCGTGTACTCTTTCTATCTCACTCTCTCATTGTTTTGTAGGCGTCGATGCTGAGTCGAGCCGACCCGAGGTTCCTGTGGAATGGATACCTACTGCGAGACTACTCAGACGCACAGTTCAGCCGGTTTACATTGCCGCTTATACAGGGGTGTATCCTTTTTACAAAGTTCGCCTAGTGCGGGGACCCAGTAATGTATTGTTGTTAACCCATATAGTGGAAATAAAACATTTTGAATTACTTTTGAAAAACAAAAGTAAGCAACAGTTGTTTTTTTTTGTATGAGCCCATATACGTCCCCACCTAGGGGCACGAGGCTACCTTCAAAACACGAAGGGGATTTAGGCCATAGTCAACCTCACTGGCTCAATGCTGGCCAAATTTTCAACTTTTGTATTTATTGTATTGTTTTGATTTATTGCGTGCATGTGTACGTACGCTATACGTACGCGCGTGTGTTATTAAGTGTAAAAACTAAATTCCCTTAACAGTAAGGTACAGTCGTGTCGATAAACCGCTTCAGAGTCAACGGGCACGACTTGGTGTGGTCTCTGATCTCCCGGCGGAGTGTGGACCGCGCCGGCACGCGCTTCTACATGAGGGGGGTTGACTCACAGGTCTGTATCTATAAATTAAAAAGGGGGGAATATGTTGCAGAAAATATCATACTAAACACATAATTAATTTTAATATTAAAACGGGTCTAAATTCGCATATACTGGGTGAAAAAGAACCTCCTAGCTATATTCAAAATCCTGAACCAGTATCACTCAAAGTACACATTTATAAAAAAACATTTTTTTAGATATTTTTTCAATGGGAATAGTTCTTTTTTTGCCTAAACGTAGACATTACTCCTACACCGGGCACGCGAGGGGTGCGGGTAGCGCGAGGGGGGTGCACCCGAATAAAAAAAAGTAAGTGATACTGGTTCAGGATTTTCAATAAAGCTAGGAGATTCTTTTTCAACCTTTACCTATTTCCCGACGTTTCGACGCGGTTGCACGCGCCGTGGCCACGGGTAGAATAGGTAAAATAATGATATATACGCGAATCTAGACCCGTTTTAGTATTTAATTCTTTCCGTCAGAAAATGAAAACGTACGGAAAAGAAAACAAAAATGCACATTTTTTTTAAGCTTTTTGTATGACAATGTTGAAATTTATGCTATCTATTGTTTCATTTTCTTTTTTTATTGTTTTTTTTTCTTTCTATAGCTTCTCAAACATATCTATAGCTTTATCTATATCTATTTCTATAGCTTTTGTATGAAAAATCGTGTAAAATGTCTAGACAGTGTTTATGTGAGTATTTTTACGTACACACGGCAGTACAACAGGCTATACAGGCGACCTTGACTTCGCCCTTATCTCGCTCGTAATAGCACCTACTTGCGTAGTGCAAATAGATAAACTGATGTGCTGTTATCTGTACAATAAAGATTTTTTTTCACACATAATTAACGTTCCAGGGCAACGTAGCAAACTACGTGGAAACAGAGCAAATAATAGAGAAAGAAGGTCGTAAGACTTCGTTCCTACAAACTCGAGGCTCCATCCCTCTCTACTGGACACAGTGGCCCAACCTGAAGTACATGCCGCCGGTGAAACTATCACACGAGGACCATGTCGCGGCTTACACCAAGCATCTGCGGGACCACTCGCACCAACTCGGCAGCCACGTGTTAGTCAACTTGGTGAGATATACACGACAACTGCAACACACACACACACACATACACACACACCGATAATCGAAGATACATTTCATTAGCGCGCCGCTGGGGGGTATTTTGTTATTATAAATCAATGTTTTTTAACCTTTTTGAATCCGCGACCTCTTAGTTAAAAAGTTCCGGCGACACCTAAGGTATACACGACAACTGCACCACACACACATACACACACCGCACACACGCACACACACACACACACACACACACACACAAAACACACACACACACCGATGATCTGAGATAGAATTCGTTAGCGCCGGGCTTTTATTATTTAAAATCAATCAATGTTTTTAAAACACTTTGAATCGCGATCCCTTAGTTAAAAAGGTCTAGCGACTTCTAAGGTTTCAGGTTCGGCTTATGTACACCGAAATTTAAAGAGCTTTATTTCATAGAATATTCAGAATGTTACTTTAAAATAAGTCGATGTAGTGAAAGTAGTTAATGTAAGGGTCTGGGGGGAGGGGGGTCGCGACCCATAGCTGGAAAAACGTTTATATAAGGTCCTAATTTATTAGTCACTTACCTTCTAAGGCGTTATTGTATAGGTTGATAGTATTCCAAAAAACAACATAAAAATTAATTATCTGAAAATTAAATTTTGTAAAAAAAATAAAAAATGAATTTTCCATTTAAAGATAAAGGAATGGTTCTCTTTCGATTATAGCCGTCCACTCCCCGCTCGCCCGCTCTACTACTGCCATTATTATTTACGTTTGAATGGATGGGTTTATTCAACATAGTAATGAAAAAATATCATAACAAAATTTTTCAAGACCTTTTAAATTTAATATTATGCTTTTGTTTTTTGACTGAAATGATATATTTTGACCTACACAATAACGTGTTAAAAGGAAAGTGACTAATAAATTAGGACCTTATATTTTAAAAATGATCCCATATTTCCCAGATAAACCACACGGGCCGCGAGGAGGCCCTGGAGCGCGGGTTCCGGGCGGCGGTGGCGGCGGCGGCGCTGCCGGGCGTGCGCTACGAGCCCTTCGACTTCCACGCGGAGTGCCGCGGCATGCGCTACGACCGCCTCCACGTGCTCATCGACAGGATCTCGCACGAACAGGCATGTAGCTGTCGGCCGTGGACTTTAAGTCTTCTTCTTATCGTGTGGGTATAGTCAAGTGTGTGGCTAGCTTGGCTAACCCTGGTGTCAGAGTTTTTAAACCGCCAAATGGCCTCTGACTTGGTTTTAACGACTGTAGTCAATCGACAACAGCCGGGACCGACTGCTTAACGTGCCCTCCGAAGCACGGAAACGCTCGTGATAAATTGCCACTTTGGTCACCCATCAGGTTCCCTGCCTCTGTGTACGTTACTTAACCTCACTGATCGGTTGAGATCAGCGAGTGCTACTGGGCTACGACTTTAAGTAACGAATATTATAAAGCCTGGATTACAAAAGGGGACCCGGACTCTGATCTATACTTAAGTAATTATAATTTTTTTTTCTCCACAAAGGAACAATTGTACTTCAATTGGAGCTAATTATTTCATACGGTTCACATAAATCTTTGTGAGAACCGAATTCTGTACTAGGTTTCATACGAAATCTGTGTTACAGATCACCAGGCTCTCAACGACCTCAGATTGATCTGGTGTATATGTCACCGGAAAATAATAAGAATCGTAAGTTGATTAACTACTGGAAAATCATAAATGACAGTTGAAATGTATTATTTGACGTATACATTTCCGGTAATTGATCAATTTACGGCGTCTCGTGGTAAAATAATCCGACGAACGCGAGGTGTACGCTGATTGGTTGAAAGTCTCACTTGCTTTCACCTCGCTCGCCCCGCTCCCCGCCATCAGCCACCTCCATTCGAAGTAAACAACTTCCCGAAGGAACGTACGTCAATATACGAAAAAAAAATGCGCTATATGCTGATGAAGTTTGTATGGGAACTCAAAATTTTTTTTTCGTATTTTGACCTATGTTCCTTGGGGAAGTTGTTCAGTTTCATGGACTGATTAACCACCCGACAGGTTGGAAGAGAGATACCTAAAGCCCTGTATATCGCGTGAATTTTAAATAGTCCACGTTAGCAAAAGATATGCATGTACAAACAACTTTTACTATGGGACCGACTCTGAAATCGCAAAAAAAATCTGCTGTTCCATAGAGTTCAAACAGAATGTATGAAATAGCTAATTTCTTTTTCACGATTTCAGAGTCGGTCCTGTGGTATGCAGACCTTCACAGAGGATCGGGCATAATGCAACTTCTTTCTCATTCGATCATTTCGAAGAAGATAATTCGAATATCAATTTCAAAGGTTTGAAATGGTATTCGATGTCAAGATTCGAAATGATTGAAGATCTGGTCTTGCGCCATTGTTTATTCATTGTTTGATCGTGGCGGATTGAATATTTGTTCCTTGCGGATTAATAATCTTTAGCTCGCGGAAATAGTGTGATTTCGAGCATAGGCGTGAGACACCTTGCAAGTGGTGTCAGGCGCTTAATGATCCCAGGATTACAAGCTAAGTGAACCTAAAACTTTTTATTATAATTATTAATAATTAACCTATTTTAATATGGATGTGTCGACAATGATGCAATACGAGCAAGCAGAGCTCCACTGGCATGTCACCTTATCTCTTATTATATGCAAGAGAAGATTCTACGCAAGAAGAAAGAACTTTGAATATAAATTGCACTGGATTGTTGGGAAATATGTCTCAAAGGCAAGAATTCTCTAAGATGCTTATTCGTAAAGCTGTAAATAATATAAAGAAGGCACAAGTGAGGCAAATAAGGAACTACAATAAAAGGATTAAACCAACTTTATTTAATGAAGGGGACAAAGTATTAATTTTTGTACCAAGGAGAGTTACAGGAAGATCTGTTAAATTAATGCGGTTCTTCCAGGGTCCTTTTCGTGTTGTCAGAAGAATTTCAAGATATTCTTATGTGGTGAAGAGATTCTCATCGACACTTCAATTTGTGGTCCATCCTAATCGTATGAAACGATTGGTCTTGAGACAATGACGCATGTTTTTTCTTCATGTTTTTGTTCTGCGTTGTGTAGAATATTTTTTCCATGATATTGTGTTAATATTCTTTTATGTTTCAGATCTTGATTAATATTATGACGTAAGTTTGTTGTGATAAAGAAAGATGTCACAGACTCCATATTTCGGTTTATGGTAATGTTTTTCTTTTTTCATTGGGGTTTGTGATTGATTCATTCATCAATCTTTCTGGCATAAAAGGGGCGGTGTACGCCAATGCCAATTAATTTACCTTTGCCTAAATTAAAAAAAAAAATGGTTATTTGTTGATGGCATTCTATACGTCAGTCATGTCACTGTCATGTCATAGCAAAAATTTTCTTTGTATAATTTTTTCTAAATTTTTATCTTTTTTAGCAGGTAATGTTAATAAAAAACATCCCTGGGCTGTTAGTTAGTTTTTTTTAAATGTGTTAATGTTATTGTGTTCTGTTCGTAGTGAAATGAAGACAACCATGGATTGTGAATGGAAGAATGCGGGAAGTCTCCGGCTCGGTTCTGCCTTCGCTTATGTTGGCGAATATGATGGGCGTCCGAAGCTGAGCATCCCAACCTCTTCCATCGTTAGCTGAGGCCCGCGCCGTGCAGCAGCAAGTTATAAGCCGTATCAAGACGCTGGTGCTATGCCGCGAGTTTCAAGCCCTTATTTGTACGGAGGGTTAGAGTGTCGCAAAAGGGGCAGCCATACAAAAAATAATTTTTAAAAATTTTCTAAGGGCTGCCCCTTTTCCGACACGCCGACCCTCATACTCAGTGGTCCTCCGCCCCTGAGGCCATAACATGGGCACTCCGACAAAAAATGCATGTGAGGGTGAGGTCAATGCAATTTTGTGCACTCACATGTTATATCTTTTGGGCATACTGTGATAAGGGCATTATGGTACAAGGACGTTTTGGTAATAGGGGACGTTATGGTAATATATGGAGACATTATGGTAATATGGGGCATTATGGGAATGCAAGTATAGGTGCAATGTAAGGACATGCACATGCATATAAATATTATTCCAGTTTCACTATTGCTCTGTTTTCAGATTTTTGTTATTGTGTTCTGATCTGTTTTATTTGTTTTTCATGTCATATGGACTTCGAGCAACGACGCTGAAGACACCCGTAGCTTCGATGTTAGGCGCGTGTGTTAAAGTGCGGTTTTGAAATTTTTTAAGTCCGCGTCTTTGACTTGGGGTCAGGGTCCACCACCACCTGGTGACCTTCGGCTTCATGTTCATAAAGGCAGTACCCGGGTGTGCAGCGTCGAGCTAACACTTGTTTACTCCTTTTAATTTTTTAGTTAGGGACAGGTGCGGGTTTGATAGGAGCTATTAATATTCGGTCTTATTTCCCCATCATCCGAACAAAGAAGATCTTTATCCTGATGGAAGAAAGAAGACCGACCCGACCACCTGATCAAATGCAGCCCAGAGAGATGCTACTTCAAGGCCACCCCGATGGATTAAAAAACTTAGGGCCATCGTATAGGAAGTTAGGTAGGCCTGTTGAAAAAAATTTTCGACCGATCGAAAATTTTTCAATGGGGGGAAGGTAGTTGTGGTATGCAGACCTTCACAGAGGATCGGGCATAATGCAACTTCTTTCTCATTCGATCATTTCGAAGAAGATAATTCGAATATCAATTTCAAAGGTTTGAAATGGTATTCGATGTCAAGATTCGAAATGATTGAAGATCTGGTCTTGCGCCATTGTTTATTCATTGTTTGATCGTGGCGGATTGAATATTTGTTCCTTGCGGATTAATAATCTTGGCCCGCGATAAAATTGTATGCGATGATAGGCGTGCAATAGCACTATTTAAAAATAAAAAGTATCTGTGTTACAATTGTGATTTTTGTAAAATGAAGTAAAAGATTGTGATTACGAAGAAGCTGTTGTTAATTATAACTAAATAACACGAAGAAGCAAGCTGTTTTATTACTGCCCCCTAAAATACACCTTGCAGTCCCATAGTAAAAGTTGTTTTTAATCACGAGTACATTGCATATCTTTTGCTATCATGGACATAAGTCATCCTATAAATTAGTTTTGATGTTATTAAACTAAAGTATCAATATTAAATTGTCAGGTCTAGGTGTTATTAACTCTATGAATAATCACTTGCCACAGCTTGCCACCAATGCCATCGACCAATCAGAGAACAGTGTATTATATTACGGATGTCAGATTAACGTAAGAATGTACACTGAGCAGCGATTGGTCCATTCGTGTATGATTTGACGTGTGGCAAAATCGTTAGTTGATAAACTTACAACCAGGCACCGTAAGTTGATTAATTAGCTAAAATTTATTGCTTTAAATAATACATTTCAACTACCGTATATGATTTTCCGGTAGTTGATAAACTACCTCGAAAATTGATCAACTTACGATTCTTATTATTTTACGGCGACATATATACTTAAATATCACATGTGCAAGCGTCTTTGTCATTTTTATAGTGAGAGAAAGAGACAGTAAATACTTAAATATAGATGATGACTGGAGCCATCTATAAGTTATCTATAACAATTGAGTTATTTGTAGATCAGAGTCTGAGTCGCGTTTTTTAATACGGATCTAAAATTAAAAATTGTAACTCCAGACATTTAATGCGTATAACTTTTAAACAGCTGAACCACAGACCCATATGGAGATAGACGAAAAGAGCGCTTCAAACTGTATGAGAACCTAGCGTGTCGAATTTTTCTTACCTAAGATGACGTCACGAGCGAGATTTAGTAATGGGAAATCAAGATCGCGCGGAAACGATTCAAAGGCGCTTAATTAAGTAAAATAATAATGTAAATCCGATTAAGATCGATTATCATTTACGGCATAGGTCTCAAGCGGACTGACTTAAGTCGGACAAGACTGTGACCGTAGATCACACTTTTTACAAGCAAGGTAGGTAAACTTTTACCGTCTATCTCGATATAGGTCTGTGGGCTGAACTTACTTTGATCAAATAAAGCTAAGAACCATCTCGATCATGTCAGCTTTCGAACAAAAAAAATGCATTTTTCAGTACCTAATTTTATAAAGTGTAAACTTAGCTTTAATCTTTTTTTCATCTTCCTAGCAATAAGGCCCGTATTACAAAAGAAGACCCAAGTCTTGATGTATACTTAAGTATTGATTGTCTCTTTCTCTCACTATCAAAATGACAAAGACGACTGCTACTTAAATATATATCAGTGTTTGAGTCACGTTCTGTAATACAGACCGAAGTCCCGTTTCTCATTTGGAGTACGCTTGACTATGATCCAAGCTTTACAAAATTTTCATTAATAATAATAAACTCTACCTTTTCCCAGGAGGAATTCGGTTATTTCCACGCGAACGGCACAACAATCTTGAAGAAACAAACCGGAGTATTCAGAACAAACTGCATAGACTGCCTCGACCGCACCAACGTAGTACAAAGCATGCTAGCCAGGAGACAGCTCGAGGATGTCTTCGTCATGCTGGAGGTCATCAATCGAGGGTGTCCCATGTCCCATGTTGACAAGCTCTTCAAGAATGTAAGTTAACCTTTTTCGTAGGGATTTCATTTAGCTTACAGGATCTCACTTAGTTATGAGATATAAACCACACTTCGTGATATTTTATAGGATATCAGCCTACAGGATTATAACCCGGCCTGCAGGATATTACTCAGTCTGCGGGAAATAAATCACCCTACGGGATATCTTACAGGATTATGAGCCAGCCTACAGGATTTCACTCGGCCTACGGGGTTAAAATCACCTTACGGGATACCTTACAGGATATCATCCTACAGGATTATAACCCCGCCTACAGGATTTCGGTTAAAATCACCTTACGAGATATCTTACAGGATATCATTCTACAGTATTATAACCCAGCCTACAGGATCTCACTCAGCCTATAGGAAGTCATTTAGGCTGCGTTTCCACCAGAGATTTGCGAGGATGCGTAGCGAGGAATGTGTTTGTAAAGAACCAATAGAATCGCTTCATTTACCTCGCTAGTGTGTCTAGCGAGGTAAATGAAGCGATTCTATTGGTTCTTTACAAACACATTCCTCGCGCACATCTCTGGTGGAAACGCAGCCTTACCCTTCGTGATACAACGCAGCTTACGGGATCTCACACACCCTTTGGAATTCAACGCAGCCTAACGAATTCCACTCATCTATTGGAATGCAACGCAGCCTACGGGATCTCATTCAGCTTACTGGATATTATTCAGTCTTTGGGAACTCACTCAGCCTACACGATATAAATCACCCTAGGGGATATCTTACAGTATATCAGCCTAAATGACCTTACCCAACGGAATTTCACTCAGCCTATGGGGACTGACTCAGTCTGTAGGATCTCACTCACCCTACGAGATACCACTCAGCCTAAGGAATTATAACCCAGCCTACAGGGTTCCAGATAGTTTTAATTGTTGTTGTTGTAAAAATTTGTAACATAACACTAAATTACTTAATTCAGGGCATCGCAACGTTATTAAATTAAGCGCAAACTGAGAAAAAAAGCGTAGTCTATAAAAATTAAAAATTAAAAAAATATTAATGTTACTAGAGGATGCCGGGACTTCGTTCCCGTGGGATATTTGTTAAATCCTTCCTTGTTTCTTGCCTACTTCATAAAAAGAACCATTTTGTTAAATTTCAGCTTTCTAGGTCCAAGGTTTTGGCTAGGCGTTCATGGGTTTTGGCTGGGCGTTGATGGGTTTTGGCTAGGCGTTGATGGGTTTTGGCTGGGCGTTGATGGGTTTTGGCTAGGCGTTGATGGGTTTTGGCTGGGCGTTGATGTGTTTTGGCTGAGCGTTGATGAGTCAGTGAGTCAGGAGTTTGACGGCCGGTTTGGTCGAGTGGTAGTGGTGCTGCCTCTTGATCGATGGGTCCTGAGTTCGAATCCCAGCCGGGGGAAATATTTATGTAAAAAGCAGATGTTTGTTCTAGAGTCATATTTGTTTGTCTCTGTCTTTATGAGTGTTCCGAGGGACCCACGACAAAAGGGAAAACCGTATTGTGTGGGCCTTTGAGTGTATGGCGTTTTTATTTTATTCTATTGTAATGTTAATTCTCCAGGTATGGGCCGACCACGCCGACATGATATCGACCCAGTACTCCGGCACGGGGGCACTCAAGACCGACTTCACACGCACAGGCAAGCGGACGCACATGGGACTCGTCATGGACGGTATCAACAGCCTCACGCGATACTATAAGAACAACTTCAGCGATGGGTGGAGACAGGTAAAGGATGATGGGCATTTTGGTATCGCTATTGTTATGGAACTTGGTACCGGCACCAATTGAAATAAATAATACATGGTTAAAAATATAATTTTCAGTAGAATAAGAATAACCGAAGCGCTTGTCCTGATTCATTGTCCAATTAAAGTAATCCTGCCTTGAAAGTTATTTATTTTTCATCATTTATTATTTTTTTCTGCGACATTATTCTTCATTTTGGCATTATTCTTCAGTTTTCATTTTTAATTATTATATTAATTATAAATGATCATCATTAATTATTATCATTAAATGAAAAAAACCTACTTTCAACTTGTTTTATTTACTGAGAGAATAAACAACATTGTTGATGTTACAGGACACGATCGACCTGGTGCTGGGTAAGTACGTGGTGGCGGAGGGCGAGGGCAGCACCGCGCCCTGTCCGCTGCGGCGCGAGCGCGACTGGAAGTACTACACTGTAAGTTGACTAGTTACTTTATTCACTCATTTATTTAATCTTTGAATACAATAAGTAGTAAAAAACACTTCAGATGAAAGCGATACTTGTTTGAAGCGTTAATAAATAAGGACAAACTAACCGTCGTAAAATTGTCAACGAGAGTTTCCGAATAAGTACGATACAAAGATAATCGTCAACTGAGTGAAACTGACTGCTTGTATTACATTGAATTTGAGATTAAGGCGACTACAGCACCTAAATTACGATTTTATGATGCGTAGATAAGCATGACGCACTGCATTAAATCGAAGAAAAAATACTACGGTAATATTCAGGACATAAACTAGATAAGTAGTTTGCTGAAAACATGATTCAGCACTTTTGGTTCGATAGAAAAAGCTCACAAAGTCACCTCTAAATATCAATATTGTGTATCTTTTAAGCTGTAAAAACGATAGTAAAATGCACACAGGAACTTGAATTTGCTATCAAAATGTTCGTGATTGAACACTCTCGATAAGTAGTTAACGCATTTTTCGATTTAAGCTGTTACCTTTCCATAAATCTCATTTTTCTAACTTTCGAACATGTTTTTACGCACGCACGTTTTCATAGTCCGTAAACTTCGTGTATCGACACTGTTCGCACTGCCGGCCCAGGCCTGTTGAGAGACGGAGATAGCACTATTCCTATGTTTGCTGCCTTTATCGGGTGCTGTAGTCGCCTTAAGTTTGTTAGAAATGATTAAAAATTAAAATTTACATTGAAATTACATAAGAACATCTCGATCTAATTACTGGTGACATATAGAGCCTCCCTTTTAATATTTTCCCCTGTTCCGTGCCCCGCACTGTAGATAGATAATTCTTTATTGCACAGGACATACAACACAAACATTTAATAACATTACCAGTAGGATAACACAACAAAGAAACAAAAACAAAAAAAAGAACTTACTATTAATACCAAAATAAAGAAAAAATATTTATAAATAGTAAATTAAAGCTAACTCTTTAATTTACTTGAGTCTTGATCTATACTTAAGCTCGGAACAGCGAGAGCCACTGGACTGTGAGCGCTACTGTGTATATACTGAATAGTATGTGTGCACTTAATATTTTTTTTGTCTTTTTCTTTCAGTTACCTTCAGTCCTCCTCGTGGCGATGTCTTTGTTCGCAGCCTCCGTGATCACCCCCAAGAGCTACGACACGCCCGCGCTACTCTACATGATGGTGTGGGGCGCCTCCGTCGCCGCACTCCTCTCACTCATACTCAAGTGAGTGCCGCTATGATGAAGAAAGACAGATTTATAGCAACCTGTATATAAGGTTTAAAACGTCCCCGAAACGATAATTTGTGAATGACAATGTTTACGTGAATGACGGCGAATTATGCGACGAATGATCGTTTTCGTCGATTGAATTAAGCAATTTCAATGAGGACTATCGTTTTTTGTCTCACTAGGTGGCGCCACTGTAGAGTGAGGTCCTAAAGTACGGCTGTCAAAGTTTGTTATTACGGGCACCAAAACAAAAATTTTAATTTAAATCATATTTAATACAATTTAACCGTAGAGTTAACGTATTGGCAATGCCACAGTGTTGCGCGTCTCGTTTTGCTCGGAAACAAAAGGCGGACATAAGTTTCCGAAAGATAAAACTGTCTCAAAGCAGTGGTTGGTAGCGATTCGCAGGGTCAACTATGTCCCTTCAAAACATTCAAGTATCACATATCAGAGACCTATACACAATACATAAATACACACAGAACAAACATCTATGTTCATCACATGTTTGTTCTTGGTGAGATTTAAATCCATAACCTTGAGCGTTGAAGCCATATTAAATGGAATATATAAATACATATAGTGTATATCCTTACTTTAATATTATAAATGCGAAAGTGACTCTGTCTGTCTGTCTGTCCGTCTTTCACGCCTAAACTAATGAACCGATTTTGATAAAATTTGGTACAGAGATAGATTAGAGCCTGGGAAAGGACAGGCTACATTTTATCCCACAGTTAGGCACGATATAACCTGTAGTCCACGCGGGTGAAAACGCGGGCGGAAAGCTATTATGATAAATAATGCTTTCGCGTTTTCAGAGTGGACTTGGCCTCTATAGATAAGCAAATTATTTTGTGTACATGTCACTAGAGCCACTAAATATGCATTTATCATCATACTAGCTTTCCAGCCAGGACTTCGTTCCCGGGGGAATTTGGGAAAATTATGTAGCCTGTGTTCAAGGTCAAGGTGTCAGCTACCTCCTTACCAAATTTTATCAAAATCGGTCCAGCCATTCTCGAGTAATATAAGTGTTGAAACCAACCCGACTTTGTTTTAAGTATATATTAAGACAAGCTTTCCATCCGGGACTTCGTTCCGGTAAAAATTTGGGAAAATTAGGTAGCCTTTGTGTTAATATAGATAGAGTGTCAGCTACTTTCACACCAAATTTATCGAAATCGGTCCAGCCATTCTCGAGTAATATAATTGTTAGAACAAACCCGACTTTGTTTTATCAACCGACTTCAAAAAAGGAGGAGGTTCTCAATTCGACTGTATGTTTTTTTTTTTTTTTTTTTTTGTATATTTGTTACGCGATTACTCCGGCAAATGTTGTCCGATTTTCAAAATTCTTTATTTGTTCGAAAGAGTATACTCCTGAAGAGGTCCCATATAAATTTTATCGAAAATGATTCAGCGCTTTAAAAAAAAATCAACAAAAACAAAATATACTACAAACTAGAACATCATCTAAATAAATGAATGACATTTCTGTTTGTAGTTATTTGCTAATAGGCATTGTAGTCCGCAAAAAACTAGATATCTACTTTGTGCGAACTGTTGTTGGGATTGAAGTCGGTGACTCATACGTTTTTAACGTGGAAAATTATATATTAAGAAGATTGTAGCCCAGAGACCTCACGCTACACCAGCGCCCCTAGCGGCGAATTCATACGCGATAGCCCTCATTGCTAATACGTGAATGAACAGTCAACGGCACATCAGGTTACCACAAACTGTCTTTCCCCAATGGATAGTAAACTCTAATGCTTGGAGATAAAATGAAAATCGATTGAAGAAAGACAGTTTTGGATGGCATGATGTGCTGTTGACCCTGTACATTGTACGTGAATGATGAAACAATTTTTTTTGAATATTTATGGCCTGGATACGAGTCCAATAATAAAGCCAAGAAAAGATTTCATCCGAAAACATTTTTAATAGTTTCTATTTAACAAGACTATTCACACATATAATTTATATCTTATAGAGTTTTTTATTGCTAGCTTTACGCCCGGGACTTCGTTCCCGTAGGAATTAGGGAAAATTATGTAGCCTAAGTTCATCAATCAGGAATAATGTAGCATTCTAATGATGAAAGAATTTTTCGAATCGGTCCAGTAGTTTTTTGGAGCCTATTCAATGCAAACAAACAATCAAATCTTTCCTTTTTATAATATGACGGCCGGTTTGGTCGTGTGGCAGTGACGCTGCCTCTTGATCGGCGGGTCCTGGGTTCGATCCCCAGTCGGGGCAAACATTTGTGTAAAAAGCAGATGTTTGTTCTCGGGTCATGGGTGTTTGTCTTTATGTGTGTTCCGAGGGACCCACGACACAAGGGAAATTTAATAAATAAACAAGCGTTTATTTATTAATTTATTATTATTTCGCAGGAACGGCAAACACTTCGTGGACTGGCCCCGGCTAGACGCGGGCGGTCTGGCGTCCCGCTGCGCGCCGCCGACGTCGTTATGATAGACACTCTGCACTCCGTCGTGGTCGTCTAGCCTCTCGCTCTAACCCGTCTCGGTACACACAGCAACACGGTCTAGGGATATTGCACGATTTTTCATACAAAAGAGGTCTGTTTGAGAAGCTATAAAAGCGTACTCGAGGTACAAAGGGCAATAATTTTCAGACGAGCAAGTGCTAAACCTGAATTTTCAATTCTAGTCAATAAATCTTGTTTTACTTGAAATTTGTGAAAACGTGACGAAAATGAAAAAAAAAATGCGTTTCATACAAAAAGTGCATTTTCGTTTTCGTCACGTTTTCACAAATTTCAAGTAAAACAAAATTTATTAACTAGAATTGAAAATTCAAGTTTAGCACTTGCTCGTCTGAAAATTATAGTCCTTCCTGTATCTCGAGTATGCTTTTATAGCTTCTCAAACAGGGTTCTTTTGTATGAAAAATCGTGCAAAAATCTTTTGTATGAAGACCGTGTTTATGTGTATATTTTAAAGTTCAACCTTAAGTCCTATGTAATAAGAGCGCCGGATTGCACCGTTTGATCTTTGATTAGGTTGTATGTTTTCTCTTGTGGTGATAAACTTTTGGCGATGATTATCGCAATGAAACTGAACAACTTTTCTCAAGGAACCTACATGATTTGAAATTTTCAAAAATACAAGCAAATTTCAAAAATACAAGAAAATCAGAGCGGTGATTGCCCAGTTGGTAGTAAGCCAGACAATCGGAAGGTTGCGGGTTCAAATCCTAGTGCGGGCCTGTACCACTAAATTCGGCTTTTCGGATTTATTTACGGATTTCAAATTACCACTTGCTCAACGGTGAAGGAAAACATCGTGATGAAACCCGCCCGTCCAAGGAAATTAATTTTCGAAAGACGAGCGGTCCACCAACCCGCATTGGGCCAGCGTGGTGGACTATGGCCTAAATCCCCTTCGTGTTTCGAAGGGAGGCCCGTGCCCCTGGTAAAAAAAAACAAGTAAGTCGGCTGATAGCAAAAGTTGTTTAAAGAACCGATTTTTTTTTCATACTTTGACCTATGTTCCTTGGGAAAAGTTGCTCAGTTTCGTGGACTGATTTACTTCCTTAATTTACCCCACATGATGATACTACTAAAGTCAATTCATGATATTTATTGCCAGTGAATAAAATAATTTAAGTATTTCAAGTATTCCAATAGTAAAGTTGTGACATTTTTTCATAACATTTCTGTTTATACATGATTTTTAATTATTTTATGCCTTATTAAAAAATCATCTCTAACAAAGAAAGGTTATGAAGTTATGAAATGTGCTTCAAAGTTGGAAAGGAGTCGAAATATTTACAATCCGGCAAATAATTTTTATCGATTTATCAACTTTAAGAGAAAAATTAAAAACTGTCCAAATCCCGAATTTTGTCATAAAACTTTTAATTACAACAACTAACGCTTAATTGCAGAAAGGTACATTATTTATAGTCTCTTTAAATGTGATGCTGTCCTTATTTTTCATTTTTATTATAAGATGGGTTAACTCTTGACCTCAATCTTGACCATAAGGTCAAAGATGAGGTCGACAATGGAGCGAGTTAACCCAGAAAATGCCTATAAGGGCACTGGTACTCCCACGCACCGACGGAACACAGCAAACTGATTGGCGTCGGTCTTCGGTAGGAGGGTGTTCGCGAACCAGACGGCCGTTTACAGAGCCTACCACACCGCATGAGACCCTAGGATGACACCTCAGATTCAGAAAAAAATGAAGTGTCGTTGCCTGGGATGGATTACTAGGAGGCAGGTCTCATTTGTGTTTCCTTAGTCGCCTCTTACGACACCCACGGAAAGAGATGGGTGTTATTTTGTTATTTTCAACCGATCACCACACGGTTTAAACCGGTTATTAACGGTTATTAATAACCGGTTATTTACGTCAACTAGACGAAAAGTGACAGTATGATATTTAAAGTAGCATTAACTTTAATGAATCTTTTCGCAACTAGGTGTTAGTTTACTTAATATATCAAACGCGCTTTTCCATCGAGCTTCTTTTTTCGAAACTAAACACTATATAGCATTCCATTACAGTAAGGTAAATCCTAAGTAGTGTTGCCAGATCAACAAAAAAAACTACAATTTTGGTAGTATTTTAAATGACTTTTTTTGAGTTTAGCTTATTTCCAGGGACTTAGTAGCGAATATTTTTCGAACAAATCTGTTTTTAAATTAGTGTTTTTTCTGTACTTTTGTTGTTATTTTCAACGGTTATGTTCGCTTATGAAATTAACAACGAAATCATCAACATAATAATAGAGCAGTTCTGTCATAGTTCCTAATTAAACAATTACCGAAGTTACAGTATTTTCCTTAGCCGTTGAAAATAATGACAAAATATCCTAATAACTTTGAAGGATGATTTTAAGGTCTACTTTGCATAGAATGTTGTTTTTTTTTTACCAGCCCATATACGTCCCCACCGAGGGGCACGGGCCTCCCTTCGAAACACGAAGGAGATTTAGGCCATAGTCCACCACGCTGGCACAATGCGAGTTGGTAGACCACTCGTCTTCGAAAATTTTCTTAGACGGGCGGGTTTCATCACGATGTTTTCCTTCACCGTTGAGCAAGTGATAACTAGATATCCGTACATAAATCCGAAAAGACGAATTTAGTGGTACAGGCCTGCACCAGGCTTTGAACCCACGACCTTCGGATTACAAGTCTGGCTCATTACCAACTGGGCTATCACCGCTTACTTGGATATGTTGGAATAGTAGTTTTAAAAAGTTGTTATTGTAGTCTATTCTAATTTTACTGAAATGTGTTCTGTTATTAAATAAACGTGATTGGCCATTAGGCGCGGCGATAAATGCAACGTAAAATGAATCTTAATAGCTACGGAGCAAAGATTTTTTTTCCGAAAATAGAAGCACGAAAAGACAACCTTCGCCTGAAGACAGAGCGACACGGACGAAAAAAACCTTTGCTCCGTAGCTATAAGATTCATTTTACGTTGCCTTGATCGCCGCGCCATGTCACTCGTGTATAAACAGCGCCTTTGGGGTCCAGTTTCAAGGTTGTTAACAATTTTTACGTCTCTTAAAAATCATCCGCTGTGGCAAGCTTAGTACCACTTACATTGAACGTTCAATGACAAAATATTACGCAATATGACATATATATTACGCAAAATATTTACGTGCAATGGATGTCTTAGGCCAGGCCTTTTAACTTCCGACAAAAAGGGGTTCTGTCAATGGCATTGTAACTCCTAAACAAATGGAACTATTTCGATGTGGTTTGTTTTTGTTTAAAAGCCGAAGTAATCGAGATGATTCTTAGTAGGGTAGGTTTGATCAAAATTGTTTTAGCAGTCTAAAAGAGTTATAACCGGTGAATTTTGGGGGTTGTACAATTTTTTATTTTAGAGTTATTTAATGAGACCGTCGAAAAAGTTCAGTGCGTCTTTCGTTTATTTAGTTGGATTGCTTGTGGATGTAAAATTTTAAAAACTAATTAAATCTTACTAATCATCCTTCAAAGATCTAAACCGGTATGAGGTGGCTAGTACGAAACGTGGGGTGTTTGTTATTTATTATTAATATTAATTTTAGAAGTATAATTCCATTCCAAGCAACTATCCTATTGTTACCAACAGCATAGCGTTATTAAACTTCTTTTATGTACAGTCAAGAGCAGGTCACGCTTTACACTTCCAGTTTAAGCTGAACTCTGATTTATACTGCGCGCCATACAATGCAGGGCCGGTCCAAAGTCCAAAGTGTCAAGCTTGACGTGCTCTTGAGTGTATAAAATCGGTCGGCAATTATAAGTTTGTAAAATCGGGCTGTTCAATAAACAGCGATTTCTAAGCAAAATAAGTTTCGTATCAGCGACATTATCCATAGGAAAGTCTGCTTCGAACGAAATGTAATATTGTGTGTGGGATTATTTATTATTTGTATATTATTATGTCTAAGTACAGAGGCCAGCGCATTGGATTAACTTATTTTCATAGCGAAACCGCGCTTATCGTAACAGGAGTAACTTGATGTGCGGCCCTCTGTACATAAGCTGTGACAAACAAGTGAATTAATGCAAACTTCAACGTAACTATAAAAAAATAATTAAAATGGGTTTTTATTTTGTAAATATTTTTTTAGCACCAACTATTTGTATGTTTTTCTGAAGAATTGTGATTCGTTGTTTTAATTGTAATTTTTATTCTTGTGATTGTATAGGTTTAATATTAATGTAATTTCGTGAATATAAACGATTAAAATAAATTTTGATTCATTTAACTTTTTTGCTTTTTCTGTTCCTACAGGATTAAAATACTTCTTCTTAGTTCTTCTCAGCGAGTCGATGGCAAGTAACTATAAAGTTGTGGCCCACAACATAGCCACTTGGACGGCAGATTGAGTAGCGTCTATTAGGTCTTGTTGCGTGCAGGTGGTAGGGCACGCACTGCATGTTACTAGGTGGGCCATGGTTTGCACCTCTCCGCACACACGACCCAAGTCTTGTGTTTTTGGAAAATCCCCACTGGGCCACGTTGTCTTTACTACGGCCAGTCTGTGTCCGAGTTTGGAACGAAAGACAAATACAATGGTCTCGGCCATACTGTAGAAAATATAAATCCATAGGTTTCCAGAAGTAATGGGTCCAAAATATCAAACAATTGGCTGTTGTGACGATAAAGCTTTCAAAAATTGATTATTATGTTATGTGATCTGCAGCTTTCCGAAATAGATCGACTTTTCTTCCATCCCTACTAATATTATAAATGAGAAACTTAACTGTATGTTACGCTATCACGCCTAAACTACTGAACTGATTTTGATGAAAATGGTACAAAGATAGATTAGACCTTGGGAAAGTACATAGTCTACATTTTATCGCACAGCTGGGCATGATATAACCTGTAGTCCACGTGGGGGGTAAGCTAGTATGCTATAAAGTTCCTCCTCAGGAAGGGGAAAGGAGATCAAAAATTCTTCCTGAACGCAGCCCGTCATCTCATGGTCATCTCTGAACGCACTTTATTGATTGTCAAATGACCCTCAAACGTCAAATTTGTCACTTTGGAGACGTTCTAATACTATACTATTTTTAACAAATTTTCTATTAAATATAATAATTTTAATATAGTTTCTACAGTATTTCCTTAAAAAAATAAAAAATATATATGTTTACGTTCTTTCGATTGGATTTCATTTACTAATTAATAGTTTTTAATATTTAGTTATTATGTGTCGACATTTTGAATAAAGATTGTATCTTCAGAACGCACAGTCCGTGTCAGTTCGGAAGAGAGGTGAACGCGTATTTTATTTACTCTTCGATTAGTTTCGCTTACTGGCTCCCCGTAAAGATAATTACAGTTTATTTGAGATAAAAGGCGTGTCAAATTAATAAGAAATTCTAAGTAGGTGAATCGGTGAGGTTACTGAAAAGAATTTCATAGTGGACTATGTGTGCAGTGAAGTGAGTGTTTTTGCGGCCATTCGGCGCCAGGATGTCTGATGAACTTGAAGCTAGGATGTGGGACGACGGAGGCTCCCGTTACGAGTCCCGCAGCCGAGGACCCTACTTCGAGTCAGCGTTCGCGTCTTCAGAACACCTGGACAGAGCACCGTTGTTGGCAGAGGTAAATTAAATCCTTTAAAAATTCATAACAGTGAAAAGAAAATAAAACTTATTGAAAAAGTTACGCAAACTTTTGTTACGTTTGATCTCATTGTTAAAAAAAATCCCATAGTGAATAGTTTACATTAAAAAATTGGATTGTTATATAAAATATGATAGCTTGATAACAAATCTCAAACAAAAGTACCTTTAACTAGAACATGCCCCGACTTTTGGGTCGCTGGGTCATTTTTGTCTATACCATTACAGGAATCTGTACAAAATTTCAGCTTTGTAGGTCCAAGGGTTTGGGCTTCATGTTGATGAGTCAGTGAGTCAGGGTTTTTATATTTATACTAGCTGTCCGCCCGCGACTTCGTTCCCGGTTGATTTTCTTTTTTTGTGAATCTAAACCATCCTCGAATCCACTTGAACACACACAAAAAAATTCATTAAAATCGGTCTAGCCGTTTAGGAGGAGTTCACTGTCAACACACTTACAGAAGAATTATATACCTATATGTATAAAGATATTATATAAGAAGATTACACGGGCTCACTTGTGGTCTCTTACCACTAAAAGTGGTCTCTTTCAGCTAGTGTAGTCAGTCATAAACAAATGGTGCATGTCAGTTATTATTTATTTTTTTACATTGTATGGATAATTTGAAAATTATGGCCTAATCGAGAGCCTAAGTGTGGAAAACGCCCGATAAAAATAACACTGCCCATGAAACTGCAACTTTACAACTACGAATATCTTAGATTAAAAACTGGTAAATACCCGAACATTAAAAAAAACATCTAACTTTTCATACACTTGTTTTTTTTTTCCAAAACAGAATACCTATTCTAATTTAAAATATAATTCTTACTTCTAAAATTCTGAAAATAACTCAATTCTTAATTATTTAAAATGTACTGTGTTAGCTGTTACCAGAAAGATGTTTATTTTCATAATTGTTTGAGGTCTGTAACACCTGAGATACGGGTAATATTAATTTAACCTACCTAGTTCAGGCACATAGTGTTAAGTTTTTCCTTTTATTTTTTTATACCTAGCTCTTAGTATTTTTACTGTGAAATTCTTGGTTGCATGAATAAAAGTTTATTTTTACGGATAAAAAGTATTATAACTGGTATTCTGCCAAAAACAGGCCCCAAGTTACACAAGTTATACAAAAGTTCCGATTTTTATTACCTACTACAAAGTATATTTATATCCTTATTGGGTTAACTATATTTTCAAGCTAAAGTATGAATTTGTTTTGTAAGTAAATAGGTTCTTTGGGAAGAGTTTGTCAGTTTGATTAGCAAGTTGAAAGTGGATGTGTATTGGCACCATTAGGTTTTTTTTTTACGTGTAAGGTACCAGTGCCTTAAAGGCATTTTCTGGGTTAACTCGCTCCATCGTCGACCTCATCTATCTATGGAGGGGACGCCCGTCAGGCACAGGCGGGTGATCAGTCCACTCATTTGGGACCATTTCACCCAATCGTCGACCTCATCTATGACCTTGGTCAAGATTGAGGTCAAGAGTTAATCCATCTTATAATAAAAAAAAAACTGTCATGTTTCTCTCATGGCATAAAGTATTTATGATTGGCACCGTCATGTTTCTTCATGGCACCATCATAAATTATTTATCTATCTATTTTGTCATGTTCCTCTCATAGCACCATCATGTTCGTCTCATGGCATCATTCATATCATGTTCCTCTCATGCCTTTCTCATTTCTCTCGTGGCACCATCGTATTCCTTTCATGGCACCATTCTCGGCTCAAATCGCATGATCTAAGCTCTAAGGACCTTTTTACAATAAAGTGGATTGCCAGGCCCGCATGTGTGCTCCGGGCCGCTCGCAGAGCGGATAGTTTGCCACACCGCTGCCACAGTATTGTGCGTGTTGCCCATGTGTATTGTGCGTGCGTGCGACCCGTTTGACAGTAAAAACAACACTGGCTGTGGCTGACAAGGTTCTCCCCCACGCATGACAGTAAAAATGCCCTAAGAACGTTTGTTATTATGTCCTCGTCCAGCCAATGTTTTTTGGGCCTACCGCAAACAAAGCGGCAGGTTTGGTCGAGTGGTAATGGCGCTGCCTCTTTGACGGGTACTGGGTTCGATCCCAGTCACGGCAAAAACATTATGTCCTATTTGGTATCAGGTCTAAGTGGTTTTGTTATATGTTTGTTTATACCACAAAGGACACAATTCAAGCGAAAGGAAAACCTTAGTACCTACAGTTCTTTGAATGTGTGACGTTCATTTTCTTTGAATGTGGTGTATAAGCAATATGTTATCGCAATCCAAATGTCAAATAGGTACGGAATATTTGATAAGAAAATAGGGTGTATTACAAAATATGTTTATCTGCTGCAAGGTTTTATGGTTTTATTACGGATTTTATTCATGATGGAATACATCCGCGTTGATAATACATTGATTTATTTATATATTGGACTGAATTTCTACCTGGGACTTCGTTTCCGGGGGAATTTAGTGAAATTCGGTAGCCAACTTTCTTAAAATGGTAGTAGAATCTTCTTAAAATGGAATCTTCTTAAAATGGTAATGGTAGTAAACTTTCTTGAAAAGGTAGTAGACTTTCTGCCTGGGACTACGTTTCCGGGGGAATTTAGTGAAATTCGGTAGCCAACTTTCTTAAAATGGTAGTAGAATACAACCTAACGAAAGTAACAAAAAAATGACAGCAGTTATACCCATTTCTCGATTCTACCCTCAAAAAACAGTTTTTGCGCCGATTCCACGTCTATAAGCACAGTCGTCGCCGCTGTATAATTTTATGTTGTATTTAGTGTACTGTTGTGTAATTTTGTCCGTGCTATTACCTACCCTGATGGGTTGGTGGCGAGCCAAGCTTGAGATGCCGCGGAATGACGTGAGTTAGCCAATTTATGTATTACTATCAGTGTCGAGAGTCACATTGCGTTGAGGGATATCGTATAAATCAAATTTAAGTACCTAGAAACTTTAAATATTTTACCAGAGTAAAGGGCTTTATTATTATTACTATATTTGTCTATATTTCTTAGAATCACGGGCAATTATAAATTATAACGTCCCGCACCTTTGGAAGGCATTCGTGGGGCCGAGGCCAACACGTAGAGGCGCGTTAGACAATTTAATTTTGTAATCGGCAGTTATCTCTGTATTCACTATAGAAATGCACCTAAAGACACCCCCGGTTAAAGCAGTACTATTGAAGGGAATGGAAAGAAAGGAATCTGGGTTATTGTGTTGAAAGGCTAGTGGGCTGGGTAACAGGACTATGGGTAGGACTAATGGACTATGGCACCTGCCCTATCAATGTTGAAAAACATGAACATGAACAAACGGGCAGGTGGTTACTCGCCAACTCACTAACGATGGACCCCCGAAAACGGCCGCACGCACGGAGCGACAAAGGGGCAACATCGCGAGAGGCTCGGGCTGTATAGAGGTCCATTATTTTTATTATAAGATGGGTTAACTCTTGACCTCAATCTTGACCATAAAGGTCAAAGATGAGGTCGACGATGGAGTGAGTTAAGCCAGAAAATGCCTATAAAGGCACTGGTACTCCCACGCACCGACGGAACACAGCAAGCTGTTTAGCGTCGGACTTCGGTAGGAGTGGTCGCGAACTAAACGGCCCTTTACAGAGCCTACCACACCGCATGAGACCATAGGACGACAACTCAGATTCAGAAAAAAAATGAAGTGTCGTTGCCTGGGATGGATTACTAGGAGGCAGGTCTCATTTGTGTTTCCTTAGTCGCCTCTTACGACACCCACGAAAAGAGATGGGGTGGTGTTATTCTCAACCGATCACCACTCGGCGGCCATTAAAATAATTTTTGAGTTTTCTACAACATTTTGGTAGATTTTAAACATAGCCAGGTGCCAGTTATCTTACGCAGGTTGTAATTTCTTTCAAATCAGTTTCTATCCTTGTGTATGAAAATCATTACTACTTTATCTCTACGCATAAATAGTATAAAACAAAATCGCTTTCCGCGTCGTCTGTTCGTCTGATTCTCCGCTAACTCCTCATAATCCAAGCGATGGATTTTGATGCGGTTTTCACCTTGCACCACCCGTGCAAAGTTGGGGCGGATAGCTAAGATGCATACAATGGTGTTGCGGTGATAGCCCAGTTGGTAATGAGCTTGGTTTGTAACCAGCAGGTTGCGGGTTCAAATCCTGGTGCGGGCCTGTAGCACTAAATTCGTCTTTTCGAATTTATGTACGGATTTTTCATTTATTATCAGCGATGAAGGAAATCATCGTGATAAAACCCGCACGTCAAAGAAAAAGGCGTGCGATCTACCAACCGGCATATTGGGCCAGCGTTGTGGACTTTCGCCTAAATCCTCTTCGTGTCTCGAAGGGAGGCCCCGTCGGTGCGAGGACGTATACAAATTAATATTATGGTTTACCAATAAATAAATAAATTCTAATAACAGCACTGTATTCATGAGGCCAAAGATCGTAAAAATTCAACCATTAAAATCCTAAACGATAAAACAAATCGCTGAGTAAATATAATTATAATGAAACATAAAACCCATTCGCTAACGACGTTGTAACGTTTTATATTGTTTTTTCATTGCATTAATATAATTAATAGCAAGAATGACGTTAAAACAAATCAGTTTTGGTCGAGTGGTAGTGATGCTGCCTTTTGATTCAACGGGTCCTGGGTTCGATTTCCAGTCGGGGCAGACATGCGTTCTCGGGTAAAAAAAAAAAGTTTATCAGAAATAATTTCCATGCTGGACTGGGTGTGAAAGAATGTGCCGGCTACCTACTCTTCCCAGGTATACAGTAAAACTCTGTAAGTGGAATGCGAGGGTTTTTCTGTATAATGGGCAAAAGGCTGACCACCTCTCACCATTATGCAACTTGTTCCATCTTTTAACCCTCACAATTTGTGTCAACCAAACGTGGCATCTAGTAGTTCTACCAGTGATGCTCTGCCTACCCTGATAAGGATTATAGGCGTGAGCATATGTAGGTATGTGTGCATGTTCTCAGAACTTAAGTCTCATGAAAACCATTGTTTTCATTGACATAGTTTTGCAAAGTGGTTTTACAGTTTGTCACCGATTTAGACATATTATCTAAACTAGGCGTTTGTTTAAATAATTCGATCAATCCTTCCAAACATCCACGCTTATTACTCTTTTTTTTATTATGAGATGGGTTAACTCTTGACCTCAACCTTGACCAAGGTCATAGATGAGGTCGACGATGGAGCGAGTTAACACAGAAAATGCATATAAGGCACTGGTACTCCTACGCACCGACGGAACAAAGCAAGCTGTTTGGCGTCGGACGTCGGTAGGAGGGTGGTTACGAACAAGACGGCCTTTCACAAAGCCTACCACACCGCATGAGACCATAGGACGCCACCTCAGATTCAGAACAAATTGAGGTGTCGTTGCCTGGGGTGTATTAATAGGAGGCAGGTCTCATTTGTGTTTTCTTCATCTTTCGTATTGCGCACTGCCAAGGAGTGCAATTCTCTGCCGGCGTCTGTATTTCCGAGCTCATACAACCCGAATAACTTTAAAGTACGAGTGAATAGGCTTCTTCTGGGTGAGCTCGCTACATCCTCGACCGCATCTTTGCCCTGAGTTAGATTGTGGTCAAGAGCGAACCCATTCTTAATAAATAAATAAAAAAATCCTTAGTCGCCTCTTACGACACCCACGGAAAAAGATGGGATGATTCTCAACCGATCACCACACGGCTAAAGAAAATCTTTTCATACATCCATACACTCACGACTACGCCTCAGCCACGACATTGGTCTTAGCGGCGGGCTTGCGCGTCGAGCGACTTGAATGGTCTTTGGTCTAACTTTTGTACGCCATGACACACCAGTGGCGTCCTGCTACCGCGCAAGAAACTTATATGAAACTAGCTGATGCCCGCAACTTCGTTTGCGTGTTAATTTAGATTTTTACATACAAAAGTTTTTTCCCGCTAACTCCCGTTCCCGTGGGAATTTTGCAATATCCTGTTGCAACTAAGCTTTAAGTTTACTAACGTACCTGCATGCCAAATTTCAAGCGTCTAACTTAAGCGGTTTAGATTTTTCATACAAAAGGATTTTCCCGCGAATTCCCGTTCCCGTGGGACTTTCGGGAATTCCTTTCTTAGTGCACCTCTACGGTATCTAAGCTACGTCCCTTCCAAATTTCAAGTGCCTACGTTTAGCCGTTTAGGCTGTGCGTTGATATGTCAGTCAGTCAGTCAGTCAGTTTCTCCTTTTATATATTTAGATTGTCAAAAAATTACGACTATATGTTTTCATAAGTTTTACGGAGAGGCAACATTTATTATGTTCCTTGGGAAAAGTTGTTCAGTTACGTGGGCTGATTTACATCCCAAATTTTCGCTGACTTTTTATAGTCACCTAAAATACTGAAAAAAAAACTAGTTTAATACAATTGAATAGTTTAGTTTTATTTCTTAGATGCTGAAAACCAATCTAAGAGTTTCAATTTACGCCACACTCCGCAGGCTTCCACGGCGATTGTTATAGTAACGATAGCGACGTAATGAAATGAGCCTAGCCTTGAAACCGGCCGGTTAGCTAGTAATTTCCTTGTACACACTACAAACTAATGTACACTGTTATCAAGGGTCAAACTGCATTCTGCACTAAGATATGATGTAGTTATTTATATTTCATTAGCGCCGCCTGGCTTCACTTGTTGTATCGTTGCATTCAGGGCGTTTACTCTACTAATCAATGGCGCCTCAGTGGCGGTTGAATGAAAATGGTGGCTATTTTATCCTTCAGAAGTGGACACCCAGCAGACACGGGCGATGATTCCACTTTTTTCTTTTAAATACTTTCTTTCAAAAAGTTAAATTGGAGCTTTTTTTACCTCATAAATCCGTTTATAAATAAATTGCATATTATGTAAGAAAGTTAAATCTCGATATGTGTAACGAGTTATAAGATATTTATGTTTCTTTTTATCTTTTTATCAAAAATATGTATACTATTTAAAACTTAAAACTATGACTGAGTCTGGTTTCGAAATTATAATAATCATGTAGAACTTAACAATGCGTAATTAGACGGAAATGTAATAGATTTTAGTGGAAACTTTTTTGGCTTCTGTGTTAATTAAGTTGTTTTATGTCCAGTAGATTTACTTAATGCTGTATGTTTCCCAATTTGTTAAAATAAAATAAAATAATTAGTCAAATAAACCTCCCCTTGTCATTCTTGGTGCAAAGGTGCCCATAACACTTGCGGCATTACCACGTTGAATGGCAATGGACAGCCTTTGCACCAAGTATGACCCGGAGGAGCGGGGGTCACAACTCTTATCTCTAAGACGCCTACCTCGGCGATAAAACCCCGAGCCTCACTACCCCAACTCCCTGCGGTCTCCACAGCTAAGGGAATAAAAATGGAATTTTGCCCCAGCGCTGAGTATTTTTCCCTTTTCTTTACTGCCGCATTTTAAATGCCGCATGCAAAGTTAAGTTGGCTTAATTGAGGTTTAGTAGTGCTTGATCCACGTTCTCATTTTGATAGTTCTAATTTGTTTCATTTTCCTTTATTTGTGTGCGCGGGGACAAGACATCGCGTACCCTAAATGAGAAACGGGACTAAGCGTTAGGAAGAAGAATAAGATTTTAAACAAGGAAGACCTGAGTACGGACTTCGGAGTGTGTTTAATCTACTATATAAAAATAAGTCGGGTTTTCCTTCCTGACGCTATAACTCCAGAACGCACGAACCGATTTCCACGGTTTTGCATTCGTTGGAAAGGTCTCGGGCTCCGGGAGGTTTATAGGATACTTTTTATTAAAAAAAAATTAGGACGCGGGCGGAAAGCTAGTCTTCTACTATAAAAAAATAAGTCGGGTTTTCCTTCCTGACGCTATAACTCCAGAACGCACGAACCGATTTCCACGGTTTTGCATTCGTTGGAAAGGTCTCGGGCTCCGTGAGGTTTATAGGATACTTTTTATTTAAAAAAAAACTAGGACGCTGGCGGAGCCGTGGGCGGAAAGCTAGTAACTCATAAATCCTATACAGATTCATATTCTTATCACACGATTAACGTCCTTCTCAACTGTCAAATTATACATATTTTTTTACTTCATTTAGACCTAAAACTCAAAAACATAATTACGTAGCTGTTTGCGAACTGGACCGTGGGTTCTTAATGTTGTTATGAGTTTACAACCCGGTTTTAAAAAGTTGTAATAATATGCAAATACAAGTATGTAAATCTGGGGCTTGATTTTTATTTGTAAGACGTCAAAACGTATTGTTTCAAGCGAAATTGCGCAGATAACAGATCAAGAGCGAGACCAGGGGCACTATTTTTAAATCACTCGTCTCATTTCGAGCGATATCTTTCGTTGATTTGCATCGATGCTATTGATTTTTGAATTTTTTAACTAGTTAATTCCATGAGTGCTAAGACCCTTTCGCTGAAGTGCAGTGATCAAAAAGTTCGGAAATCAAAAGAATCCGCGCAAATCAATAAAATATATCGCTCGAAACGAGGCGAGTGATTCAAAAATAGAGCCCCAGTATTATGTATGTAGGGTTCCGTAAGTTGGTACCGTACAGGATGTTAATGTAGTAGTATACAGGGTGTAAAAGACAGCTTAGCAATAACTGAAACCCTGGACTCAGACAAACATTCTGAATGATTTTCCACTGGAGTTTTTCTCCGGAAAATTTTCAATTTTTGTCGTGTTTTTTAATATTTTCTGCTTACATTTTTTATTATTTATTCGAATACACTCCATTTTGCAATAAAAAACAAACATAACATCGTAAAACACGAAAACCAGCAATGCACATCGCCACTCCAATAGAAGCGCGGCGCGAGGGGATCGCGATACGTTGCGTAGCGCCAAAGTAGGTAATTAATGAAAACTCCTTAACGTGACGTTTCCGAGAAAAAATAATTACTTATAGCTGATGATAGTTATGGGTAGATTCCACCATTTAAGTATTTGCTAAGCTGTCACACCCTGTATAACTAGGATTTGACGAACGTCGTCGCTTTCTTCAGGAATTCTCACAGAAAAAGTCACTTTATAGTTGTAAAACCCCACGCATGACGCGAAGACTGCTGGGCCCAAACAGAACAAACTTACGAATAATGGTGGGCACCCTCACGGGCCACGACAGTCCCCTATGCAGGGGCTGCCTAGAGGCTGACGAAACAGTCGCCCACGTAATCCTGGAATGCGTGGGAGTGGCGGACCAACGGGCAAAAATCCTACCAGAAATTAGGTCGCTTCGTGAAGCCTGTGAATTCCCCAGGAGGATTCTGAGCTTCTGGTTGGAGCTGAGGTGGCTGGAGTAGCTGCCGACCCATACGCATAAAGGGCCATCTTAGAGCCTAAATGCAGAAACGGGAGCCCTTATCAACTATCAACTAGTTGTAAAACTCTGGTATATTGTCAAAAGTTACAGGTAAAAATTACGTTAATACACTGGGCGTCAAAAATAAGTAGTACAGTTTTAAAATTGCGATTTCTCCCAAACTATAAAACTTAGACCTTTGAAACAAAAAAGGTTAAAAAGAAAATTTAATCTTATTCAATAAAAACTTCATGCATTATAAGAACTTATAATGCTTGACTTTAAAAAAAACGAATAAATAAAAACACTTTTTTTAAACTGTTGAAAGGTGTTGTCTTACTTAGGATTTTTGTGTTTGACACATTCGCTGCTGATAAAGCAATTGTAATTGAAAAGCATAGGTATCTTCAGAGAGTAAATTTGACTAATCATGCCTCTTTCACCAGAAGAATGTGCAAGAATCTTAGCTTTTCTCGAAGTGGGCATCAGTATGCGTCGTACTGCAAGGAGGGTGGGTGTAACTTTAAGAACGGTTCAGCGAGTAAAGCAAAGGTACGAAGAGACTGGAAACCATCTAAGGAGACGAGGTAATGGCAGACCCAGGTGCACAAGTACCCGAGAAGATCGCTTTATTGTTTCCACTGTGTTAAGAAATCGACACCTTAATGCAGTTGAGGTTCAGCAACAGCTTCTTCGGACCCGAACAGACTACATCAGTGAGAGTACAGTGAGAAGAAGACTTGCTGAAGCTAACCTGAAGCCTCTAAGACCAGCAAATGGCCCCAAACTTGAGACAGAGCATCGCGTAGCAAGACTACGCTACGCCCGTCAACACGTACAATGGGGCGAAGAAGAATGGGCTAGAGTTTTATTCACAGATGAGTCTCGATTCTCTTTATACACTTCAGATGGACGGCGGAGAGTCTACAGACGACCCGGTGAGCGATACATTCAAGCTTGTATCTCGGAAAGAGTCCAATATGGCGGGGGCTCTGTACACGTATGGGCTGGTATCTCTTCAGAGAGTCGCACAGAGCTTGTGGTAATAGAAAATGGGACTTTGACTGGTGAAAGATATGCCTCGGAGATCCTCAACGAGTATGCAGGGCCATATTTAATAAATATGGGTGATGGAGCCATCCTAATGCATGATAACGCCCGGCCACACACTGCTCACCACGTACAAGAGTACATTCAGGAGGTTGGCATCAACTTGATGGCTTGGCCATCGAGAAGCCCAGATCTCAACCCGATTGAACACGCCTGGGATGAGCTTGGGAGGCTAGTCAGAAGGCGCAGTCCACCTCCTGCCACACTCAGGGCTCTAAAACATGCGCTGATAGAAGAATGGGAAAATATTCCCCAACACCGCCTCCGAAACTTAGTGTTCAGCATGCCAAACCGGATCCAAGCTGTAATTAGAGCCCGAGGCGGCAACACAAGTTATTAAATTGTGAAAAAGTTCCAAAACGTGAAAATTAAGTGGTTGACATATCGTTAAAAATTGATACTTTTTAGTATTTATCTTAATTTTAAGTTTGAAACTTTATTCATGCCAAATAAAATATAACTTTAATAAACTTCGTTAAGTTTACTATAAACTGCTTTTTATTTCATAAGTGTAACTACTATAGTTTAGGAGTAATTGCAATTTGAAAAGTGTACTACTTATTTTTGACGCCCAGTGTAGTTTGGCGACTTTTTCTTATTAGTGTGGGTCACGTTGGACGGTCGGTGACGTACTCGGCGATAATGTATGAAAAATGCAATAATGCGATATAGGCTAATTAATTATATTGTGTAATAAGTATAGCTATGCGAATAGGGTGCGTAAACCGTACAATGTATGTATTCATTATTTATTGTACAATGATAATATAAAGGATAGGAAGTTTACAGTAATAGGAAGTTTACAAAGCCGGACTTATCCCACAATGGGGTTTCTTCCATTCAACCTAGTGAGAGTACTAAAGAGAACAAAGAACTACTCGGCTTATTGATAGGTAAATGAATTTCCTTGTATAAAAAATGTAGTAAGTAGGTTGGTACTGCTTAGGCTGATCTCAACCGATCAGTGATGTTAAGAGCGCTCGTAGCCTAGTGGTCAGTGAGGTTAAGCAACGTACGCAGAGGCGAGTTACCTGATGGGTAACCAAAGCGGCAATTTATCACGAGCGTTTCCGTGCTTCAGAGGGCGTCGTTAAAACCAAGTCAGAGGCCATTTGGCGGTTTTGATACTCTGATGCCAGGGTTAGCCAAGTTCGCCACACACTTAACTATACCTATACGATAAGAAGAAGAAAAAGACTACGTATTGATGGGATGCCTGACAAAATAAAATTGTTTTATTTTGTAAAATTGTTTTTTTATCAGAGACTTCGAAAAAAAGAAATTTCTTCTAGGCATACACAGTTAGACAATCCGTATCCTTCCGTAAGAAAAGCGTACATGAGGCATTCCACAAGAATTCACTTTTAACTCTTAGAGCTGTTATTTTATAATAAGTCCGTAATTATTTAAATAACATTATATGAAGCACCTATGAATGCTTTGAAGTTTGAACATAAACAATATAATTCTTTGGAAACCTGAAATGATCCTCATTCACGTTATGTAATTTTTATCACAGGAATATTTTTGTATAATCTTTATGTATAACTAGCATGTTCCAATCGTAAGCAGAATAATTATTCGTGTCATCTTTGCTAGATGTTACCATGTTTCTGTCGTGTGGTGATCGGTTGACAATAATACCATCTCTTTCCGTGGGTGTCGTAAGAGGCGATTAAGGAAACATAAATGTGACCTGCCTATTAATCCATCTGAGGCAACGACATCTTAATTTGTTTTAAATCTGAGGTATCTCCTATGGTCTCATGTGTTGTGGTAGGCTCTGTAAGGGGCCGTCTAGTTCGCGATCACCCCTCCTACCGAAGTTTGACGCCAAATAGCTTGCTATGTTCCGTTGCGTCGGTGCGAGGGAGTACCAGTGCCTTTATCGGCATTTTCTGGGTTGATTTGCTCCATCATCGACTTCATCTATGACCTTGTCAAGATTGAGGTCAAAAGTAAGCCAATCTCATAATAAAAAGAAAAGAAAATAAAGTTATCGAATCTTTGTTCCAGGATGCCTACACGGAGGTGTCAGTGGGGCCGTCAGCGGAGGCCGATGTCCCGGAGCACTGCCACTGGAAAGCGAAGGCGGAGCCCCCTAGCGCCATACCACAGCTGCTGGCGGCTCTGGTGCTCTGTGCACTCTTCATGGTAACACCGGGTTTCTGTTCACGATTTCATTTGCGTAAAAAAGTCGCCTCGTCACTTGGACCTATTTCTGTGCAAATAACTCTAAAAATAAAAAATAAAATTATCACTCCCAAAATTCCGTTACGGGCCCGTGGACCTACCGATTTGACCTACTGGTAGGACCACGGTACACCACTATGTACCCGTGGTCCTACTGGACTAGGGCTTACTAGAATATCGTAGTGTCCATATTATAGTAGGTATCGATAGGTAATAATAATAAAGAACAAACTCCGGGCTTCTTACTCCGGACTTCTTGGAAATGTTATTAGAATATAATAGACTCTTGGTATGTTATTGTTGTTTAATCAAACAAGGAAAAATTGTTTCAAATTGACATTGTCATAATACATTATAAGTATATTTTTAAGGAAAAAATGGACCACAATAAAATATTTTTTATTAACAGAAAAAAAGGCCAAGTGGTTATCGTACAACGGTTATCGTTATTACAAACAAAAAGAATATTCAAATTCTTCTATTATATGGACCTGCAGTCAGAAGAAAAAAATGAAAAATGAAATGTAAGTTAAAAGTAAATTAAGAAAGAAATTTATGTTAATTTTAAAGTAAATTAAGAAAGAAATTTATATTAAGTTAAAAGTTAATTAAAGTGCAAAAGATACTGTGAATTATATTTTTTTAAATTCGAAATAATAAAATAGCGATAAGATTATCGATACTAATAATAAGCCCTAGTCCAGTAGGACCACGGGTACATAGTAGTGTACCGTGGTCCTACCAGTAGGTCAAATCGGTAGGACCACGGGCCCTTAACGCAAAATTCATAGCTTATAACTTTTAATCGGCTTAACCAATTTTGAAAGTTAAGAGCCATCTCAATCACCATCCGTTTAAAGTCAACACTGGGAATTCAGTCTTATCATGGCCGCTCGGGGAAGTAGCAGTTTATTGCCTAGCTGAGCAGACTATATTGAACAGTAAGGTCCTTTTCTATTCCAGCTATGTGAGCTAGTAGGCGGCTACGTAGCGGGCAGTATATCGGTGATGTCTGACGCGGCGCACATGCTGTCAGACTGCGGGGGGTTCGCGCTGGCTCTGCTGGCCTTCCATTGCGCCAAGAGACGGCCTGACGCGCGCATGTCCTATGGCTACCGACGGGCTGGTGAGACATTGAAACTCCTGACCATACATACATACATACATACGCTCACGCCTATTTAAAAAAATAAATATATATATATATATATTTTTTTATATATATTTTTTTTATTTTTTTCACGCCTATAATTTATTTTTATTTTTATTATGAGATGGGTTAACTCTTGACCCCAATCTTGACCATGGTCGACTATGGAGCGAGTTAACCCGGAAAATGCCAATTAAGCCCTAACGAGGTAGGTAGAGCATCAGTGGTTCTACAATACAATATACTTTATTTGCACATATAGTGTAGAACAAGAACCACTAGATGCCACGTTTGACACTTATGAGCGTTATCAACGCATCCCTCTTACAGACTTTCCTGTAATACCTGGGAAGAGTAGGTAGCTGGCACATTCTAAGTTTTTCTTTCACTGCCAGTCCAACATGGATGTTTCCCCTAGTTAACCTGATTAGGAAACACCTACCACTACTGGGTTACCTCAACCTGTCGTAATTAAATACTAAAATTTGCGTATATATTATGATGTCATCGCAGCTGTGAATCTACTCTCAGCATAATTAAATTCACTGCGGGTCGAACCACAAACACTGTCTTTTCGAGTATTCAACCTGTCTTTCACTTCTCTGACACGACATTCCCCTAACCTCCAACGTACAACTAGTACGATTCTTCTTCTTATCGTGTAGGTATAGTCATGTGTGTGGCGAACTTGGCAAACCCTGATGTCAGAGTTTTCAAACCGCACAATGGCCTCTGAATTGGTTTTAACGACTGTAGTCAATCGACAACAGCCGGGACCGACAGCTTAACGTGCCCTCCGAAGCACGGAAACGTTCGTGATAAATTGCCACTTAGGTCACCCATCAGGTTCCCTGCCTCTGTATACGTTGCTCAACCTCACTGATCGGTTGAGATCAGCAAGAGCCACTGGGGTACGAGCGCTCCACTAGTACGATATTAACTTAAATTAACATATAGGAGCAAAGCAACTACTCACAATCTTTTAATAAGCAGTTTAATAAAATTCCAGAGGTCCTAGGCGCGATGGTATCTGTCCTCCTAATCTGGGCGCTGACTGGAGTCTTCGTGTACGTGGCAGCAGTAAGACTCCACTCGGGGCAGTACAATATAGAGCCGGACTACATGATGATAGTCTCCGGCTGCGGGGTCATCTTCAACGTCATATTAGCGCTGGTGCTACACGGATGTGGCAGCGATATCGGTGAGTTTTGCTTACTAATTAACAAATACATCCTATTGTATTATAAGACAAAGTCTGAACGCGATAAAACAGTTGGATATATCACCTTCCTGCCTCTAAGCAAAGCTGACTGGCTGACTGTTATTGTTCTTTGTATAACATGTCAGTTTTATGTTAGTTTGTTTCTAGTTTATATTTACTTCAGTACTAGCTTTCCGCCCGGGACTTCGTTCCCGTGGGAATTCAGGAAAATCATGTACCCTATGTCCATGTCCATCACGGATAACGTAGGATTCTAATGGTGAAAGAATTTTTCAAATCGGTCCAGTAGTTTCGGAGCCTATTCAATGCAAACAAACAATCAAATCTTTCCTCTGTATAATATTAGGTAGTATACTCGTAGATAATAACGACGGCCGGTTTGGTCGAGTGGTAGTGACGCTGCCTCTTGATCGGTGGTCCTGGGTTCGATCCCCAGTCGGGGCAAACCTTTGTGTTTGTTCTCGGGTCATGGGTGTTTGTTTGTGTCTGTCTTTGGGTGTTCCAAGGGACCCACGACACAAGGCAAAACCTTAATGTGGGCCTTTGAGTGTGAAGCGTTTAATAAAATATTGATGACTTGCGTGTGACCTTCGATAACTGTTTACAATATATTTATTAGTACATTTCTACTGCGTTGCTCTGCCTATTTCCTTAACAAAAACAACAACAAAAAAACGCTTGTCGCCGCCGCCATTCTATGAAATGTTATAAAATTTGCTTCGAACAACAATATCGGGTCGGCGGAAAAAAATTGATGTTGTTTTTTTTTTGGGACTTCATTACTAGTTATAATTTTTTGATCAATGCCATAGTTTAACTGAAAATTGTTTTAAAACATATTCATGCGGACAGCATTTAGCTTTGATTTCGTAGGTGACCTCTTATCTAGTTGGAGTATTGTTGATCGAAGATAATTTGATTAAAAATACGATTGACGAAAACGCCACTCCAATTATATAATACAAACTTTCGTGATTTCAACACATACAAAAAAAAATACAAAATGCTTTATTTGCTTTACAAAATGGTTTTGTTTAAAACTAAGTGTTGGAGTCTCCTAGTAGACGAAAAATCGCCCGTGTCAGGAGGCTCCGCTCTTCCATACAATATTAAACAAGTAGGTAAAAACTAATAAATGAAACAAATAAAGTGAGCACATCACACATCATGTATGTACATCATTTAATACCAAACATTATTATTGGTAGGTAATGCAAACACTATTGCGTTGTAGCCCGCAGCACATCTCTTTCTCTTTTACTATATCTAAGGTAGACTGGAAGAGATCCCTTCAGGGATAAGTCCGCCTTTGCACTTCAATGTTTCTTTTGTATTAGTCTGTAAGAGTTTGCAGTAAAGAGTTTACATACATACTAAAACGGGTAAAAATTCGCGTATAAGATCATTACCTATGAAATTGCCGATTTTTTCAACCTTATTTTGTTCATAATTTATTATTAAATTGACAGCTGTAAATAAAATGCTTTTTTTTAATTTAAAGCCTTGGCCATTAAACGAATATTTTAATAAAAATTAATACATGTTTACTTAAAATTTATTTACTGAAAACGAAGCGTAATTATAGCTCGTTTATTTGTCACCCATTTCACAGCTTATTTTTGCTGTGCCTGTGTTACAATTAGAATATAATAAATAAATCTAATAGAATAGATAATTCTTTATTGCAAAGTACATCACATTCACAACACAGAGACATTAAAGGACAGTATACTGAAAAAAAAACACATAAGTAACAAAAAAAAAACTTACAAAAAAATATATAACTTTTAATAAACTAGGTATGATAAAAATACAGTTACTGTTGTTCAAACCTTCCCACAAAATTTTGTTAAATTAGGATTTTGTATTAGCAGGAAAAATCCAAAAAACGTTAGTATGAAAAAAACAGTTTTCCAAAACTGTTGTATGAAAAACGGAAATTTCATAGGTAAAGACCTATTATTATGTTTTACCATTGTTCCCGACGTTTCTTCAGCACACCACCACTCTCACGGCGGCTCGGCCTGCACGCACGCGCCCGCGCCCCGCCCGCGTACGTGGGGCCGCGCGCCCGCACACAAGCCCGCTAACGGGGCCATCAACGGGGACTACACTATGAAAGACCTACACGCGCCCGTCGCCGTGCATACTGCGCAACCCAGGTCAGTGGCATAATATGCAACGAGTATTTACATAATGTTATGTTATGTAGTCATTAAAAGATTAAAAAAAATGTTACGAAATAATTTCTCGGAACTGACGGCCGGTTTGGTCGAGTGGTAGTGACGCTGCCGATCAAGATCGGCGGGTCCTGGGTTCGATCCCCACTCGGGGCAAACATTTATGTAAAAAGCACATGTTTGTTCTCGGGTCATGGGTGTTTGTGTTTGTCTTTATGTGTGTTCCGAGGGACCCACGACACAAGGGAAAACCTTTGTGTGGGCCTTTGAGAGCGTTTATTTATTTATTTATTTACGGGACTTCGATGCCCGGGACTTCGTTTCCGTGGGAATTCCGTAAAATCCTTCCTTATTCCTTGCTTACTTTGGGGCTAATTTCAGATTTCTAATTCCAAGGATTTAGACGGCGTTGATGAATCAGTGTGTCAGGACCTGCAATTTTATATTAGGATTTATGTCAAAACTGTCAAAGCTATACTACTCAGTGAACGATTTTCTACGTGATAAAAATGTATAACCATAGAGTGACATTTATATAAATATTAAATTGATTTGTATAATCTTTTAATGACATCATTAATCAGAATAAATTTCAATTCATTTAATTATAGTACCAAAGTTTTGCACACCTGATTGTAAAAGGTAGAATACACTGCTACACAGAATAAGTTTTAAGACTTAGTCAAACATGTATTCTGGCAAATAAAGTTTATTATCATTTTGTTATCATGAAATACGATCAATACTTATGCCCGTATTACAGAAGGAGACTCAAGTCTTGATATATACTTAAGTATATTTTCTCTCACTATCAAAATGATAAAGACGACTGCTACTCAAGTATAAATCAGTCTGAGTCGCGTTCTGTAATACGTTACATCCCAAAATTTCAAAAAGTCGTCAAAAATTAAATTTTTTTTTTTTTAATTAATTTAAATTATATTTAGGATGATTGTTGAATTTGTTTATTCCAGGAACATAAACCTACGGGCCGCACTAATCCATGTGATAGGTGACCTCATACAAAGCTGTGGAGTCTTATTAGCATCTATTATTATTAAATTCTATGTAAGTAACATTAATAACAGTTGTTATTGCAAAAACATAATAATGCTTCTTTTTTCTTGTTATATCTCGTTAATCATTGATTTTCCTTATTCACACAAATAACATTTTCTATATCTATGAATTATTATACAGGGTGTAATAGAGGGGGAGGGCTTAGCAAATACTTAAACGTTGGAATCTACCCATAACTATGATCGAGTACCAGTTAATTATTTTTTTCCCGAAAAATCAAGTTTTGGAGTTTTCGTTATTTACCTACTTTTGGGCTGCGCAATGTACCGCGCCACGCCACTGTGAGAATGTGATGTAAATTGCTAGTTTTCATGTTTAGCGCTGTTAAAATTGTTTTTATTGGAAAATTAAGTGAATTAGAATAAATAATTAAAGTTTTAAAACAAAAAATATTAAAAACCATGAAAAAAAAACTCTGAGGAAAATTCCACTGGAAAATCATTTAGAATGATGGTCAGAGTTCAGGGTTTCAGTTTTTGCTAAGCTGTCCGTTACACCCTGTATTTATCGCCTGAAATAATTTGAATTCTGAACCACGTACAGTTGGCAAAAAATGTGGTTTACCACCCTAAGGTTTAAATTCGTTTGCGTGACATAAAACAGCAAGGTTGATTTTCCCTTACAACAAAGAACTGACAGTTTTGACTCCACATGTCATCTCAATAAAACTGCATCATAATACATCATTATTATATCTCTTTCTTTGTTACATTGTGAATCTTAACTATTTTGGTTACACGGGAAGTTCTGTGAAAACTGATAGAACACTATTGGCCAACCGTTCTTTCTTATTTGTCGTTTATATAATTCACAGGGTTTCTCTGTATGTTTCAGCCCTCTGCTCAATTCATAGATCCAGTGTGCACGTTCATATTCAGTATACTGGTTCTGCTGACGTCAGCGCGGGTGGTCCGCGACGCACTCAGCATACTGATGCAGGCTGTGCCCTCTGACTTCAGGTATGGTGTGCAATCGTCTTGAATTTCTTAAAGGAGAGTGGGAATTTTGGTCTATAAATAATAAAAATCAAAAAGTGAGCGGCAGTCATACATACCCATAGAATATCAAAGTTAGACTCATAATAAGAAACTTTTTAAATGGCAGTCAACTCGAGTCATGGTTAGAAATATAAATAAACCGTGATAAATTTTTTTTCATGAGTGTGAACCCATTATTATTATAGTTATATGCTAAATGTAAAAGAAAATAATAATAAAAAAATTCTAAAAATATTGTAAAGTATTTAAGTAAATATTATATATTTCCTAAACTAACCGGTGTATTCACATTTTTTTTAAATAGTTCTGCATATTAATGCGTTTCTAGAAATGCTTAGTCCTGAGACTGCCGCATGATGCATTAAACATTGACCAAGCTCCATATTTTTGCCCATTCTCTTTTAAGTTAGTACTAACTTAAACAGATGGCGCTGCGTGTACTTTAAAACGCGCTATTGAAATGTTACGCGTAAAAGTAAGTGTGACATTAAGTTGTTTTGTTTGATTTCATCCTACCTGTTCATATGGCGATATAAAAAATCAGTCCTACCTTTTCGTGAGCTCGTAGGGGTACGTCATTTGATGGTAGGGGATTGGCCAATAAAAGAACTAATGGCGGCTGTATGGATAGCTGGCAAAAATACAGCAATCGACTTGATGTTGAATCAATGTCAACAATATTTGTGACTGTGTCTAGTGAAAGGGACCACTTTGAGGGGAGTCAATAAGGGCGATTAACATAGCTTATTACATTACATTTTCACCCCTAACGACTACCCTCAAAGTGGTCCCTTTTACCAGACACAGTCACATTTTTTTTATTAAAATTGCTTTAATGATACTTGGCCCAATATAAAAAAAAGTTGAGGGGAGGAATATGAGGCGGATATAACACTTGGCAAAGTGCAACACTGACCAACTTCACAAGTAACGGCGGCAGATTTAAAAATTCGTCCTCTGAAAACACTGAAGTCCTTTTTACAGAACGCGACTCAAACACTGATGTATACTTAAGTAGCAGTCGTCTTTGTCATTTTGATAGTGAGAGAAAGAGACATTCAATACTTAAGTAAAGATCAAGCCTCGAGTCTCCTTCTGTAATACGGGTCTTAGTATACACTGAATAAACGGGTTTAGAAAAGACAAAAATCAAATCAAATTAATAGAAAATATAATAGTGTTAACTCCGATTATTCAGTGTATACTCAGTGTTTTCAGAGAACGAATTTTTAAATATGCCGCCGTTTCTCGTGGACAGCTTTCGTCGGCCAGACTCTAACGGTGTTCGCTCCGTTGCAGTGTGGTAATGAGGTAACCGTCAAATCGAGGGATTATAATAACGTGTTAAAACAATCGGGGTCCGCTCCCCAGATACGGTGAGCCGGTGACGTCAACGTCCCGTGCGCCGGGCGCGGTGGGGATAATAAATTGTAAAATATGGGGCACATAGTGTACTACATCAATCTCACTAACTGAAACTAAACATGTTACTAAACGCAGCACAAGAAGAGCTAGTTACTCAGTTGTATCAAAGATAAGAACGAACTTCGGCAAACGAATGTTTACTTACGAGGGAGTGCAACTTTATAATGAACTACCTTCGGCTATCAAAAAAATTAAATCATTTATACAATTTAAATCTACATTAATGCAATATATTGTGAAAGGTGGTATATCGTGTAATCGACTGGAAAACTAACGAAATCAGCCTAACCTAACCTAACTTACCCTAAAACAGGGAAGTGAATGTATTTATATATTTTACTTGTGTCTTCGTCACATGTAAGTGACAATGGTCTTTAATGAGAAGTGAAAAAAGGTGAATTCTTTTCGAGGCATTGAGTTGTATCCCGAGATGAATTTTTTTTTCACGTGTTAGGTACTCTACTTTTTACCATTGACTACGAGAAAAAGAAAATAATTACTCTGTGACAGTAAATTATCAACAATAGCTGCTGCTTTAACGCGAAATGACTCTGGAACGAGAGGTTCACTTTCATCACTGGATGTCGAACTCATTTTATGATTTTGAGACAAAAACTTTTAACAGAAACTTTTAATTGCATGAAAATTGCACAGAAAATTGGCTGGATTCCTTATTCTAAATTTAACTTTTTTAACCGAGCCATATTCCATACGTTTTTATAGCGAGAGTATGCAACCTCCTTGCACATTTTCTTTTGTTTTCTTACTAAAATCCGTATATTCGCGCATGTTCCAAATTCAAAATGTTTTATTCACTCAGTGAAATAAACAGCGTTTTATTCACTGTTTTTGAAGAATAACGGACCCTTTTTCGAGGGGCAATGGTAAAAAGTATCTTTAAACATGCCTGTATAGTAACGTGCTAAAACAATCGGGTCGGCTCCCCAGGTACGGCGAGCTGGTGACGTCGCTGTCGCGCGCGCCGGGCGCGGTGGGGGCGCACTCGGTGCACGTGTGGGCGCTGTCCACGCACCACGTGCAGCTGTCGGCGCACGTCTGCATCGGTACGTATGGCGGACACGTTACAACTAGTTGTAAATAATAGACATACACACGCGCACACTTACTCACAAACTCACATACACACGCACATTCTCACTCACAAACTCACATACTACACACACTCGAACGTACTCGTTGCACACGTTTTTAGGTACTTTTTGTAAATTATTAATTACTTATTATTTTTCTCTTTTGTATCCTCTTCATTGTAAGTAGGTAACATAATTTTTCTAAACTTGTTTACAAAATAAGGAAGAGCGGTGTCTCTCAACACAGGCTTTGTAAGCCTAAAGAGGGACATCGTCATCCTGTCACATTTAAAAATGTATTTTAAAGAAAATAAACATTTTATATTTTTATATTTATATTATATCGTCACGGATAGTGAACGTATCAATGTAATGAAATCCTTTTAACTTTCGCGCGATTCTTGCATAGCCGTGTGTGCAAGATATGTATCGCACGCGACGTAAACGAGCGCGCGACGGTAAACCCCGACAAAAAAGGGAGGTATTGTACGTCTTTGGCGTTATACTTTTTAATAAACGAATGGATTTTGATGCGATTTTTTTATTTGAAAGGTAACTTGATCGAGATGGTTCTTAGCTACATTTTATCAAAATTGATTCAGACGATTAAAAGTAATAAATTAAGAATATAAATAAATATGATTATTATTTTAGTACTCCTTATCCTGTAGGTATAGTCAAGTGCGTGGCGAACTAGACTAACCCTTCTTACTCTTTCCAGATGAGCTTGCAGACCCAGAAGTGGTGTTGAAATCGTGTCAGCGTATAGCGCGGGAGTACGGAGTGTCCGCAGCCACCATACAGGTGGAGCGGGGGGCCGCGGCGGGCGCGGGGGGGTGCGTCGAGTGCCGGCAGCCCGGCCTGATGCCCTGACGCCTGCGGACGCTGTCGCACTAATGGTCAGTATTCTTACACTCGCTCATTAAAGTTAAAGCTTCTTTAGTTGCAAAATCTTTCAATCTTTCTTTTAAAATCTTTCCCGTCGCGTGTTTGTTTACGCCGCGTGAGACACAAATCTGTACACTATGTGTTCAAAAAGCACGCGAAGGTTTAAGAATAAGAATAATTTATTACCAACTAGCTTTCCGCCCGCGTGGACTACAGGTTATATCGTGCCCAACTGTGGGATAAAATGTAGCCTATGTCCTTTCCCAGGCTCTAATCTATATCTGTACCAAATTTCATCAAAATCAGTGCAGTAGTTTAGGCGTGAAAGATGGACAGACAGACAGAGTTACTTTCGCATTTATAAGGATTGAAAAGAGGGTACATGAGAAACAGTGGTCGCCGCACTAAGCGTAGCTTGTATCGCGGCGGCCGGATTAGAACGGTTACCATGAGTTGTCAACATTGTCGAGACCCGGTCGAGTACATATTAGATTATTAAGTTAGTTTCATATTAATAAAACTTACAGCTTCTTTATTTATTACTTGCTTTCCGCCCGGGACTTCGTTCCCGTAGAAATTTGGGAAAATTATGTAGCCTATGTGTCAATCCAGGGTGTCAGCTACCTACATACCAAATTTTATCAAAATCGGTCCAGCCGTTCTAGAGTTATAAGTGTTCGAACAAACACGAGTTTGTTTTAAGATTTAAAAGGTAATTTAATAGCAAAAACGGACTTACTATATGGTCTCAAGTCTTGATCTATACTTAAGATTGATTGTCTCTACTACTATCAAAAGCCCAGTGGCGCTCGCGAATCTCAACCTGTCAGTGAGGTTAGGCAACGTACACAGAGGCAGAGAACCTGATAGGTAACCAAAGTGACAATATCACGAGCGTTTCCGTGCTCCGGAGGGCAAGGTCAAGCTGTCGGTCACAGCTGTTGTTGTTAGATACACATAAAATCTTTTTTGTAGTACTTTTTAAATTTTACTTTTTTATTTGACGTATGTTATTCTGCTTTCATATCTTTTCAATATTACAATTTTCTGTGTTTCATAGTCCATAAATATTACATAATTTACAGTTTTATTTTCAATTTCCATTTACATTTTAATTGTTAGAAGTTACTTAGAAGTATTTACCACTGTAAATAGTGGTAAATACTTAGAAGTATTTACGACTGTTGAGAAGTATTTACGACTGTAGTTAATCGACAACTGTTATTAAAAAACAACTTGTAACTCGTTAGATCCTTTGTTGTTTGCAAAAAGTTGTTCAGTTTCATAACGATATTAACGTTCTAAAGTTTCACTACTTAATTAAAAATTACCTTATACTATTCTTATTAGTACTTTATTTTCAGATTGCCACGGAACTGATAGAAAGAGTAAGGTAGAGACCGAACGGTACAACGCGGAGGTAAGAATGAGATAGATATAGCAAAGCGAGGACCGTATACAAAAATACTAAAGCTATGAATTGATATTGTTTAAAGTATTGTTGTTAATGTTTGTAAGATATAGACGTAATGTTTGTTTTTATGTACATTTTGAAAAGATTATGTTTAAGGGTCATTTTAGTTAGCTTTTAAATTGTGTGAGTGAATGACTTTTCATAATTTATTTTATTCATTCGTTCATACACTGAGTCTATAAACAAAATAGGACTTTGCTTAAATAACGAGTATCCAGGCCATAATTATTAAAAGAAAAAATCAAGTATAATCCTTACGGGAAGGCAGAGTATGATGTTGATCTGGGGGGCTACCATCTAAGCGAAGCTGACGCTGGGTGAACGAATGGAATGTTGACGATTGCTTCTTTATAAGGAGACCTTGATTAATGATATGAACCAAACACAGCAATGTACATCATTCCATTCGTTCAATCAGCATCAACTTCGCTTAGATGGTAGCCCCACTGTAACCACTTGACACCACATTCAATATCTTGTTTAAGGCATAATAAATTAAAAAGAGTCATAGTTTCAGTAGTGTGTGAGCATAATAATAAAAAAGAGATAATGATCTCTTTAACAGTCAATTAAATATTACAAAGTTAGGGTATATCTTTCAGCATCACATCACAATTAATTTAATTTGAATTTTTTTTAAACAAGCACTTAAATGTTGTTATTTTAAAATCAATCGGTACATTCGCGTGCTTAAATGTGCCCCATGGTTCTACAAAATAGTTTTATAACTGCAAAATAGTTTGTTCATACTGGATGAATCGTCCACGGGACGGTTTGTTTTAGAAATAGTATGTTGTTTAAGATTCTCGCGATTACTTTCGTAAGTTCAATACATTTTAATAAAAAAATAAAAGACATATTACAACAAAAATAGTCGTAAAAATCCGTGATAGAATGTTTTTTTGTTGTAGAAAAGTATTATCTTGGCTATTCCCAAAGTGGTTTTTACTGTACGAATGTGACTTTAAGGTCTGTATTACAGAACGCGACTCAGACTCTGATCTGTACTTAAGTAGTAGTCGTCTCTGTCATTTTGGTAGTGAGAGAAAGAGACAATCTATACTTAAGTATACAGAGCTTTAGGTATCTCTCTTGCAACCTCTCGGGTGGTAAATCAGTCCATGAAACTGAACAACTTTCCCCAAGGAACATAGGTCAAAAACAATTTTAACCTCCCATACAAAATGCACTATAAACTGATGAAGTTTGTATGGGAACTAAACTTTTTTTTTTCGTTTTTTGACCTATGTTCCTTGGGGAAAGTTGTTCAGTTTCATGGACTGATTTACCATCCCAGAGGTTGCAAGAGAGATACCTAAAGCCCTGTATATCAAGACTTGAGTCTCCTTATGAAATACGGCCCTAAATTAGCTAAAATTACGGATGTGAATCAGTTTACTAAACATTTTGTCTTCAAGGAACATAAAATTTCGCCTGTAAGGGACCATCCATAAATTACGTCACACGTTAAGGGAAGGGGAGGGGGTCGACAAAGTGTGACATTGTGTGACAGGGGTCATAAGTTTCGTGACGTCACATTTCAAAATGTGTTATGAGTATAAACTATTAACGACTAACTTAACCTCCTTACGTTTTTAATTTGGTTGAGACAATGAGTTTTGAGTTCCCAAAAAAAATAACAACTCGTATTAAGTCTTTTATTAGAAAATTACAAAAAATGCTAAATATGTGACGTCACGCTAGGGAGGGGGGAGTCTTACAAATGTGACCAGCTGTGACAAGGAGGGGGAGGGGGTCAAAAAATCATGAAATTCGTGTGACGTAATTTATGGATGGCCCCTAAGTTGTGAATTATGCGATCATAATGAGGTTTTCCCTAAGAGAAAAATTGTTAAGTTTCATGAGGGGACGTCCTAAAGATTCGCTAACTAATATAAAGTAAACTCTAATAGGGTGCCTTTAAATTACTTAGCGAAACTTTAGGGGGTGAATCTCCCCACGAAACTGAACAAGTTTCAATGTGATCGATGAAATTCTCAAAAAAAATTGCGACTTCACACTAAGGGTGATCGCTGAAGTTGTATTGAGGCTTTTTTTTTCATATTTTAACCTATGTTCCTTGGGAAAAGTTGTTTAGTTTAGTGGGATAATTTATAACCTTAGTTTTTGCTAATTAGTAACCCAATATGTATAAAATTGTTTAATAGTATTAGTATGGACAGTAGTGCCAATTTCAGAAAGACTAGTGCAAGTACTCTTTGTTAAATTATATATTTATTGGACGTAAATTTAATATATTATAGTTATTAGAAGAATAAAAATAATATAAACAAATTATTATTATTGTAAGTTTTGATATATTGACGAAAATTAACTGTCATATTTCGAAATAAAAATATTCGTATATTTATGTCATTTGAACAGGGTGATCGAAACCGTTGTACGATTGACCAAAAATGTAACTTTACAGTATTATTATTAAACATGATTAAAATAAATAATCTACGTTAACTGAAATTCTCGTGACGCGTCTCTCTAAACAACTATTCCAGCTAAGCCAGCAAGGCTATTCGTTTTTGTCGGTACAATTTGTTTATAGTTACAACAAAAATAGTTCTTGTAGCTAGTCAAGTTGCGGGAGCACGGAACTATGTTTTTAAAAAGAATAAAAACTTTAATTTTAACTTATTTAATTAATTTAAACTAAGTGAGACATGCGTACAGAGTTGGATGCGCGACATGAATGACGTAAATGCTTACACCTATCACTATGGTGGCTGAGAAGCCATGCCACCCATGATGTGCTGACTTGCAGCATTTATGCTCTCACAGTTATGGTTCTTAAGGGTTGTGGTGACATAACTTCTCCCTCCTCAAGCGCGAAGTCATCTGACGAATTTGAGTCACGATGACTTCGCAAGATTCTAAATTTCCATATAATGAGGCTTATACTAATGATTACAATTAAAATATAAAGGATTATAGTAGCTAAGCTCACACTTTGAGTGTCTATGATTACGTTTTCACTGTTCTTATTCATTTCCGCACTTTTCAACACGTTTGACAGATGCTTTAAATTGTCCAAATTAACACCCTTGATATTAACTTTAACACTTTCACTTATATTCACTGTGGTAAGTTCTGGTAGGTTGATGATAGGGGTAGTTCGCTGAAGTCGAAGATCTGAAGCTATTGCTCGTCGGCTCTCCAACCTTTTATTTTCTATGTAGAGTTCGCAGTCTGCATCTATGGTGGCCAGAAATGTACCTTGAATTTGTTTCTTGGTGATATCATCCCGACACTTCTCTGTGATGATCTGCTTCTTCTGGGTGAAGATTATCCAGTTCATAGGACCGTAGCGCTGAACTTTGACGTCTTCGATCTCAACAACATGTGCTTCACAGAGGCTGTGATCTGGCTGAAATTTCATTAGCTGCTCTACACAAGTAGCTTCTGGGAATGGAACAACATCGCTTTCTCTACACAGGAATCGTTCTACTGCAATTTCTTCACAGGGGTTTTCTGCTGGAAGGTATTTCAAACTTTTCGCCAGTAGGAAAGGGTATTTTGGGACAACTACAGTGGTATGATTTTTTGAAGGGTTGAAAATAGGTAAGGAATAAATTTTGAAATAACTATATATATTACCATCAGTAAGGGGGATTTCCATGACAAACGTAATCTGATTTTCCTTAACATAAGACTTAACAACTATGGTTTTTTCAATACTAACCAAATTGCTTACACTAACAGGGTATACTAAACTACTGTATTTCGATATGGATGTTAACATATCCAACAGTTCATCTGAGTCTATGATTGACTGATGTAGTACAGAGACTTTACTTAAGGCTAGAGCTACTTCAACGTCACCGACTGCTAAAAAAATCAAATTAAAATTACTAATAAACAAGTGGAACACGCTAAGTATATATGTAGCATGTATGGAATTGCTTTCTTTGATCATTATATCTTTAACTATTTTTTCCACGCGTGTGAGGCGTTCATCTAAAATAACGGTATTGTCTCGTAAAGTCTCAGTACTATTTACCATCGTTCCCAACATTTCGGAAATAATGGTCAACTTATTTTCTACTTTTACTTCGTTACCTTTCATTTGGGATATCAACTTGTCATATCTTAGTGCGTCTTCGTGATCAAGATTTCCTGTTACTATTTTAATTAAAGACCCAAGAGGATTTATGATACCTCGTTTAACTCTATTAGAAGGGATAATTTGTCTTAATTTCTGTACGGTTATGTTATACAAATTTCTTGCCTGCAATTTAACGTTATAGAATTCTCGCGAATAAGTCTTACTACTATCTACTAATTGTTCAAATTTCTCATATTTTTGAGAATTGTAAGCCAAATCATCCTGAATGCTTCTCAAATCCAAAACTTTTATAACAGTCCATTTGTCGTGCTGACGACATGCTTGTCCCAGCTTAACGGGTAGAACGCCGGGGTTCTTGTCAACGTTTTGAAGTTGAAGGGCCTGGCTCGCACGTATCACTGCCAGGAGGAGAATCATCCACCACCTGCGGAGGACGCTTGATGTTTTTAATGGGTACTTTTGTTTCTCGCGCGCCTATTCGCACAGGTACAATGTTTCTTTTCGGTTTACCTAACACTATTGCTTTCTGAAACCTAGCTTTGTCTTTGCTCTTTCTCCTATTGATATCCTTAGCGAATACAACATCTCCCACTTCTAAAGGTAGCTCACCTTCACCTCCTCTTCTCTCTCTTATCCTTTCTTTTTTTGCTAGGGCGTTTTCAGATATGTAGTTGTAAAGGTGTTTCATTCTTTTATTATGATCCTTAAGCAACTGATGAGTATACGCTTTTTCAAAGTCTATGTCAAAAACTGGATTAACTTTGGTATGACCAAATACTATTTCAAAAGGGGTGAAGTTAGTTGTCGAGTGGATTGTGTTATTATAGGCCAATATAGAATAGGTCATTACGGAAGCAGCGTCTGTACATTTTTGTTCAAATCTAGCTAAACGGTATATTTCTATAATAGTTGAATGAAATCGTTCTATTATACCTGTTGAGTTTGGATTGTTAGGGGTAGATATGTGAAGCTCTATTTTATGTAGACTCATCAGCTCTCTCATTAGCTCATTATTGAATTCCGACCCGGGGTCACTTGAAATTTTTCGAGGCACACCGTAGAAAGAAAAATATTTTGTTAAGGCTCGAACTACCTCTGGGGTGGAACGGTTGGATATTTCAAAGGCCTGCCCTAACTTACTGAAAGCATCAACTATGGTGAGGTAGTATCTTCCCTCGATGGTGAAAAGATCAATGAATAGTTCTTGAAATGGAGCATCTTGTGTTTGAGTAAGCTGTAAAATTGGTTTCAGTGGTTTTCGGTCATATTTCATTTTACGGCACGCTTCACAACCATTAATTACTGCGGCAACTGTGTCCGTCATGTTCTCCCAATAGTAATTCCTACGTATCCTAACTACTGTTTCTTTGATGCCACGGTGGCATGTAGGACCTTCGTGATATTTTAGGATGATAGCTTTTTGTTCTCTCTCATCTTCGATATATATAACCCTTTCAGTACATTCAAAAAATTCTACAGAGCCCTGTTTAAAGAGTTCAATTACGATTCTTGAAAAGTCTTTCCTGTGTATTTCGTCTTCAAAATAGATAAAGTATTTAGTTTTTGGTTTTACGTATTCTTTAAGGAATTTTTTAATTAATTGGTCATTATTATTTGGTAGGAAAATTTCTAAAATTTTATGTTTTTCGTTAGAAATATTTTTGACTTGTAATTCATTCTTAAACCATTTGAAGACAAGGATTTGGTTAGGTTTTGTATCTATTGCCTCATGCAAAATTGGTATTCCGTGCGATTCCAAGTCTTGGCAAGAATGAGCTGTTTCTGTAGAACTTCTGTCAGGGATTATTGGATAGTCCCCATGTTCAGATTCGGAGTCACCGATAGTCACTGTTGCGGATGAGTCTGAAATAGTAATGGTTTCAGAACTATCTTTTTGTTTGGCATTGTCTTTACGTTTGACATTTTTTAATTTGGTTACTCTGTCTTCAATTTCTTTCAAGTGGGCTTTTAGTAGGTCATCGAGTTCTTTATCTCCGTCAACATTTACTCTCATAGAAACGTCATCGTCAGAATCAATGGCATTCAATTTTATACGAGAGAGAGAGTCAGCATTAGTATTTTGTTTCCCTTTCTTGTAAACAATTTCAAAATCAAATTCTTGCAGTCTAAGTCGCCAACGTGTTAGCTTGCTGTTAGGCTCTTTCAACGAGTACAGCCATGCAAGTGGTCTGTGGTCGGTATATATGTAAAATTTGTGTCCATATAGGTAGGGTCTAAAGTGTTTTGTGGCCCAAATGATGGCAAGGAGTTCACGTTCTATCGTACTATATCGAGACTCTGTATCAGTCAATGCACGGCTAGCATATGCCACGGGTTTGTCCTGTCCTACAGGTCCTTGCGAAAGGACAGCGCCTAAGGCAACTGCAGATGCGTCTGTAGTCAGTATGTAAGGTTTCGTGGGGTCTGGAAATTGTAAAAGAGGGGCAGTGGTAAGGAGCTCTTTACATTTCTCAAAGGCATCTATATATTTTTGATCTATTGTGATTTTATTTCGCTTTTTCAAGCATGCGGTGAGTGGTTGGGTTACTTTGGCAAAGTCCTTTATAAAACGCCTATAGTAGCCGACTAAGCCAAGGAAACTTTTGATTTCTGTGGTAGTTTTCGGAAGAGGGTAATTAAGTACTGCAGAAATTTTATCGTCGTTTGGTCTTAGTCCGTCTTTGGTAATGGTGTGACCTAGGTAAAGAACTTCCTTCCTGAGGAATTCTGACTTGTCAAGTTGAATTTTGAGGTTTGTCTGTCTTAGTCTGTCAAATATAGCTCGTAATTTTGTCAAATGTTCTTGCAAACTGGAGGAAAACACAATAATATCGTCTAAATATACAAGGCAGTGTATTCCCTGTAAACCTCTCAGCACACTATCCATCGTTCGTTGGAAAGTGGCAGGAGCCGTTTTGAGGCCAAAGGGCATACGTAAAAACTCATAGTGCCCTGACTGAGTACTGAATGCTGTCTTTTGTCTATCACTTTCATTAACTTCTATCTGATGATAGCCGCTAGCCAAATCGAGTGTGGTAAAGTAAGTGCTTCGTCCAAGTTTGTCAAATAAGTCTGTAATGTTGGGAAGGGGATACTTGTCGTCTATGGTTATGTCGTTAAGTCGTCTGTAGTCAATCACCATTCTATATTTCACTTCACCTGAAGCGTCCATTTTCTTAGGTACCAGATGTACGGGTGAGCTCCAAGGTGAGTATGATTCCTGAATAACGTTATTTTTTAAAAGTTTCTCTACTTGATTTTTAATTTCTTCAGTTTGAACTAGGGGTTGTCTATAGGGCTTCGTATATATTGGGTCTTCGTGTGTGGTACGTATGAAGTGTTTGACTTGGTTAGTAAATGTGAGGGGTAATTGGTCGCAATAGAAAATATCCCTGTATTCGTCACAGAGTTTAGCTATACAGTCACGCTCCTCGGAACTCATGTGGTCAAGACGTAATTTAGATAAATTAGTTCTTAGTATGTCGTCGTGATGTCTGTCTGTGTCATTGTTCATGTAATTAATATTGTTTTCACTCGGAATGTACTCTGCAACTTTGAAAGGGGAAACTATGGTTAAATCCATTTGAGTCTCCAGGGTATTTTGGATTACTGTAGTTGCATATCCTTTAGTGCAACTAACGAGGGCATCAGGCATTCGAACGCCATCACAAAATTTTTTGTAATTTAAAATTGCTTGCCCTGAATACAAGTCGGTCGGTATTTTCACTCGCATTTCCGATCTCGGTGGTAATACTATTGTGTAGTCAATCGAATTATGAATGATGGGTATGTCAGTGGTCTTTGTTCTAAGAACTTTATTTTTCAGATCAATTATCGCCTCTATTTGTTTTAACAAGTCATTCCCGATCAAGCCATCGTAGCGGGACTCTACGTCGTAGAGAAAGAACTTATGATAGTCTTTATTTTTGAATGTTGGCATTAAAGGGATTTGTACGACTTCATTATGTTGAGAAGTGGCATGAGTACTTATTACTTCAAAATTTTCGCGGGCTATATAATTTGAAAAATATTCGTAAGCCTTTTGGGGACGCAAAAACGAACGTGTGCTTCCGGTATCTATCATTAATTTAGCGTTAATTTCGGGTAAATAAATGTATGGCAATTTTAATTTTATATCACAATTCAACTCTATAGATTCTCTGTTCGAGTAGAGGCCTGTATGTAAAAATTTTGCGCTTGTTGTGTCTCGCTACTATCTGAGTCTGTAACCTGAGCTACCGTCTCGGCGGGCTTATCGGTCCCTGCGTCTTCCAAGGCCAGCATTGCGGCTTGTTGCTCGTATGAATCGCAATCGTAATTCATTGAGGGGTCGTTACTACACGACGCGTAATCGTAAGTATTGTAGGGGTCTTCCATATAAGACGCACACTCGTCGTACAATTCAGTTTCGTTTACGCGGAAACCTTGTGGTTTTTGGGGTGCCGTGCGCATTGATACGTCATTGGGGTAGTTTTGAAAATTTTGTTGAGGGGGTCTAAATCCTTGTTGCTGGCCAAACTGGTTCGGTCGCATGTGAGGTAAACGTTGCAGACCAACTGGCCTGTAGCCCACCTGCGCTTGAGCTTGAGCCCATGGTGGTAACGATCTCTGCTGCTGTGGCTGACCAAACTGAGCTGGTTGCATTGGTCGATAGAGCTGTTGGTTATTCGTCTGCGGGTTCCTAAATTGTCTACTTTGAGGAATTCCGAATTTAAAGGGATTGAAATTGTTCGACTGTTTACCATAGAGCTGTGAATTGTTCAGATGTGGCGTATGATTTTGGGTACCGAATTTAAATTGATTTTGATGTTGCATTTGTGGGTTTAATTTAGGTGGATTGGTAGAGTTTGAACGGTTTTTAATTTGATATTGGTCATGGAAGTTTACTTCTTCTAAGACGTATGTTAGTGCTTTTTCTAAGGTATCAGGCTGGTGAAGTCTGACAACCCTAACCATGTTCTCTGGCAGATTGTACAGAAAAACGTTAAGAGCAGTTTTGTTATAAATTATCACTTTACTGCTACGCAGCTGAGCATCATCTATTAGGTTTATTTTAGCTATAAGATTTGACCTAACTGATTGAACTCTATTGCAAAAATTGAGGTATGACTCGCCTGTTCTAATTTTTAGGTTTTCTAACTCTATGGCGATACATTCCTCGCTGCGCGGATCGCCAAAGTGCTGTGTTAGGAGTTCCTTGAATGACGCCCACGCCACGACGTCTGGGCGCTCGCTTATCAGCGCTGCTGCTTTTTCTGTTAGCCTACTAGTAATAACTTGCATAACGTATGCATCTTGAATTGGGTCACCGCGGAATCTGTCTATGATATATTCACATTTTCGTAAAAATAGACTGAGGGTTTCACTATCGCCTTTATAGAGTGGTATGATTTTCACGAATTCTGAAGGGACTATGTTCAAGTTGGCCTCCGGCATTTTCGGTAACTTTTCTCGCTTTTACACACAAGTAGGTTTTCACACAAAATAAAATTTACAATAAACAGAACAAAGTAAGCAGTATAAAAATTTTGAGGGAAATACTAAAGTTCTATTATTTACAATTTCTATTCTAATTAAATTTTAAATCAGCTTAATTCAGTTCCTTTAATTATTTCTCATTAACAAATTTAATTACTTTAATTTCATTTATAATATTCTTGTATTTATACTTATATAAGGCTTAACTAATTCAGATCACGTTTGAAATGAGAGAAGTTTGATCTCAAGTACACGTAAGGGATGGAACACAGGGGATAGCGAAAAGTTTTACTCACCACCCTGCAACACCCATTCTGAATATGTCCGGCTTATGTCCAGGTCCTCGACGTATTTCTTTTGGTTCGCAGGATCCGCTCCAGCTGTTGCGCGCTCGATTTTCCACGAATAGACGAGGTTTAGTCTATTTTCCGCGAAGTTTAAACGCGCTTGGCGGCCAATTTTAGGATTAGCGGATCCTACCGGCTGCGCCAGTCAAGTTGCGGGAGCACGGAACTATGTTTTTAAAAAGAATAAAAACTTTAATTTTAACTTATTTAATTAATTTAAACTAAGTGAGACATGCGTACAGAGTTGGATGCGCGACATGAATGACGTAAATGCTTACACCTATCACTATGGTGGCTGAGAAGCCATGCCACCCATGATGTGCTGACTTGCAGCATTTATGCTCTCACAGTTATGGTTCTTAAGGGTTGTGGTGACATAACTAGCTATTCGATTTAGGCAAGTTTCATGTGTGGCCGCCATTTATTTCTTGCAAGGCAAGTTCATGGACCTAGTATAGTAAACAAGCGCTCGTAGCCCAGTGGCTCTCGCTGATCTCAACCGATCAGTGAGGTTAAGCAACGTACACAGAGGCAGGGAACCTGATGGATGACCAAAGTGGCAATTTATCACGAGCGTTTCCGTGCTTCGGAGGGCACGTTAAGCTGTCGGTCCCGGCTGTTGTCGATTGACTACAGTCGTTAAAACCAAGTCAGAGGTCATTGTGCGGTTTGAAAACTCAGACACTAGGGTAAGCAAAGGTCGCCACACACTTGACTATACCTACACGATAAGAAGAAGAAGAAGTAAACAAGGACCTGTAACTATCAAAATTGGATTAAGAAAAATTCACTGTATAACTAACATTTTAAAGTATATTTTCCATTACGCCTTGTAGTACAGAGGCTAATCCAAGCCGAGTGTGTGGGCGCCATTTAAAATAACCAAAATGGCGGGCCTTAGGGAGGCCAGCCTTCCTAAAAAATCTGCTTAGTCTCTAGAGTTTTTTCCTGCGGGGCTCATAAGATAGAAGCTATTAGAAATAATGAGAATTTCAGTTTGTGTAAGCAAGGTTACTGGCCAAATTCAATTTCAGGCTAAATAGTCCTTATTAAAAGAATGAGAATTTTGCAATAGGTTTAGTACTTACCGAAACGAACGTGTTTAAAGTAATTTTAACACAATTGGTCTTACATTATTGCAAATTTCACAGATATAAATGTTAACATAGGGCCCCATTTACCCTAAAGATGAAAAAAAGGGGTAAGGTAAAAAGTCAGCTGTATCTATTTCCGAATTAAAATACTTTTTTTGGATTCGCTCACATTGATAAATTCGCCATTTCGTCACGTACCTATCAATGTATCCGAAGAATGAAAAAGTGAGTTCCATTCGGTGATACGGATGACTTTTTAACTTAACCCTTTTTTCATCTTATGACATTCACTCTCTCTACCTTGTATTTAGCCTTTGGCTAGGACTGGTAGCCAGGCCATACATGCTCAAAAAAAATGTATTTAGCGTTTGACAGTTTCCAAAAATTAAACTAATATATTTATACCAATATGACTTGACTTGGAATCGAATTTGACCGGTAATATCAAAATGTATACATTATTATAATTAGAAGTTAGTTTACGTAAGTGTAACATTTTCGTTACTGATGCCGCTTCTGTGATTATTTTAATATGGCAACATTAACGAAAATGGTACTTAAAGCATGATAAGTTGTAACATCACTCTTATCAAGCTTGGTTTAATCCTAACTGTACAAGGTGTTTTAGGTATTATTAGAAAATTAAATTATATTTCGTGATTTTAAATTAGTTAGCGAAAAATAAGGATGTGAAAAAGCGCGAAACTGAACAGCCTATCCTATGGAACATAGGTCAAAATATATTTAAAAAATTCGACCATCCATACAACTTGTGCGATCAGTTGATTTGCCTTTGTATAAGAAATCGTTTTTTTTTAAGAATAGGTTCCTTGGGGAAAGTTAAAAACTCCCTAAAGTTTCGTTTATTAATTTAAAGTCACCCATAGATTTAGAAGTAGTATTAGCAGCATAATATCTGTTGCATGAATTCGATAAAATGCTGTGCTGCCAGCTTTTATGAAAAATTGACAAAAGAGTATGTATATAGGAGTTTGGTTTTATAGTTGTATAGGTAGGTAGTGTTTCCGATTTTAGTAGGTAGCTGTTTTATATTTAGCTTAGTGTTTTGTTAAGTTTACAGTTCTGAACGCGTAAATAATATTCATTCCTCCTGCCCCTTTCTTTTACCGGACGTCCAGACACATTGCGGGGTGTTAATCATCCTTAGGTTAGGCCCCTAGCAGACGGCGTATTTACGCGCGTGTGAAGCGCGTTCGAAACTCGTTTGTATCGCTGTATCTGCGTGTATATGCGCTGTAAACGCACGATTCACGATCGCCCCGTGTGCTGAGGTTACAAGGTTGCGTTCCAATCGCGTTTGAAGTGCGTATACGCACGTGAGACGCGCGTTTTCAGCGCCGTAGAAATACGCCGTGTGCTAGGGGTCTTACTTTGTTGAGATCTTGAGGACCCGTACTGAGCGCTTTTCTTCATATTTCGTAGTGTGCATTCTCGACGTCTGTATTTCCAAGCTCATATAACCCGAGTCTCTTTAAAGTTCGAGTGAATAACCTTCCCGCGTGTGTCAAGACAAAAGTATCACGCAATGGATAGCATATACGCGGGAGATAATTATGTCACGTTGACATCATTCTGTTTCGCACTGACGCTATATGTTAGAGCGAGAAGTCAGATCAAGATATATACGACGACAAAAATAATGTCACGTGCGTATGCTATATTTTAATATTACGTATAAAATTAGTAAATGTAATTCGTGCTCAAATAGGAAAGTTAATGTGATAGATATTAGTTAGGTAGGACATTGAATTTTTCACATTCCTGTTTATTAGAAATCCAATAAAAATGTTGTTGATGCTGTTAGCGTATTATCGAGGTATAGCTTACTAACAATAAGATTACATATAATAATAAATGACACTTAAGTTTCCATTTCTACAATATTCTACCCAGACTGTTCGGGCTTCTTCATGTAGGCCCCTATTATAGTCCGACCTAGATGGGAGGGCCTACACGCCACCTGAACGGATAAAATGGCGACCATTGTCCAACGAAACTAAGTTGAGCTAAGTTAAGCATAACTTAGCTAAGTCAAGCTAACATAGCTAAGACGAGCTTAACGTGGCTAAGCCCAGCTAAACGTAACTAAGTTAACCTAACGTAGCTAAGTAAAAAGGACAACAAGTTTCGTGGTTTAAAGTTTTGTACAGTCGCGTCGACAGCAAGAACTTTACTACGTACCTACGTGCTAAGGGTTACTACGTCACGTAGTTTTGTTGCTGTGGGTTCAGGAAAACAGTCTGCTGGAAAATTTGATCTCGTTGTTTCATTTTTCTGTAGCTTATTCGTCATAATAAGTACTTAATTTTTTTCTTGATTTGAGTCAATGAGATTCCTTGTAATGAAAGCGAAATACACCCGGGATAATAATAATGGACTTAGGTGTTAAAGAATATATTATAAAGTTATACATTCGGGCAAGTTATACATAAGTTAAATAATAAACCAAGTATTGTCTACTCGACTTTACGTACTAAAAATATTGAATGTTCATAAAATATTGCCAAATTATGTAACCAAAAAAAGTATTTTTATAAATAATTCGTGTAAGTATAAGTATTTAATAATTTATTGTATTTTTTTGCGTTGTTTTTATAGATTGAAAAATATGTTTTCCGTCCCTGTTCATGTATTCCTGTTGTAAGCATTGTAATGTAAAATTAAATGAAATTATTAATCTTGAAACATGTTTTTTTTTATAAAAGTATCCTGGCATAGTACCAAAGGGTCCCATGTTAGGTTACCACATGCGTGCACGCTGTGCTGCTATAATAGGTGCGGTTTTGCAATGAAAATGGGCTAACCTGCTAACCTGATGCGGCTGGCCTCTGTACCTGCCTACTTAGCCTTTTATAGCGGAGAGTCAAAGTCAAAATAGCTTTATATTATTAAACATGTAGGATGTTACTTATAGGAAAGTAGGTATGTCGTCATCAGCCCATATACGTCCCCACCGAGGGGCACGGGCCTCTCTTCGAAACACGAAGGGGTTTTTTAGGCCATAGTCCACCACGCTGGCCCAATGTGGCTTGGTGGACCGCTCGTCTTTCGAAAATGAATTTTCTTGGACAGGCGGGTTTCATCACGATGTTTTCCTTCACCGTTAAGCAAGTGATAATTAGAAATTCGTACATATATATCTGAAAATACGAATTTAGTGGTACAGGCCCGCACCAGGATTTGAACCCGCGACCTTCCGATTACAAGTCTGGCTCTTTACCGTCTGGGCTATAAATCATTTAATGTAAAGTACGTATGTACATTAAATGATTTACACACACACATACATTAGTTCTTTTAAAGCAACGCCTAGTCGCAAAGATGCAGTCTTCTCCAGAGAAGAGTATTTTATTGAGTAATTTAATATACAGAAGCCAACAATGTATCCAGCAGGATATCACGTCAATTACCCAATTATTGTTGCAAAAAATATCACATACTATACAGGGCTTTAGGTATCTTTCTTTCAACCCCTCGGGTGGTTAATCAGTCCATGAATCTGAACAACTTCCCCAAGGAACATAGTTCAAAATACAAAAAAATTTTGATCTTCCATACAAAATGCGCTATAATATGCTGATGAAGTTTGTATGGGAACTCAATTTTTTTTTTTCGTATTTTGACCTATGTTCCTTGGTAAAGTTGTTCAGTTTCATGGACCGATTAACAACCCGAGAGGTTGAAAGAGAGATACCTAAAGCCCTGTATATCATCAAATTAACATAATACTAATGTCTAGCGTATTTTAGTTTTGGCAGCATCGTTAGGTTCATACTAGCTTTCCGCCCGCGACTTCGTTTGGGCGAAAACTCGTTTGAGCTTTATTCACTTTTTAGCTCTTTAACTAGACTCACCTATCTATGTCAAAAGCGACATAGATTAACACTATTAGTAAAGATTTGTGTATTACAATGGAAACCAAGTTTTCTGAGGCCTAAGGCGGATATCACATTGCCGCCGCATCCCGCTGCGCTGTCCAGAAGGAAAACCTGCACTGAGACACGGAACCGCACCATCGTAGTCTCTGGGGCCCTACCCCCAAACGAAGTCGATGCTGGGTGAACGAATGGAATTTTGCCTAGTGCTTCTTCATAAAGAGACCTTGATTAACAGCAGAAACCAAACACAGCAATGTAGGTACTTCATTCCATTCGTTCACCCAGCATCAACTTCGCTTAGGTGGTAGGCCCCCGTCCGCTGTGCACTACAGCCCGCATCCAATAACTTCTTTCTCAACATTTCTTGCCTAACCTGCAGAGCGAATGCCTTTGGTTGCCAGGAGGCCCCCCTCTTCTCTAAAATTTCAAAGGAGTGGTTTAAGGGCGCAGACCCACCGTGGCACAGGATGTGCACGGCCACGCGGCGCATTTTAGCTGCGTGGATTCACTTGTTTGTCAACGTGGGGTCTACGTTTCCAATGCAGTACACGCCAAACACGAATTGAAACCCACGATTTTAGCTACGTGGATTAGATCAAAATCTAATTTGAGCCTTAATGTCAAACTCACTGAGTAGATATTCACCGCAGCTAAAATGCGCTGCGTGCCAACCGTGTGCCGCATGCACAGCGTGCATGGCGTTGAGCTACGTGGGCAACATATTCCAGCAAGCCACGCGTGTATCGATGATGTCATTTCATGCGTAGCGTGGTCGTGGGTCGCAGTGGACACAATCACATACATTTTCTTGCAAAGCGAAGCTTAACCCACGTGCGTAGCCTCTCCGTGCGCCGCGCTGCGTCCGCGCCTTATGGTAAGTATGCAATGCTATGTGTGCGCCTGTTCGTTAGTTAGTATGCATTTGTAGGAAATATATCTTCTTACCATATACGTCCCGACCGAGGGGCACGGGCCTCCCTTCGAAACATGAAGGGGATTTAGGCCATAGTCCACCACGCTGGCCCAATGCGGGTTGGTTGGAGCGCTCGTCTTTCGAAAATGAATTTTCTTGGACGGGCGGGTTTCATCACGATGTTTTCCTTCACCGTTGAGCAAGTGATAATTAGAAATCCGTACATAAATCCGAAAAGACGAATTTAGTGGTACAGGTCCGCACCAGGATTTGAACCCGTGACCTTCGGATTACAAGTCTGGCTCATTACCAACTGTGCTATCACTGCTGTAGAAAATATATATGTGTCGTATATTATTTATTAACAGGTTCATTTCTATCCTGCATTCATTGCGTACGTCCTTTCTACTACTTAGCTACCGTCTTAGTTCAATATTTGACATGAAGTCGTCACATGAATAATGCATAACTTAACGCGATAATAATTTATATCACGGGCTGAATAGAATCGGAAATAAAACAAAAAAACAACTACTTATTCTCAATTTATTATGTCATTTAAAGGCGAATTTTCAATACATATGTACACTAATATAACATACGTATGCATTTATAACTATGATCAGTAGAGGCATGGCTAATATTTGTACAGTGAAATATCACAACAGTGAAATAATATCATTTTAAAGCTATCATTAAAACTATCACTAAGTATTTTTTAAAGCAGTTCTTAGCATTGACTTTAGGCGAACTAAGCTAGCTAAATTAACTGAGCGAATGGTACCTTATACTTAAATAAATTTTAAGTTTTAATTTATTTTGGAAAGGCAATCGGTCGCATAAAGTGATCAATCATTTTTGCTAATATCACCACGTTACATAGTTTTTTTCCTTTTTATAATAAATACTTACTTGTTTTGTTCCACTTGATCGCGCTAGATGGCGTTACATTTATTTCAAACTTTAAATCGTTTGTTACTTTATATTTCCAACAATAGAAGTAAGTACACGAGTAATCAGCGGCCCATCATTACTTAGCTGTCATTTACCAAGCCCGTAATTAGATTTTTTAAATGTTACATAAGGCATCGTAGCTAAGTTTGTTCAGCTAGCATAGTTCGTTGATTTAGTCATTGCATATCGTCATAAACAGAAAGCTAAACGTTACTTCAATAGGCACGACGAAAAAAAAAAGTAATTAGGTACTTAATGTTTTTTATAGCGGACTCGCACATTTGACTCGGGTTAAAAACTTTAGACTGGGTGACCTTATAATACAATACAAATTATACTTTATTGCACTCCAACCCAAATAAAGTGCAGTTACCTACATTTTAATAAAAATAGTTATGTCCCATTGCTAAGAAACAATATCTTTTCGGCAACCTTTATCTGTGGTCTCTGCCTACCCCAATGGGACAAAGACGTGAGCTGATGTATGTATGGAACCTTTGGGTTTTCCGGCAACCTTTTAATGAGTTGTAATATAAATCAACCCATTTTCCCCAAAGAAAACAAACTTGTGCGATCAGCTAACGTTTAAGATACATTTTATTGCTTCTTAAAAATATTTAACATTACACAATGTTTTTATAAAATTTGTAAATTAATAAATGCAAATAGGACAAAGAACTCCGCATACTTGCTGTCTATGGTAGACAACAAACTGATTTTCAGCTTTGTAATAGTCGATTTTTTTAAAATTATTATGATTTTATTGATAGAATCACCCAGTTTAAAGTCACTCCACAGTCAGAAAATGTATGAAATTGACTGCCAATTCTTTACACTAACCCCGAGTGGGGAGTGTATAATTTAACATTTTTCCATTATTCATTTTATATTTGACGTCGCACTATCACAAAAACAATACGAATATTACAAGGTGAAGACATCCACATTTACACCTGCATTAGTACTTATGCGATACACAACACACACACAATAACATACATAAATATTATAATGTAAAGCGCGGCAAGAATCGACAGAAAGCTATAAATTGATATTTATTTATCACAATATTTTATTATAACCTAACTTTAATAGATTGCTTACAATAGGCCCATATATTTACTCTGTAGAATATGTATTTATATTATACTAAATTTAATATCAGTGCAATTTCATCTTTTTTTTACATAAATGATTTTTTTCTCTGTAAAATTAGCCAAAGCCATGATATAAAGACATTGCCGTGTATTGCAATAAAAATAATTTGCTTTACCACAAAAAAATTAACCAATGTCTAAAACCATATCTTTTCAGTATCTGAACATAAATTTATTTTAGTTTAAGTAATCAAATTATTATTTAACTGGCAAAAGGCCATTGTTCAAGGCTGTCAATTTTAAATATATTTTACTCTAGCAACTTTTTCTCTCTTTTCTTTTGAATGTCATGGCGAAATGTGCGCCTTATAATTTGTTGTGCAATTTATTTAATAAATTAGCCGATCTATTTCTCTTTTACGTAAAAAATTACGCCGGTTTAAGATGTTGTCTAAGTTTTGGTCTTATTTTTAAAATAAAAGCTACACACTCAAAGGTCCACACTAAGGTTTTCCCTTGTCTCGAGGGTCCCTCAGAACATACATAAAGATAGACACAAACACCCATAACCCGAGAACAAACATTTGCTTTTTACACAAATATTTGCCCCGACTGGGAATCGAATCCAGGACCCATCGATCAAGAGGCAGTACCATTACCACTCGACCATTAGTGGTTACTATTTAATGTAGTAAAGCCCAATTATTTAATCTCGAGTCAATAGCGGCGAAAAAGTTTAGTGTAAAGCTGTTCGTAACAAAGAACAACACAACTGCACTGAAGTTAAATTTAGCATTTAACAAAAAAATACGTACGAATGTTTTTTAGGTAATTCTAATTATCTTATATATTCTGTAAGTAGCATCTTGAAAAAATATCTTTTTTTGTAGGAGTATGGTATAGTATGTTTAGAATAATTCTGTACATGTCCAAGAGAAAAACGGATATTAAACTATAAAGAAAAAATAACACGGAAGACTAAAAATAAAATGACTGACAGATATAAATGTTACACATTTTAAACATCAGTTTTATCAGCATCACAGATTTCTATTTGTGGCAATAATTGTTTTGGCGGGAAAAAGGAAAAATGGCGGTTACATTAAACAACAATAAAAAAGGGGTTATATTTTTTTATAGTAAAAATATTTAGGGGAAAAAATTTTTGGTACGAATGGGACTTGAACCCACGACCCCAGGATTAGATCTTCTGGTGCTCTAACCAATTGAGCTAACGTGCCTTCAAGTCAAGCGGCGAAATTTCTCATTCCCTCTCAAGTTCCATTCGCGCCGAACATTTTTCTTTCCCTACAATTATTTGTGAATATCCCTCACGCGGGTGAGAGTTTTAAAAATACTAAATTATAATAAATTAATAATACTGCGTAATTATTATTAGGGTCACTTCACACCGCGACGCGACGCTGCGCCACATTTCAATAGAGCCACTCAAAATTGAATTTTATTTATTACATGAAAAGATAAACATTTCATTGTGAGAACGCCGCGGCGCGCGGCGAGGCATCTCGAGGCGCAGCGCTGCGTGGTGCAACGTATTCTAAATTCTCACATAATAAATAAAATTAAAATTTAAACCGTGTGGTGATCGGTTGAGAATAACACCACCTCATCTCTTTCCGTGGTTGTCGTAAAAGGCAACTAAGGAAACACAAATGAGACCTGCCTCCTAGTAATCCATCCCAGGCAACGACACTTCATTTTTTTCTGAATCTGAGGTGTCGTCCTATGGTCTCATGCGGTGTGGTAGGCTCTGTAAAGGAGCGTCTGGTTCGCGAACACCCTCCTACCAAAGTCCGACGCCAAACAGCTTGCTGTGTTCCGTCGGTGCGTGGGAGTACCAGTGCCTTTATAGGCATTTTCTGGGTTAACTCACTCCATCGTCGACCTCATCTTTGACCTTTATGGTCAAGATTGAGGTCAAGAGTTAACCCATCTTATTATATTTAAAAAAAGTATTGATCTACGATACGAGGATCTCGCGTGAACAGGTGTGTAGAGCTGTCGGCCGTGGACTTTAAGTAACGAATAACTTGTTCTTACTAGGCCATATACGTTCCCATCGAGGGGCACGGCCCTCCCTTCGGAACACTTGAGACGTGAGCTCTTATTTTGATTACTTAATTTGTGACTCTATTACCAGGTGCCATGGTTGTAATTAGGTTGAACTAAAAACTGTTTTAAAACTTATTCACGCGGACAGCATTTAGTTATGACTTTGTACGTGACCCGTAATCTAATAATAATTGGAGTATTGTGCATCGAAGATATAAAGCTATCTTAACAGCCCTTTCTGTCAAACATAATACTAGAACGGGTCTAAATTCGCGTATATTTACGTGGCAAAAGGTACAAGAAATAGTCACTCATACACTCAGTTACAAAAACGTTCATTAAAGTTAAAACTCTTTTAAATGTAATGCCGTCCTTGTTTACGTCAACAAGACGAAAGTGACAGTATGATAATTAAAGCAGCTTTAACTTTAACGGAACTTTCTGGATAATCAAGCTACTTATAAAATAGACATCGCATATTATCACTTATCATTATTACACTAATATATGTATTATTGCATTGTTATTAATTTGTCCTAGTAACCTAAATGTGTTTTCACATTACTCTTAATTGATATTGGGATGAAGGCGCAGACCCACCGCTGCGCACGCTATGCACGGACACGCGGCACATTTTAGCTGCGTGGATCAGATCAAAATCTAATTTGTGCATTAATTTCATACTCACTGAGTAGATAATCACCTGGAGTTTGTCGTATTCATGCAGCGTGTTCGTGGGTTGCAGTGGACACAATCACATACATTTTCTTGCAAAGCAAAGCTTAAGATACGTGCGTAACCTCTTCGTGCGCCGCGGTTGATCTGCGGCTTAATACGTGCGTCTAGTTAACAGAGATCTTTCGTCGTATTTTTTTTTATTTGTCAAAACAAATAAGCTAAGAGAATTCATGCCATACAGCCGGACAGATTATAAATAGTAAGTCACGTATGATATGGCGGGGTGGTTCCTTTAGGTGAGGCCCATGGACCTAGTATAGTAAATAATGACCAATAACTATGAAAAATTGGATTTACGAAAATTGACTGTATCACTAGCAGTTTAAAGTATATTTTTCCATTACGCCTTGTACAGAGGTTTATACGAGGCGAGAGAGATTGTAACAAGGGAGGTCGTGTCTTTTTTTTAAGTTGTTCCTAGCCTGGAAAAAAGTCCTTTGGCCAAAAAAAAAGCCGTATGTCTTGTTCTCTGATCTTACCAGTCTAAAATTTTTTTTAAATATAGTATAACAAAATTGAATAAATTACAGATAATATTTCGTCACCTCATACTTCATCACTTTTCCCGTGTGGTGATCGGTTGAGAATAACACCACCCCATCTCTTTCCGTGGGTGTCGTAGGAGGCGACTAAGGAAACATAAATGAGACCTGCTTCCTTAGTAATCCATCCCAGGCAACGACACTTCATTTTTTTTTTCTGAATCTGAGGTGTCGTCCTATGGTCTCATGCGGTGTGGTAGGCTCTGTAAAGGGCCGTCTGGTTCGCGACCACCCTCCTACCGAAGTCCGACGCCAAACAGCTTGCTGTGTTCCGTCGGTGCGTGGGAGTACCAGTGCCTTTATAGGCATTTTCTGGATTAACTCGCTCCATCGTCGACCTCATCTTTGACCTTATGGTCAAGATTGAGGTCAAGAGTTAACCCATCTTATAATAATAATAATAATAAATAGCAGGAAATAACGAAAACAAGCAGGAAAGAGACCAATTGACGCCACGTCACTAAAAGACTAGCTAAATAATTCATTTTACCATGCTCCTTAATTTCTTCAAGCTGTCCTGCTATTTTGACATACTTACGTGACATAATTTTGTCAAATGTATCTCGATTCGACCTCTCACTCTAACGCATAGCGTTAGTACGAAACAGTCCTCGATATGACAAAATAATCTCACGCGCGTATGTCAAGCCTTATGTCAAGCGCAGCGAGTTCCATCTTCAATCGTTGATCTTCTTGGAGTCTCGGTGACCTTTTCTTTATGTTGCCGAATCGTTCCGTTATCTGCAAGTAAACAAACATTTACTTGCAATGTATAAAAAAAACGAACGATCAGAAGAACAGTACAGACACAATACAAAGACAGGTAGCTTTTGTGTGAGACTGGAGTCCATCAGTATTTTATTGTGAGAGGTCTCTACAAGCCATGGAATATGCCAATCGCATATTATTTGTCAAGTGGCTATGTAAATGCTACAAATTAAAATTTTTTGATAAATCAATAATTACAAAACTTTTTGAGAACGGTTTATTGCCCAAGGCAGCCGTTGTGACCAGATGTCGACAAACCAAAAATTGTACACACATTTAGGGGTGTCAAAAACTTTCCCTTTTTTGTAAATGGAAAAAAATGCCTTTTACGATGTTCCACATCTTATTAAAAATATCAGGAACAATTTATTAGCTAATTATTATACTTATGGTGATCAAATTATCTCATTTGATGACATTGTTAAAACTTATGAAATAGATAAAAATCAACAAAAAATGCATCATGCCTTCTTAAAATCGCAGATCGTCATATAAGTTCTAATCCCTTTCAAAAAATGAATGTTAGTCTGGCGACTCTGATTTTCAGTAATTCAGTAGCTGCTGCAATTAGAACAGCCAAGGGTACAGGTGTAAATTTTTGGAGTCTTTCTGTTATAACAGTTTCACTTTTAGTCATTCTTGGCGTGATGTAGATTTGGGAAATCATCTCGGACGAGACGCGCCAGGACAGTATGAAATAGACGCGACGGGACAATATCATGGGGAAAACCCGCAGCAGATCAACATTTATTATAACGAGGCCACTGATAACTTCAGCCCAAACAACTTCGTCTTCGGGAAAAGTGACGCGGGTAAGTGAAAAGGTCAGGGATTGCCTATTGTGATTATCTGTCCGATAATTGCTTTTTAGACTTACCCGTAAGTCTAAGTTTACAACCTAAGCTAGCTATTAATTTTACATGTCTTGTAATTAAGCTGTTGGTTTTGTACAATAAATAAAATAGAAAAATAAAAAGCAATTAGAAATATATACATCTTTGTTTTTCCAAGAAAAGTAAATAATTTACGTTTTTTTTGTATCAGGTGAATCTACAAAATAACTACGATTTTTCTGTAATATGTGTTTTTTTTAAAGACTCCTCATAATTGTCTACATTTAATCAAAGTTTATGAAGCGTGCGGTTTTTATAGCTATAGCTCAAATATAGCTCGTTTCATCCGTTGCCCGTTTCATTGCTTATTTTTGCTGTACCGTTGTTACAGTTACAACTTTCAATAAAGTAAGTATCATGAAAGTAACTTAATGTTGTCCAAACCTTCCCACAAAATTTTGCTAAATTTGGATTTCGCATTCCCGAGAAAAATTCAAAAACGTTAGTATGGAAAATTCATTTTTCCAAAAATATTGTATGAAAAACGGCAATTTCATAGGTAAAGACCTATTATAATCAGTTATCTACCTTATTGATGACTGTCTTTTATTTTGACATTTAATGTAATATTAATTTATTTTGTAAATTATATTGTTTTTGTAAGTAGTATTGTAATTCGTTTGAAATAAACAAAGTAAAAAACTAACTTATTCGTTATTTGTTTCAGATCCTAAACATGTACACGCCCGCTGTAATCCAGTAACCTTGTCGCTTGAAAGTATGGGGATAGTATGCGTCAAATCCGGTAGTTCTGATTTTTTGCAGACTTGTTCATGATATTGGCCCAATGAATAATCCAAGTTTGTGACCTCGTGCGCCGAACGCAACTTTGTCAAAAATCAAAAAAACCGCGAAAATTTCGGATCTTTTTCATATTTTAGCGGTTATTACCCTAAAAGACAAGTTTTTGATGATACTTTATTAAAATGTTTTTAAAGTAGACTAAATTGGCTACAATATGAGACTAATATTGTTTCTGTAGACCCAATAGTTTTTGAGATTAAGCCTTTTAAAGTTTATAATTTTTTGGAACTTGGCAATTTTTTGCAATATTTTAAAATCCACCTTGTATTCAATATTTCAACCTGTAACCTTAAATGAGAAGCAAGTTGTAGTAGTGCATGGAGGGAATCTACTTCACAAAGTTGTGTGGCCTCGAAGCTCATCATTTGGTGCTATAGCTGACAGATACATACAGCACATTCCTGCTCACTATGGCTCAAACGTGGCAATCGTTTTTGATGACTACCCCATAGTGGCCCATAAATGCTGTACAGGAAAAAACAAAGAGCTCTGAGCGTCTTCGAAGAATGAGATGTGATGTGTAATATTGATGCAAGGAGTGAAATCGAGAAGAGTTTCGTGTAGCAGGGAACCTGGACAGATTTAAGCTGTTTGATCGGTTGAGAATAACACCACCCCATCTCTTTCCGTGGCTGTCGTAAGAGGTGACTAAGGAAACACAAATGAGACTTGCCTCCGAGTAGTCCATCTTAGGCAACGACACCTCAGTTTGTTTTGAATCTGAGGTGGCGTCCAATGGTCTCATGTGGTGTGGTAGGCTCTGTAAATGGCCGTCTGGTTAGCGACCCCCCTTCTACCGAAGTCCGACGCCAAACAGCTTGCTGTGTCCGTCGGTGCGTGGGAGTACCAGTGCCTTAATTAGCGACCCCCCTTCTACCGAAGTCCGACGCCAAACAGCTTGCTGTGTCCGTCGGTGCGTGGGAGTACCAGTGCCTTAATTGGCATTTTCTGGGTTGACTCGCTCCATCGTCGACCTCATCTATGACCTTGGTCAAGATTGGGGTCAAGAGTTAACCCATTTCATAATAATAATAAAAAAGCTGGTTCTCGTCGCAGCCCTGGCAAATAGTTGGTACTGCAGCTCGCTTAGGCTATGAATGTTGGGGTTGCCTCCCTATAGAGTAATTATGAGTCGCTCTCCTGCTGCTACTATCTCGTCAGGTGTCGAGAAAAACCGCAGCTTCCTTTTCAACGTCCGGATTTTTGAAGTGAAAACTTCTTTAGCGCCGTTGAGCACTTTTAGTATGGGGAAAAAATGTTAAACTCGCGTCAGATCGTCAGAGCGTCACGTAACTCTGATCGAAAATGCGTAAGATAGGGTTGCCACCTTTTCTACAGAGACAATACTAGTCTCATATTGTAAAGAATTTAGTCTACTTTAAAAATGTTTCGAGAAAGTATCATCAACAACTAGTCCTTTAGGGTTATAAACGCTAAAATATGAAAAAGATCCGACATTTTGCGGTTTTTGACAAAGTTGCGCTCGGCGCACGAGGTCACAAACTTGGATTATTCATTGGGCCAACATCATAAACAAGTCTGCAAAAAATCAGAACTACCGGATTTGACGCAAGCGCTGATGTATAAAGTTACTGGATTACTGAGGAATACGAGGTGAAAGTGACGAAGGAGTTCATCCACGAAATACAGAAGAAGATGCAAGAACGGGCGGGAACAAACCTTGATAAGAGGCCGGTCAGTATATTATACATTAATATAATAAACAATGGACTTGGTTCCCGTGGGAATTTGGAAAAAGTATACAGGGTGTAAGCTTTGCTTTTTTACCTCTCGGAAAATATCCTAACCTAAAGGTTGCCTGGAAGAGATTGCTACCTAAGCAATAAGGCCGCCTTTTTGTACATTATACTTACCTGATTATTCATGTCCATTTACTTTGTCTGTCCCTGGTGTGCAATAAAGAATATTTCATTCATTTCATTCATTCATTCATTCAAACATTTAAATTAAGAGAGCTATATGTATATACCCCTATTCTGTGAACCTATATGTTATAAGGTATCATAGGACTGACATGTACTTATAGTATAAAAGTCCTTAAATAAATAAAGATGGAAAAAAAAACATTTAAATGGTAGAATCTACCCATAACTACAATCGACTACAAGTAATACATCAATAAACATACATTAATACATAATACATAAACGTCAATAAATTAGCGCCGTTGTCAGAATACGATTTACATCGCTGGTTTTTGTGTTTCATGCTGTTATCATTGTTGTTTACTAGCTTACGTCCTGTATATCTCTGTGTGCAAATCTACACTAATATTATAAAGAGGAAAGATTTGTACCTATTTTTGTATGTTTGTAATGAATAGGCTCAAAAAGTACTGGACCGATTTCAAAAATTCTTTTACCATTAGGATACTACAGTATCCCTGAGTAACATAGGCTACATAATTTCCATGAATTCCCACGGGAACGAAGTCCCGAGCGGGATGCTAGTAAAGTATAAAGTCATCGACCATACAGCCTAATAGACGCCTACTAGGTAACCTCTCCATGTCGAAATTTTGGTTCTTCTCCCAATTTTTTTGTCTTTAGTTGAAAAAAAGTTTTTTATAACCAGAAATAGAAACATTCAACGGACAAAACGATCTGTGAAAGTTGTTGGGATCAGTGTCTTTTAATGCGCTTTAAAACAGGCCTTTTGCGACTGAGTATAATCTACTCTAAAACGGGCTTATATTTGCCTGATTCAATGATTTATCAAGCATTTGATAATGGGGCAAAATAGACAAATTTTTAGCAAAACAAACGCTTGCGTTTATTGCTTATTATAATTGTATTTAATGGTCAAGGTCGTACGGTATTAGCAACAATATTGAAAAGGTAATAAACCCCAACTGTTCAGTGAAAAACAAACCTTATTCCAAGTCTGTTCAACACATATTTAAATGAAAATAATTGGGCTTTTTTGGTCACACCAATTAATTAAATTTTCCTGGAGCAGATTTTATGTGTTTTTAAGTATCAGATTATTTATACATCAATGGCTTTTTTAATGAAAAAAATAAAAATATTTATTCCACCGCGAAAGCTCGAGAAATGAGAGTGTTTTTAAACAGTGAGTACCAAGTACTAAGCTTTGTTAATAACTTTTTAAATTATAGTGAACAATTTTTTACCTTTTAGTGATGTGTTATTATTTATTAAACAAGAGTAAAATCTAAAGAACTCAAACATGGCATCTTGTAATAATGAGTGACCAAACTGGATTAAACCGAATGATCAATTCTTCTCTATGTTTTCCGAAAAATGCATGGATAGAATGATCTGGCTGATAAGGACCCTGCCAGCTACGCCACCGACGAACTTAGACGGAACACCCATGTCTATTCTAGAAGTATATCTTCTTAGAAATCACATATCTATCTCTGTTTAGCCTTTGTATTCCTTTTCCAATACTATTTCTTCTTTGCAGTTTTTCCTGTCTATGGATGAGGAAGACTTCTGCGTGATGATAAAACATTGTCCCGCGTGTACAAGCAGGGTTCTTTTTGAAGCACGTGATCGGCATTTGGAGAGAAAAGCTCGCCAGTCAGCCAACATGATTGCCCAAAAGAATGATGATGACTTGGAAATAGACATGTTGTCAAGACAGTGGCAGCAGAAAATTTGTGTATAGAAGGTTATAGATTTTCTCTTGCGAGAGTAACTAAGTCTTAAAGAGTCAGCTCTTTTAGCCAATGAAATAATAGTTGTATTACATCGTATGTATTTAATTAAATTGACTAAAGTTAAGAGAGATTTATTCTTTTCAAGTATTTATTTATTACATTTTTAGGCCCAGAAGCCGAAGCTCCCTAAGGGCCTTACAATTAAATAACATATTTCATTGTTATTATTATCCACAAGGGGATTGAAATTATAACATAAAGTAATCATTATTTGCACTATCAAAGGCATTCTACTAAATGAAAAAAAGTATGCGCATTAAAAGTATTCAACTTTTTATTTAAGTAAAATCTAATTATTATTTTGACATATCATGGAACTTTTACTGATTCATATACCAATCAATAACAATTTTAAAGATTAACAAATATAAAAAACAACAATATACATCACGAAGTATTAACTTAACAAAATCTTATGTAGGTTTTTTTACAAAATCTTTGCTACAAATTATAAAATACATCGTAAATTATATTAATACCTAAGAATAAAACTATGATAAGCCAAAAAAGACAAGGAGTTACAAAAATAAATAATATTGTATGTACAAAAAGTATCTGTAAGAGAAAGAAGGTACAAATATAATCAAGTGGATAATTGAGTTTTAAAAATGAAAAAGAAATCAAATTATTAAAGCTAGCTGATATGCATCACAAATAAATTGAGATCTTAAATTAACTTACTTATTCTAAATACAAACTGTTATAGCCTCTAATTTTTGGATATTTGAGATCATTCATTAGTTCCACTATTCACTTTCATTACAACTTGAGTCACTGTCTTTTACACTCGGAAGTTCACAAAATGAACAATATTGTATGTACAAAAAGTATCTGTAAGAGAAAGAAGGTACAAATATAATCAAGTGGATAAATGAATTTTAAAAAGGAAAAAGAAATCAAAGTATTAAAGCTAGCTGATATGCACCACAAACAAATTGAGATCTTAAATTAACTTACTTATTCTAAATACAAACTGTTATAGCCTCTAATTTTTGGATATTTGAGATCATTCAGTAGTTCCACTATTCACTTTCATCACAACTTGAGTCACTGTCTTTTACACTCGCAAGTTCACACTTGGCTCCACTTATTTTTAAAATTTCCATCATTTGTTGTTCATTTTTTTCATAAGCCAAATGATACGCAGTCTGGCCTGCAAAGTTTACGGCTTCTAAATTGATGTCCGGTCTCCCACACAACCATTTGGCGATTTTGTAATTTTTCTCCTGGACACAGCAGTGCAGTGGAGTGAAACCACCGCATCTTTCATGGCCGTTGACATCAGCCCCAAGCTCCAAGATGATTTCCATCATCTCTTCTGCATAATATTCTTTGCTCTTCACAATAATATGAGTGCACTGATAACCGTTATAGTTATGTGCATTTACAATGGTTGGGATTGGGCAATCTAGTGATCTTGCTGCTCTGTGAAGAAGAGATATAGAGTTTGCTTCACATACCTCGTGGAAGAAGTTCTCTCCCAAATGATTTCTGTGACTTAGCATTTCAATCAGCTTGTCGTATATCATCTTCAATATTCCTTTTTTAAACAAACTTGTGCCGATCCCGTGTAAAAGTGAATTATTAAACCGGAGAACCCGATATTTATTATGTTTCTTATCAGGAACCAATTGTTACTTAGCCGCGGGGCCATTCAATTGCGATAAATGGTCGGGTAAAACCGAAGCCGTGTTTCCCAGTTTATTTCTGTCGCTCTTATCGGGAATTTCTGAAGTACACAGGAACATGTAATAACACTTTAATATTTAGTCTTCTCACTCATATCATGTTATTAAATCACTTAATAGTCCAAAGCAGTTAATAAACATCTCTTGTATTAATTAACTAATTATGGTATCTCTTCCTAAAATCCTTCTATCGATAACACATGCTCAATTACTTTGTAAATGAACATATACTGCTTTAATGCGATAACACTCGAGTGTCTCATCCTCCGCATTTTTAGAACAGTATTCTGAACAGATATTGTTCCTTCTTTTCTTAACTGTTCTAGCGCGTTATCTATAGCGCAGAATGTTCCTGTTCTACCAACCCCCGCTGAACAATGAACAACAACTGGCCCTGGCTTTTGGCTATTGTCACATGCGGCTCTCATCTCCATCAATTCCTCCCGTTCATCATTGACTCGTGTCTGAAGATTTATAAAGTCTTCTAGGCCAGCAGGAGTACCAAAGTCAGGCCAGTTGGTGTACCAAAAGTGGGTTATCAGCCGTGATTCTCCACTGGTGACATCTGTCAGTTCAAGTTGAGTCATTTGATTGCCAGACTTTTCTTCGATTTTTATAGTCTTTATGACATACCGTCCAAAAATAATTTTGAATCCTTCTTCATTGACCCAATATTGATAACAGACGGCATCATTATCATCTGTGTTGGTTAATGACACGATAATACGTGAATTCTGCTCCCAAATGAGCTTCCACATGTCACCAGCGGTGTTTTCTAACGGGCCTTGACAGCATATAATTTTTTTTTCTTCTTTAAACCCGTCAACGTAATTTCCATGAATGTAGTTTGACTTGCTGTCCTTTTGTGTAACTACGATACTCCGTGAGTCCCTCGTTGATTTATAAATTCGATTTCCATGTGAGGGCAAAATTACCCCAGAGTGGTCCCAGCATGGGATCCCGGGATAACGGTTCTTCTGTTGGTTTTCTTTTCTTAAAAACTTTTCAATGGTACCTTCAATGTTGACAGCGTTTAGCTCCTCAAATTCCTGACTTTGAGGAGCTAACCTGCCTGAAGTTCGGTTGACTTAATTTTTTCTTAAATTCGCTGATGGTAAGTGATTTGAAGTAGTAACCGGCCATTGTTTTACCAATTCTTATTCACGGATTTATTCACGAAAAATAAAGATCACAAGCTAGTGCATATGACAACTGTCAGATTGAAAGTGAGACCATCTTTGTTCCTAGCGTTTTTATATTCCGACTAATCAGTACTGTTTACTGGATTTTTTCCAAGAACTGTTCAATAAAATGAATTTAAGTATCAGTTTACACGCGACTACGCAGAAAACTGCGATTAACTACACTGATAACGAAGCGACATCGTAAAATAAATACACCTATAAAACATTAAACAACCCAAGCCATGTTAATTTAATTAAATAGGAAGAGATACCTGTATCGATAATTTCGGAAATCCTTGAAAATCGTTTTGACGAACAAAAATAAAAGCGGAGGGATATTAAATAATGCATTTTCGCAGTAAAAATTCAAGAATAGTCTTCAAACGTTTGGCACGCGTTTTGTCATTTTTCAGTTTGTGTTTAATTTGACTTTAAAAATTTCAGGAACGCGTATAATGAGCATTGCCTATATAAAGTACTTGCCGCTCTAAAAGCATTCAGCATAGTAACCATCACAACGACCTTTATAAAGATGAAATTTCTTATCGCTCTCTAATTACCCGAACAATTATTTTTTGTTTGAGATATATTCCGTGAAATAGCTTACCTCTCTTTACCAATACGAAGAGATGTCGTGACCCTAGATAGCTTAATTGTCACGCCTTCTTATTATGTTATCTTAATTAGGCGTGGTATACCAAAAAAAGAAAAATATAAAACTTACAGTTTAAAATGTAACTTAGCGTTCCGTAAACCAAACTGTAAAAATTAATATTTAAAAAGTAAATTGGAAAGAAATTGGAAAGATGTTATTTCAAACTGTAATTTTTACAGTTTGGTTTACTGAGGGCAGCTTTTACTATATAAAATGCAATCATTGCATTTTTCTTTTTTCCGTGTATTAAAATTATATTATAAACAAATTATAGCCAATGAATAACAAGGGTTCCGCTTCATAACGAATTTATTGAAATGAACGTTGTATTGCTAAAGAATCTCATTTGGATGATTTTTAAACTACAATACACGCATCGTTTTTAAAACGTAAATAGTGTCATCGTCATTAAAACTGTGTACTTTTTTTTGTATCTTATATTTTATGTTATGCTTATTCTCACTATGTATATTTTGTATTTATGGCCCTTAGGGAGCACTTGCTCTAGGGTCAATAAATTTAATAATTAAATAAATCTATGTACGTAATTATGATTAACGCTTGTGGTTTACACGATACCAGCATGAAAATCATAAGTGCAATTACCTTTTATGGTTATTGTAACGCGCTTCATTTTCCTTATAAGCCCAGTTCAACTTAATAAAACTCATCACTGTCTGTTCAGCCAGCCTTCAGTAAATACCTCTGAAATAATACTGAAACCCGTATTAATGTTTTCAAAAAATTGTTGCAACCTCAAGTACGAAGATTCAAAAAACTTGACGAAACAAGTGACTTTGAAAGGATAATCAAGCAAGAACACGATGAAGTTTTTCAAGAACCAGTAGAAGGGACATTTAAAGCAGCTTTGAGTTCCGAAAACAAGCATTTGAACAGATATAGAAGCCTCACGTGTTTTGATCACTCAAGAGTGATCCTGCCTAAGGAAAAAAAGCATGGTGATTATATTAATGCCAATTATCTTGACGGCTACGACCAAGCCAAAGAATTTGTGTGCATGGAGGCTCCCCAGCGTCATACTGTGTATGATTTTTGGCGCGCAGTATGGATGAATCACACGCGGATTATTGTGATGCTGTGTGAAAAGACAATTTACAATAAAGAACATTATGATGCGTACTGGTGTGACTTGGAGGGATATATAAAGTGCAAAAAATTCAAAATAACTACAAAAAAGATTGAAGTTCAGCCGAATTATGTCAAAACAACGCTCGAAGTGACTGATGGAACCAAGGCGAAACTACAAGTGTTGCATTTTGCATTCACCACGTGGCCTGATTCGGATTTGCCGGCCAGTGTTCAGGATTTTTTGGACTTTATCTTAGTTATAAAACAAAATCAAAAAGAAATCAACACCCAGTTAGCCGAAAAAGGTTACAAGTTACCTAATTGTCCAATTGTGGTCCATTCTAATGAAGGTACAGGCAGGTCAGGTGCTTTTTGTGCTCTTTATAACGAAATAACACGATTTGATAAGACTGGTACCATTTCTTTTGCGTCTACAGTCTACCAAATTCGAACACAAAGATTTAACGTTTTAAATGATTTTTTGTATTATCACTTTTGTTATAGAGTTTTAGCGTCTTATGTTAATTCAGGTGGGCACCCAAGGGATAAATTACAGAAAATAACTGCTTTTTATTCTTTACCTATTTTTAAAGAATGGACTGTCCCTAACTTTTTTAGTTTATTCAATAGTCAAACATAGAAATACTATTTATATCATCTTAAACTTAAGTAACTTAACTATTAGGGATCTATGTACATGCTATTAGCAAATTGTAATATTACTTAATATAAGGAAAAGTATTTTTAGTAAAATTAAATTTCAAAGTCATACATGTTTGTCATTTTACTAAAGAGGAAAACTGTTGGGATTCACAGATCGAATCCATTTTCCCTGTCATGCTTTTGTTGCGAACCCAAATGATACTTATCGCATAATTTTAATCGGCAGTTATTTATGTTATAACATCTATTAGATAAGTATCTATGAATCCTTCAAGGTATCACTTGATGACATCTTCAGATAATTTTTTTTAATGAGAAACCGGTAACTTTTAATGATATTATTTTAATTGTACTGGTAATACTGTATAGATTTAATAAATTCATTATTATAATTCATAATTGAATAAGCTATATAATGTGAATTTTATTCACCTATCATATCTTATCAATATCGCTATTGTAAACGATCAGGCCGTGATAAAAATTCTGCGTTTTTTTTGGCTAAGTCCCCAACTTTCAAGTTGAAGAGGTTGCCTAGCTAATGTTTTAATTTCTCGAAACAAATCACTGTTAATGCGCCGAGGTAAGCGAGGCGGGGGGAGAAGGAAGGAATGCATGCTGATTGGCCGATTCAAGGTCACAATAATCCAAGAAAGGATAAGCAGTACATAGTTGTATTTGAAAGAAAGGGATGTACTGATAAACAAATGCTTTCGTTACGGATTCGAACCAGCGTAATTTTAGCTCTGAATAAATTGATTCTTGACAATAATAATCTTGAAATTGGCTTACTTATGAAAAGTTATGAGCCATCTTTTTTGAAATTAGATGATTGCCTACATTTTCCACACCATTTTCTTATACAGGGAGCCATGTTTCTCCTCTTTCGTATTTTATTTTGTAATAAACGCACGAGATGTATACGGGTGTGGTCGATACTAAAGCAGATTTCGCGATCGGTGTCTTAAGTAAGACGTATAAGTCTAACGTATTGCCAGAAAGTGTTCGCCTTACATTAGGCGTATATTAGGCTATGTGGTCGATGTATAAAGTATTATATTTGTTTATTTTATCCCACAGCAAAACCTGCTAATGGACACGAAGATAATCTTCAGCGTCCAGTTTCCATTCAGCCCCTCGTCCATCAGGATTGAAGAAATCGAAATGCCCCAAGTCTTGGGCCTGGACTAAGTCTTGGATCTACTAACTAAGGAGTAAGCTGGACAACATCTATGTTGTCCAGCTTACTCCTTTTGATGATGATAAACGATTTACCAGATGTTGTTCGCGAATCTCAGTGCTTACTATTCGCTGACGACCTGAAACTCTATGTGACCTCGTCCATCAGGATTGAAGAAATCGAACTGCCCCAAGTCTTGGGCCTGGACTAAGTCTTGGATCTACTAAGGAGTAAGCTGGACAACATCTATGTTGTCCAACTTACTCCTTTTGATGATGATAAACGATTTACCAGATGTTGTTCGCGAATCTCAGTGCTTACTATTCGCCGACGACCTGAAACTCTATGTGACAGTAAACGATTTGGTAGATTCCCAAAATTTACAGAAAGATATAGATAGGGTAGTCCAATGGTGTGACAAAAATAAACTGGCTTTTAATGTAGACAAATGTAGCATAGTTTCTTACACTAGGGCAGCTATACTCTAAGTGTGTTCCGCGGAACCCTAGGGTTCCACGATACCCCGGTAGGGGTTCCGCAAGAATTTAGAAAAAAAAATCAGAACACCTCTCTCTGGTCGAACGTTTTGACTCAGCCCGCCGCGCCGCCGCCGCGCGTATACTTGTAAGCGCGCAGTCCTTTTGATAAAAGCCGCCTCTGAATTAGACACTATAGTTGTGAACAAGCGACTTTCGGCTCTAACTTCAAAACATAAAGTCGAGTCTGTTTACAACGCAATTTTTGTATATTTTATTTTTATTTCCGCTTTTTGTTTATGAAAGGCGCCGACTCGTGTATTTTTGAGAATGTTCGAGATCGAGTCTAGGACTGGCTGCGGGCACGAAACGAGCGGTGACGAGCGGTGGCGAGCGGCGGCCGAGCGACGGCGGCAGCGGGGTGGGGGGGATATGGAGCGCGTGATCGCGCGTCGCGCCTCGACAGTCAGTTGACGATTAGCGTTCGAAGCTGTATTCTGATTGTATCAGATTTGTACATTTCTTCTTTAGACTAAACTTAGTCTCTTATAGGCAGTAACGATTGTGCATTATTTTGACCCCACCATCCTAACGTGTAACATTATTAATAAAGAAGAATGGAACGTTGGCTTAAAGGCGTTAAACGTGTTGCAACAACATCTTCTAATGACGCTGAATGTTCAAAAGCAGTACGCGCGGAGAATACAGCAATTACCGATCCAGACGATGATGCCACGACGTCAAGCTCCACGGTTTCAAAGACGAAAAAAAGGAAGTATGATGAATCATATATCAGTTTCGGATTTGTTGATTCCAACGGCTCACCTCTCTGCATGCTATGTAGTAAACTGTTTCCTAATAGTTCCATGGCACCTGCCAAATTGCGCCGACATTTAGAAACTGTACACCCCGAGTCTAAAGACAAGAATAAAGAATTTTTTGTTCGCAGAAAAGAACAGTTATTGGAAAGTCAAAAAAATATGATGCATGTAACACAAACTATCAGTGAAAAGGCCACGGAGGCATCATATTTAGTTAGCTATCGCGTCGCACAAGCAGGGGAAGCGCACACTATCGCTGAAAATTTAATAAAGCCATGTGTGTTAGACATAACAAAATTTATGCTCGATGAAAAATCTGCAAAGTATCTTTCTACTGTGCCGCTATCAAACGATACTGTTTCACGGCGAATCCATGATCTGGCAAGCTACGTCAAACAAGAATTAGCTACACGTCTACAAAAAACACGATTCGCCTTGCAAATGGATGAGTCAACTGATGTCGCTGGTCTGGCTATCTTGCTGGTTATCGTGAGATATCCATATGAAAGTTCTTTTGAAGAAGACATGCTTATGTGTTCACCGCTGCCCACAAACACTACCGGGGAAGAAATTTTTAATAAAATAAACATATTTTTTGAAGAAAATAATCTCAGTTGGAACGATTGCATTGACATTTGTACAGATGGGGCCAAGGCGATGACAAGTAAAACCGCAGGAGCAGTGTCACGCATAAAAAATAAAGCGCCTAATTGTAGTTCCAGCCATTGTATTCTGCATAGACAAGCACTTGCGATGAAGCAAATGCCGTCAAATCTAAAATTAGTTATGGATGAAGCGGTAAAAATAATTAATTTTGTCAAATCACGACCACTTCAATCCCGATTGTTCTCATTACTGTGTGAAGATTATGGCAGCAAACATAAAACACTGCTGCTCCATACAGAAGTGCGATGGCTGTCTCGGGGTAAAACTTTAACAAGGCTATTTGAACTTAGAGCGGAGTTACAAATGTTTCTTTCAGCTGATACTTCTTTTAATTTGAAAGACCGTTTGTATGATAAAACTTGGTTGTTCCGATTGTCTTTTATGGCGGATATCTTTCAAAAACTAAACGAATTGAATTTATCATTGCAAGGTAAACAGACAACAGTGTTCCAGGCCTATAACAAAATAACTGCCTTCAAAAGAAAATTAGATTTTTGGATTGTTTGCGTTGATAAGAGAGAAATAGAAAGTTTTACGTCACTCAGTGAGTTTGTTAGCGATAACGACTCAGAAATGTTTCAAGATGATATGTTTGAAGAATTGGTCCAATATCTCACTTCGATGCGCGCATCTTTGGAAAAGTATTTTCCTGAAGAACAGAATTCAAAAATAAAACTGAATTCATGGATTCATAATCCTTTTTTACCCAACTTACAAAAGCCCGAAAGTATGTCAAACGAGATATATGAATCTCTTTTAGAAATGTCATCAGACACAAGTATGGAGTCACTGTTCAAAACGATGCCTCTCAACGATTTTTGGTGCAGAATTCGTAATGAATATCCAATGCTTGGCAAAATGGCTCTGAATATTCTTCTCCCGTTCCCAACAACATATTTGTGCGAAACAGGATTCTCAACGTATGCAGCCACGAAAACAAAATATCGCAATAGACTGGACGCCGAACCTGATATGAGACTGCAACTGTCTTCTATCAAACCTGACATCAATCAATTAATGAAAAATAAAAAACAGTTTCATACCTCTCATTAGTTAGATTTTTTCTTTTTTAATATCTTGTAATAATGTACTTGCCATGTGGCATGTTAAAGTAAGTAATAATCAGTAACTGTTACATTGTACTTTTATTATGTTTAATAATAAAGAATACACTTCTAAAAACTATTGTTTTATTGTAGGGTTCCGTCAAGTATTTTGCTTTCCAAAAGGGTTCCGTCACCAAAAAAGTTTGAGAACCGCTGGACTAAAGTATATAGACATGAGATGTCGAGGACGTATTAATCTTTTGAGCCTTCTCAATTTAGTAAGATTAATTTATCATTGTCCCTGTCGGGTATACGCTAGGACGACATCTATTAAATCCTCTATCTACGGAAATCCCCTACTGTTCCGGAATTTCATTATGTTCTATGCTTACTCTCTGACCGGGGAATCCCTTACTCGTACTCGTTAGTTAAATGACTCTATGACCGGGGAATCCCTACGCATAGTCGATAGTTAATGTTTGTTTTTTATCTGACATTCTATGTTTGGAATTTGCTCCGTGTGATTGAAAAATATCAAAGTTTAATAGATTCGTGTCTTGCAGTGTGTGTGTGAAGTTTCGAAGCTGTAAATAATATACAATAATGAAAGTTCACCAAACGATAAAATTTACGTCTGGTGAAAAGTTTTCAAACCCAAAATCTCGCAATGCTGAAGGAATATGCTCGCTCTTTACATTACAGAACACAGTTCAGTTTCTTGCATTGATCATCTAACTGATTTAGTCAAATCGGCTTTTTCTCATTCCAAAGCAACGGACGACTTAAAAATGCATCGTACTAAGTGTACTAGTGTTATTACAAATGTTTTGGCGCCTCATTTCATTGAAGAACAAATAACGGACATAGGACAGCAAAAATACAGTCTAATTATTGACAAATCAACTGATATTAGTATGAGCAAGCAACTGGGTATTGTAATCAGGTATTTCAGTCTAAAACTAAAAAAAGTAATTTCTTCGTTTCTGGCTCTAGAACCACTTAAAACCTGCGATGCAGTCGGAATTGTTGAAGCCCTTCTTTGTTGCTTACAAAAATATGGCCTAAATAAAAATAAAATGGTTGAATTGGGAACAGACAATGGGTCAGTCATGACTGGAATTAATAATGGAGTATATAGAATACTGAAAAATGATATACCAAATTTGATTCTTATCAGATGTACTTGCCACTCTTTGCAACTAGCAGTGTCACATGCGTCAGAACAGACGCTACCAAGAAATATTGAATTCTTGATCAGGGAAACCTACAATTGGTTTGCTCACTCTGCAAAACATAAGAATGAATATCAAGAAATTTATGAAACTATAAATTGCGGTGAAGCGCCGTTGAAGATTTTGCAGGTATGTGATACACGCTGGTTGTCAATTGAACCAGCAGTCAAAAGAATTCTAGTACAATGGAAAGAACTGACTTTACATTTTGGGCTTGTGAGAGATCGATGCTACACTGCAGATCTATTATATTCTATGTACAAGGACGAATCTAATTAATTGTGACATTGACAAGATATTGAACCAGTGGCACAACATCTGTTTTGTCCAGTGGAAAAATACAAATGATGTTTTAAAATTTTGGCTTGAGGTAGATGAGTATAGAAACGCAGCTGGATTAAATGTTTTTGGAGAACTAGTTGATCTTGCTATCTCTGCGTTAACTTTACCCCATTCTGATGCGGATATAGAAATAATTTTCAGTGTCATGAGCATTGTAAAAAACAAACTACGGAACAGGATGGCTGGTCCACTTCTAAATACCATAATTTTTATCAGAAATAGACTGAAAGTTACTGGTAAAAAATGTTACAATTATGAATTACCAAAAGATGTCATTGAAGCTATTGGAAGAAACACAAAGTACTCTTACAAAAATCTACCACAACCAACAACATCTTTAGGATCGGCGTCAACGTCGTCGACAGTAGCGTCAGCGTCTGTGTATGATGATGAAGAAGTAATAGAAGATATAACATTAGATGAGCATTTCTAAAATTTTTGGCCACCAGTAAATTTATTGTGTCCCACGACTTTGCATTAAAATATCAGTGACTTAAAATCGTTCAAGGCCCATAACGATTTTTTTACGTTCTTTGTTTATTTTTGAATTAGATAATATCAAGAGCATTTTATATAATCTTTCAATTCCTTTAAAATTAAATAAAATTCAAAGCATCCAAAATTCATTTGTATGAAAATCCGGCTGTCCCATACAAAAATCCGATAATTCAAACTCATTTATTTAACATACGTCCAAAGAAAACATATGTTCCTTACGATTTTAAACAGTCCGTTGTTGTTATAAGGTTGATTATACAAGAGTTTAAGCAGTATTTACAGCCTATTTATATTTAAAACTAAGATTTTTATTGTGTCCCAGGAAAAGTTCCAAAATAAATTTCTTTTTTTGTTACCACTTTACAAGGTTTTTTTAGGTTTTGAATCTGGCAAACTTTATATTTTTTCAAATCTGGCAACACTTAAGTATCATTTTCAGTCGCCATATTGTTTAAAAAGGCAATACGTCGTTCCTTTGTCAGTGCGGCATCATTTTGCTCGCTCGTGACTCGTTTTTTTTCTCTGTTTTTGTTACCAGTTTTTGGAGGTAAGTTCACAGTTTTCTTACGTTATTCTGTTAATAAATCAGAGATAATATTATTGACAACATTTTGTGCAAAAAAATATAGAATTAACTTTATTTTAACCACAGTAAATGTAAATTTAAAATTTTTACCACCTGTATCGTTACTTCTTTTTTTGTTACTTTTGTGTGGTAACGTATACGGGGAAAGGTGAGTAACAAAAAAGGAAAATTATAAAGGCTCGTTTCCATTGTTACTGAACAGGTACTTTTAAAGAAAATGCCACTTACTCCGGCAGAAAAAATGAAGAGGTACCGTGAACGACTCAAACTAAATCCGGAAAAGTTCAAACAACAAAGAAAAAAAAATTTAGAACTAATAAAAGCTAAATATAAATACAAAAAAATTGGTGACATGACTGAACATGAAAAAATCATAACGAGAAAGAAATGGAGACAGCAAAAAAATAAAAAAAATAAGAAAAATCTTATCAATTCACCACGAAGATTCGAAGTGGCACTCGAGGAAAATACCACAGATAATATTGCAGAATTGACAAAAGAAAAAAGTTTTCAAAAAAACTACGACATCTAGGTACGTAAATCAAGAAAAGAACTTAAAGAAAAACTTGATCAATCGGAAAGTCGTATAAAATATTTAACAAGAGCATACGAAACAATAAGAAAAAAGCTTTACAGATTGCAAAAGTCGACAACGGAAGAAAAAAAGAAGTTAGAGTTAGATGTACTAAAAATAAAAAGTAGAAACGAAGTTTTAGAAGCATCTTTAAAATTAGTTTACAAAAACTGCGAAAATAATAAAGAGCGAAAAATTGTGAAGAAAATTGCTGAAAATGAGGAAGTTGTGAAGAGAAAAGCTCAAAAATGGATCTCGGATGTAATTGGTGTACGCATTAGGAATAGAAAAGCAAAGAAAACCTTTTCAGATATTCAAAAGTCTATTATAGATTTTTTCAATCGAGATGACATTACTAGGGCCACTGCCGGAAAACGAGAATGTAAGACATTGAAAAAAAATAAGCAACAAATACGGTACTTGACTGACCCTATACATGAACTTCACAAAAAGTATTTAGCAGAAGGTGGTACTGCTAAGTTATCAACATTTTACCGGTACAAACCCTTTTACGTTTTACCTTTACCTGTGAACAACCGAAACACTTGTCTGTGCGTCAAGCATTCTAATATGATGTTTAACGGTCATTTCCAAAATGTTTGCAGTTGTTAATTTTATGAAGTGTCCCACCCATTTGATTCGTTGTTATGCAAAATATCTGTACAAGAGCAATATTTTTCATGTCGTTATCTTAATGTGTATATAGACACAACATAAATCTAAATATTAAATGATTTCTGGTACGTTTTCTATTTATTTTTCACAAAACAAAATATTTGTAGAATTCGTCTCCATACAAATTTTCTGTGTCCCTTCTTCGACATACTACTTTGGGAAAATAATTTCGGGATAAAAATACATTTTAAAGTTATAAAATAAATTTTATGTACCTTAATAACACTAGACCTTTAAATATTTTACACAGATCTTACGATAGTCTTTCTACAAATTAATTTATAAAATAAACAAGATGTGTCCCAGAATTTTAAGGCTATTTACTGACGCACATTTACTGACGCGTTTTTATTGGTAGATAAACTGCAATTTAGTTTGTTTCTATTTTTTTAAATGGCAACACTGTAGACATCACGTGGCCCCTACACCCCCGCCCGCCATTCCCTTTTGTTTCGCTGCCATGAAGATATTTTTGTTGAAATTTTCGACTTTTAAATTAATATCTCAACTTACTGACACAATAAAACCCATTTAAGGTAAGTTTTTATTCTGCTAATACAATAATATATGTAGATCTGTCGATATTTAATGCGCTACTAACTGTTTAGAACGATAAAACACAGTTTTACATGAAGTATGAACAAAAGTGAGGTTATGTGGCAACGGTTCCGTCTTCGATTTTGTGACTTTTACTGACGTCAATAAATAGAACTTAAAAATCATGTGCGGTAAAGGTGAGTGCATATTTGAGTCTATTTACTGACGTCAGTAAAGTCAGCTAAGTTAAACTACGACATCGTCAAACTTTATTAGATTTGCTCACGTAGACATGTCATTCTACATGAAATCGAACAGCTTTATTGTATAGTGACCAGTTCACTACGTTACTACAAACTTGTCTAATTTATTCAGTAGATTTTCAATTCTATCTCCAATTAAGAGTACATTAGGGAAATTTAGCAATTTGTGGTAATCTGATGTGCTGTTCAGCCTGCATATTTAAATATTGTACCTATAGACAGTATTATTTTACTTTTTTTTGGTTTGATATGCTTATTAAAGTGTTAATTACTTGGTTTGGTCTTATAGATGCCGCTTACGGGTGCCGAGCGGCAAAAACGATACATGATAAAAATGAAGGAAAATGATCCCGAAAAATACGAAGCTAAAAGAAAAAAACACTTGGAGCATGTAAAAAAAAACAAAAAAAGATAATTGATTTAACAGATAAAGAAAAATCCGCGAAAAGAGAGAAGTGGCGCAAAGAAAAAAAACAAAGGAAAGAAATTTTTAATAATAAAGAAAGACAGGAAAAAGTTAAACTAAGACGAGAACTCCATGCAACAGCACGTAGATTGAGCCTGGAAAAAGAAAACAAATATTTAAAAGAACAGTTGATTTTGAAAAGCCGTAAATTAGCATGTCTGAGAAAAAAATTTGATAGGTCAAGAGAAAGAAATTGGAGCTTGATAAAAATAATCGATACCATGCTACCTAACACAAATAACCAAGAAAAAATAATCCAAGGTAATCAAAACGATCCTCTGAATGAAGATAGAAATACACAGGTAGTTGAAAGTATCGACCAAGTAAACAAAGATGCAGTCACCCCATTGACTAAAACAAATACTTTTGTAGATGGTCTACAATCATTGTGTGAAGACGAAAAACAAAGAGTGAAAAAGAAAATTTTTGAACTTAATGTTATAAAGGATTCTGTAAAAGTTACATACAGTAACATAAAAAACAACGAGAAAAAAAAAACAATTTAAAACTATTGTTGAAAATCCAATCACTGAAAAATATAAAATGAAGACTAGAGTTTCCTCAGTACTTGGATTTTCAATCCGAAAAACAAAAGTCAAGAAAAATACCTGTGAAAACCAAAAACAAAAAATTGAAAAGTTTTTTTTGCGAGATGACATAAGCCGTCCAACCTCAGGTAAAAAAGAGACCATTACGCTTCGAAAGATGAAGAAACAAAAGCGATTTCTTACGGATACTATGTTAAATCTTTACGATAAATACAGAAAAGAAGGTGGACAGTCCTCTTATACAACATTCACACGATATAGGCCTTTTTTAGTTAAAACTCCAACCGTAAAAGATCGCAATACTTGTGCCTGCAAAAAACATAGTAATCTTTCGTTTAAAGCAGATCTGTTAAAAACTCTGCAATTAAATGACACAAGCGACTTACAAAAACTAACAGAAATCGTTTCATGTGATGTGAATAAAAAAGAATGCATGTGTTTGTGTTTGTCTTTGTGTGTGTTCCGAGGGACCCACGACGCAAGGGAAAACCCTTAGTGTGGGCCTTTGAGTGTGTAACGTTTATTATTATTTTTTTATTTTTTTTTTTTACTCAGAATGCGATATGTGTGACATGGCTCCCGAAATGTTGATTATTCCAGATTTTAATGGCAAAGAGGAGGCAAGCTGGATAAAATGGGTTTTAAAAGATCATGAATTCGTGAAACTTGTGAAAGGAAAACAAGTAAAACATGTAACCAAAAAATATAACAAAGATCTTATTAAAGGGAATAAAGAACAACTTGTTAGAGAATTTAAGGAGGAGCTAGTGGCTTTCAAAAAACATTTTTTTAACATTAATCATCACAGTCAATCTTTTCGACAGTGCATAGATAATATAGAATACGACGAAGCTGTAATCCTTTGTGATTATTCTGAAAACTACGGATGTAAACTAGTGAAAGAGATTCAGGCCGCTAACTATGGTGCTAGTAAAAGCCAAATAACCCTGCATACCGGCGTGATGTATTTAAAAAATGTAATAAAGCCCATTTCATTCTGTTCCATATCTCCTTCTCTTGATCATAGTCCTGGAGCTATTTGGGCCCATTTAAAGCCAGTGATAAAATTTGCCAAAGAATCATGTCCATATTTACGGATAATACATTTTTTTTCGGATGGTCCAGCGTCACAGTATCGCCAGAAAAAAAACTTTTATATGTTGAATAAAGTTATTGGAGAAGATGTACTTGATTATGCGACATGGTCATTTTTTGAATCGGCACACGGTAAAGGCCCAGCGGACGGCGTTGGTGCAGCAGTTAAGAGGAACTTAGATAGCTTGGTCTCGCATGGAAATGATGTACCCGACGCCAAGACAGCGTTTCATTTATTGAAAGGCCAAAATACTGCTGTAAATCTTTTCTATGTACCAGAAGAACATGTGAATTCTTTGCGTGAATCGATTCCTGATAATTTGGTCGCAGTTACTGGTACGATGCTTATCCATCAAGTCAGGACCACTACTGAGGAGGCCTCCATCTCGCACAGAATTATCAGCTGTTTCTGTGGACCACAGAAGGGATTATGCCAGTGCTATAACCCCAAAACTCACAAACTAATAAAGAATAAAATCACACCTTCACAAAAAAAGAAAAGAAAAACTCATAAAAAACAAAAAAATATACGCAAAAAGAAAATATTGACACCAAATTCTGAATCATCTGACGAAGACTCAGATATAACTTATGCTGATTCAGATGACAGTGAAGTGTACTTAATGTCAGAAAGTTACAGCAGCAGTGAAACACAGAAGAACCTAATTGAAAAAGAAGTGATAGCACCGGAAAAGAATAAAACAGATATATTATTACAAGAGAAGTCACAAAAAGAAATAATATCACTAAATAAGAATGAAAAAGACAATATGTTACCGAAGAAGACTGAAAAAGAAACTAAGTCACTGGATGTGACTAAAAAAGGACAAGAGAGCAAGTCTGAAATATTACAGGACAAGACAGAAAAACAAATTATGTTATTGCAGAAGACTGAAGAAGAAGTTACATCAGCGAGTGAAACTGATGGAAATTACAAACAAAAACATATTTTACGTGAAAAGAACATGGTACATGCCTCGGATTCAGACGACGAGCCATTAAATTATTTGAAAATTCTTACACAGCCAAGTTGTTCAAGGACACATGAAGACGAACTAATTGATAAAGAAAATGTACACCCTTCTAAAATTAATGATGGTGTGTACGTCTTGGTAAAGATCCAAAATGAAAGAAACAAGTGTTACACTTATCTTGGTATTACAAAAAGTGAAATAGATGAGGAAGGAGAAGTGAAGATAATTTTTTTTAAAACGATTGATGAGAGTGGCCGGAGATTCAAAATAGTAGAAAATGACATTTCTCACGAACCTTATGAAAGTATAGTCAAGATTTTACCCGCACCAAAGATTACATTAAAAGGCAAACGGACCATTTATGAATTTGACGAGGCTTTGGAAGTATTTGAGAAATAAATATGTAGTCTTAATTCGTTCATTGTATACTTACACTTAAATAATAAGGTGACAAAAAGTTCGTAAGTTGATAGAACTAAATAAAGCTCCTATTAAAATTATTATTTTAGTTACTAAGTTAAATAATAAAAATGGTTTATTTTATCCATATATAGTTTACTAAAAATATATTGCAGACAGAGTGGGAGGAGACTGGAGCCTGCGCTAGGTCGAAATCTGTATTTCTGGTCTCCAGGGACCACCGCTTATATGTTTTGCAGTTAAATTGTAATATTGCGAATAAAAAATTTACGTTATAATAATATAGCTGTTTCTCTTATCTGCTCATACACACATAGAACATTTGAATTTATTAAAGGAATTTACAAATATAATTAAAGTGCAGTCAAGAGTAGCTCAGCGTAACAGTGTACCTAGTTATATTATCAGCTTTATCGCAATCTCTTAAGATGCCTCAGAGTAAAGCTTGACGTGCTCTTGATTGTACAATAGCAAAGGCCATAGAAAAACTAGCTGACACTATGAGTATTCATACACTACACACACACACACACACACACACACACACACACACACACACACACACACACACACACACACACACACACACATGGAAACTACAGATTTTTCTCAAACCGTTTTTTGTTTATTTTGACAGTGACACTTGAGTCTTGTTCAATGCCATCTATTGTCATTTGACAATACTTTATTTATAATAAGATAGATTCCATTCGGATTGAAATTCGTTAAGCGAATGCTGAGTAAATGTGAAAATACCACCATTATGCAACAGCCCTTACTTTTCCATTTAGTGACTTTACTGACGAATCCATTTACTGACTTTTTAGTGACGATGCAAAAAAAATGAAAATGACCGTTAAAATAAATGCACTTAAACGACTTACAGTAATAGATTGTGGTACTACAAAAGATCTCTTAAATAAAATAGCTTGTGATGTAGAACTTATGACTGCATGCACGGAGATGGTGATAAGTGTAAGAACATTTCACTGAACTATAATTTTGACAACATTACAATGGAAGAGTGGACAACAGAAAATTATTCATACATGAAAACAACTACAAATGGACAGGAGCAAGAAATAAAAGCAAAAAAAAACTGTAAAATCACTCAAGACGGGAAAAGTACAGGAACTGATACGGGTTTTTGAATCTGATATATTGCAGATCAAAATACATTGCCATAACATGAGACATCAGGCCAAATGCTGAGTTCTGTGTCCTATTTGCTTCTACAATCTACGTCACACATTTCGCTAACTTTTTTTTAATTGTATAAGAACATTGTACAATGTTACAAATTGTTAAGAAGCAATAAAGTTTATCTATCTATCTATCAAATGTTATAAAAAATGCATTGACAGCTTGGAAAATGATGAAATTGCTATACTGCGATTTTTCTCAAAACTACGAGTGAAAGATGTTTGAAGACGTGCAGTCAATTCATTTTGGTGCGTCGAGTCGAGGCCTTAAATAACTTTGCACACTGGTGTAATCTTTTTCAAGGATACCCAAAAATCATTTTGCACCATCTCGCCTTCCAATGTCCATCAGCCACATGCCATATGGGCACACCTTAAACCAGTCATAGATTTAGCTCGAAATAATATTCCTCTTAAAAGAATCCATGTGTTTTCGGATGGCCCCAGCTTTAAATATCGGCAAAAGAATAATTTCTATTTGATTCAATATTTTGCTTCACATTATGATGTGGAAATAACTTGGTCATTTTTTTAAAGTGGTCATGGGAAAGGGGTGGCTGATGGGATTGGGGGGGTGGTGAAAAGGGCTCTTGATAGACAAGTTTCTTACGGACGAGACATCGTTTCTGCCAAAAATGTTTATTTGACGTTACAATCCGCTGTACCCGCTGTTAACGTGTTTTATATTCCTGAAACCGAAATTGAAAACATTAAAAAGTTTATTCCAAATAACTTAACAACTTTTAAAGGGACGATGAACCTTCATCAGGTCATGTGTTCCCCTCAAAATGACTTCATACAGCATCGTGTTTTGAGCTGCTTCAGTAAAAAAGATGACATCCCTTGCAATTGCTTCAACCCCACTAGACACAAAATTAGTGATTTACCTAAAGCTGATCAAGATACAAGTAACCTAAGTGGCGCACAGCAATTTTTCAATGAAAATGAATTTCAAGAAACAAACAACCTAGCCAAAGTCAACGATTTACATTCAAAATCTGTACTGCACATTCTGGAATCTAGAACAATCAGTAAAATTGATGATAGTTTAATAGCTGATATTGACATGACCACTGATTTGCCAGTTTTATGCATTGATGTTATTGATCTGCCTGAAGAAATATCAGCAAATAATGAGAATTCAAGTGCTTTTAATGAAACTAATACAGTACACGATGACAAGGAAAATAACTATGAAACTTTTATAAGGCAGTGCAATGTTTTAAAACCAGATAAAGGACTACGGGAATTCATTGTAAATTTAGACGAAGAATCTAAAATGCCTAATCAGAAAAGTAAAATCTCGCTAGAAATACCTCCTTACTACTGAAAGAAATAACTCCTATGTGCTTTTCTACCTGTCTTTTCTGAAATACCTCCTAACTATTAAAAACAATATCTCCTATCTGTAATTCTTCATATGTTTGCTGGCAATATCACCTAACTACACGAAGACATGTGTTCATAAGACCGCTGCGTTCGCGCGACTGACAAAATTTAAATGACAACCGCGTCACATTGCTCGCCGATGTATCAAGAGGTTCTTGAATGTTTATAAAGATGTCGTTAGCTTCGCACAAACGGTATATTTTTGTCACTCACTTGTCAACAAAAAGGTAAAGTGTTGTCTGTGAAATATTGTTCCAAATTGAAGAAAGTTCGGCTAGTTGGATTGTTAAAGGTATCAAAACTTTTCTGTTAAATCTAATGGTCGAAAGTGATTCAGTACCTAGACCGGTACTATTTCCTAAGTTAGCACAATTGTTTCAATCTCATTTTAGTGTACTTATCAGACGTGCACCTCTTAAACGTGCAACTCCATAGGTAAAATGCATTTTATTGACGAATACCTACTGTAGGTACTCACTGAAGTATTTTTTTCTTATTCATTTGTACAATAACTTGCAACTGCACACTATGTTATAAAGTCATGTGATATTTTGCATTTTATTGAAAGTCAAAAAGTACTTTCCTTTTAAGAAACAACAATAATTTAAAAAAAAAAGTAGTTAGAAGATATTAGCGTTGTCAGTAAACTGAAGTTAGGAGATTTTACAAGCGGCAGGTTTGCCATTCAATTGAGTTTTTAGATTTATTCACTGTTCTTATGTACCTTTAATGCTTTACTAATTCTGATACCTTCTTATAATAATTTTAGTTAAGATGTCTCGAGTCACTAAAAACTCTCAAGGCGTGCGGGGAAAGAGAATTCTTCAATTATCAGATGAAAACCCTACCGATGCTAATCCAAAACGTAAGTCATTCATTACATACCTATTATATTATACTTTGTCTGCATTTACTACTTTTTTACCCTTTATATACCCGTTATCAAAACTAGTCTTTACAATTCGATTTTATTTTTCAGAAAAACGGACTAAACCAGTAAAAAATATACAATCTGCAACTGCACATGCAAAACTAATTCTGCCGCCTCAAAACGTACGTTTGTAATATTACTTTCTTATGAATAGTTTTTATTAGCTACTTAAATGGAAAATATTATCTGAATTGGATTTTCTTTTCAGGAATAATATTAAAAGATGAGAAGAGAAAATTGTTTAAGCATGATGACACAGGGCCTACCTATCCTAAAAGTAAGTCTGAATCTATTAATCCAAAAGTTTATTTATATAATGAAGGTATCCTGGATTAACGTTTGGTCTATATTTGCATTTTGTATATATAAATATTTTAGTACACTTTTTTTACATTGTATCATTAATAATCAATTTTAACTAAAGTTGTGTATATTATGTACTCTGGTAGGATTACTGTATTTAATAAACGTGTAAAGTTTTGTCTAATAATTATTTATTTTAGGACAACAAACGGAATCAGAAAAAGATATTTCTTGTGCAGGAAATACTAGTACTGAAAATGGCTGCTGTTCAATGAAAGATATTAATCGGGTTAAATTAAACCCTAAATAGCAACCTGATTGCCACAAATTAAGTAAGTCATATCAGTCTCAGTAATATTTGAGCTTATATTCTACTCAAGCATGTTGGGAATTTAGCATGACTGTAACTTTTGGATTAATTATCATTTATTTGATTTATTTTCAGGACAACAAACAGAATTAAAAGAAGAAATATTTTTTGAGGCAGGCTGCTGTTCAATGGAGGAATTAAGTATGGTTCAATTAACCCCGAAAAAAAAAATTAATTATCAGAAATTAAGTTTGTCGCTCTCTGATTTGACAGTTGATGATAGCTTAGATCGAGTCACTGTTAAAAAATGGCAGTCATTACCAATAATAACCGAAAATATGATCTTTAATTGTGAGGCCACACTAGAATCAAAACAAGATTTATTTTTTGAGGCAGGCTGCTGTTCAATGGAGGATTTAAGTATGGTTCAATTAACCCCTAAAAACAAAATTGATTATCAGTAATTAAGTTTGTCACTGTCTGACTTAACAGTTGATGATAGCTTAGATCGAGTCACTGTTAAAAAATGGCAGTCATTACCAATAATAGCCGCAAATATGATCTTTAATTGTGAGGCCACTCTAGAATCAAAACAAGATATATTTTTGAGGCAGGCTGCTCAAAAAATACATTAACCCCTGAAAAGAAAATGGATTATCAGAAATTAAGTTTATCACTCTCTGTTTTGACAGTTGATGATAACTTCGATCGAGTCTCTTTTAAAAAATGGCAGTCATTACCAATAATAAGCGAAAATATGTTTTTTAATTGTAAGGCCACACTTCTAGAGCTTTACACACTTTTCTCTGCGCCCTTTGAATTACATTCATCTGTAGAAATTCTCAACGCAAGTCATGAAAATATTAATTGTTTGGACGATGACCTCAATGATTCAATGTCAAATAGAAAGCGACAAAAAAGACCTGTTCCAGATTTATGGAAAAAAAAAATCAAGCTAAAAAACAACGAATGTTGGGAGAGGAATATTCAGGATACAGACATCAAACCGGCCAATAGCAAAATGGAACAGAATACTATAAGGCCTGCCAGAGAGATGGGAGAAAGATGCAATTCCAATTTTTGTAAAAAAAGTAAATTCAGAGGATGCGATAGAATAACTGAGGAAATCAGGATGGAGATCATTATTCATCATTATTTTTGGAAAAACTTAAACTGGGATCAACGTAAAGTATATGTGGCAAATTTAGTGAAACGCTCAGATACTGACCGTAAAACTAAAACTAAATCTTCGGCAGATTCTAGACGTGATCAAACTCTGAGTTATTTTTTACCCCTTTCACGAAACGGCGACGAAAGGATTCAAGTTTGCCGAGATATGTTTTAAAGACATTATCAATAGGTCCCTTTACTGTTCAGTCCTGGACTAGACAAGCGGCTTTTGGAATGGTCTGCAACAAAAAAACAGCTATGGAATCGAACGGATCTCACAGACTTGACTTTAATAGGAAAGTATTGATTGCAAACAATTTTCTTGACAATATTCCAAAGTTGCCCTCCCATTACCCCAGAAAAGAAACCACAAAATTATTTATCGAACCTTCATACAACACTCAAATACTTTTTCATGATTATAAAGAGTATTGCAAAGACAACGAGGAGCCAGAGGTGAGCAGATACACTTTCGAGAAGTTGTTTCACGATAAAAACCTATCTTTGTATACCCTCAAAAAATACATGTGTGATACCTGTTCTTCACACAAGGCAGGAAATATAGATGATGCCGACTACCAAGCGAATATTGAAAAAAAAAACAGGGCTAGACAAGAAAGCTGCAGAAGAATTGAAGGGACTTATAGTATGTACTCACCGTTGATTTGGAGACAGTAAAAGTTTGTCCATATCTCACTGCCAGCCAGTTATATTTCAAGACAAAACTTACTTGCCACAATTACACTGTATATGATTTGACCACTCGTGACTGCTGTTGTTACTGGTTTGATGAGACTGCGACTGACCTTACAGCTGTCACCTTTACTTCTTTACTAGTAGACTACCGGGAAAGAAAATGCATACCACGGAACCTTCCTATTATCATATACTCAGATGGATGCACTTACCAGAATAGAAATTCTATCCTGAGTAATGCGCTGCTTAACTTGAGCATGCGCCACGGAATTACGATTACACAAAAATATTTAGAACCAGGTCACACTCAAATGGAGTGTGTCTCTGTCCATGCAGTAATTGAAAAGAAACTTAAAAACCGCGAAATTCATCTTCCATCGGACTACGTCTCCATTACCAAAGAAGCACGACGAAGTCAACCATACGAAACCATTCTGGTGGAACACGATTTTATTAAAGACTTCGCTTCTGAGTGATTTAGAAGATTTGTTTTATTAACCAGGGGCCAGGGGAGATAAGTTTGGAATGATGACGCTTATTCAAATGAAGCTAATATTCATTGTATCGTTTTTAATTTTAAGTAAGTATAATAAATGGCCATCGCACTATGTTTTTATTAGAATTTGAGAAGTTTTGTTTTTAATAACCTGCCATAAGGGTAGATAAGTTTGTAATGATGACGGCTTATTTCCATATTAATCTGATTTGATTGTTTTTCACTTATTTTTATCGGCATCCGGTTATGTTTTATTCAGAACTAGCTTTCCGCCCGCGGCTCCGCCCGCGGCTCCGCCCGCGTGGACTACAGGTTATATCGTGCCCAACTGTGGGATAAAATGTAGCCTATGTCCTTTCCCAGGCTCTAATCTATCTCTGTACCAAAATTCATCAAAATCGGTTCAGCGGTTTAGGCGTGAAAAGGTAACAGACAGACAGACAGACAGACAGAGTTACTTTCGCATTTATAATATTATAGTAGGGATTTGAAAAATTTTGTTTTTAAATACCACAGGGGTAAATTAGTTTGCAATGGTGTTTGTGTAAGCTCAGTTGATTGTTTTTATACTGAATAATAATAACAATAAGAACATCCTGTTGTTTTATTTGATTTTGATGTTTTAGTAAAAAAAGCGTATGTTAATCAGGTTTAAAACTGAGGTAACTAATATTGGTCAGTGTATTATTTTCTGCTAAGTTTATAATTCAGTATTATTTAGTAACTAAACCTTGACCTTCACGTTTTAAATATCTTCTATCTCGTACGTCATTAAAAACTTTTTGAAACCAATAGCTCCTATCTTACAAAAACGGTTTAAAACTTATCTTATACAGTACTTAATGGTATCTTCACAACAAATATAGGTTTCTGATACGAATTAACATTCTTTATATATAGAAATAAAACAAACAACATAAATTTAAAGGAATTTTTGTTTGTGACTTTTGTCGTCATCTTAAAATTTTTCGATGCAAAACTGATAAAAAAACCTCTTAACTTACACTATAGTTTGTAAGTTTAGGTAGTTATCTTTTTGTAAACAAACCGGAATCAGGTGTTTAATTGTTCAAGTTTCTGCACACTGTCGAGTTTTATTTAATTTCAACGAAACAGACTAATTTTTAATCAACAAAACAGAAATCGCAGTTGTTTAATACAAATATTACGATCAAAAACAAGGAAATAAAATAAATTCAGTAGAATAAATATATTTTTTTAAAGAAATTGCAAATAACACGTAATAAGTGTATTAAAAAACACCTGTTTGTGCAGGGATTACCAACAAAAGACCCAATATTACGCGGCTAAACTTGCAAGGTCAGTACTTTCTTTATGCCATAGTGAGATGGACGGCCATAACTTTGAAAAGTGGTTTGATCACATATTAGCAAAGGTAGATCCAAATGCAGTGATTGTAATGGATAATGCATCTTACCATTCTAGGAAATTAGAAAAAATACCAACCACTGCTACACAAAAAGGTGATATTCAAAACTGGCTGCAAAGAAAGGGAATAGCTTATGAAAACAACGACCTGAAAGCTAAGCTTCTAAAAAAGGTAAAAGAAGAAAAGCATAAATATGAAGCATATGTTGTGGATGAAAAAGCGAAACAGAAAGGCATCTCTGTTATAAGACTCCCGCCGTACCACTGCGAGCTGAACCCCATAGAGCTCGTATGGGCTCAAGTCAAAGGAGACATAGCATCAAAAAATGTGACTTTTAAACTAAAAGACTTAAAAAACTTATTGCCTGAAGCACTTAATAAAATCACAGCAGAAAACTGGCGGAATTGTGAGAACCACACAATTAAAGAGGAAAATAAAATGAGAGAGCTGGACCAAATAATTGATCATGTGACCGACCAATTCATTATACATGTTGGAGAAGATTCATCTTCTTCTGAATCCTCAGAGGAATCTGATTCATAAAATAATATATAAACTTAGTATACGCTTTTATTCGGTCGAAGTCTTTCATTTCATTATTATTATTTTAAGATTCCATCTCATATCAAAATACAAGATATTCACTAGATATATATCCTTTTGTTTTCTTCTAGCAGACATAATTTACTTACCTAAACTAAAATTTAAATAAAATAATGCTCAAAAAAACAAAACTGATTGACCAGGCCTGGATCTGTCAAATTTGACAGCTAAAGTTTGTTTACAAAAAGATAACTACCTAAACTTACAAACTATAACTCAAAATCCTCTAATATTACAAAGTAAACATGGGTAAAAAAAAACACTGCTAAAATTACAAGGAAACTTTCAGAAGACGTGATCGTAGACCACAATGTAGACCATTCGACGTAATAAACGGACACAGAGACCCTACGGACTTAGACATGACCGCTCATTTAATGCAACAATACATACAGACGCATAGACCTAATGAAGACTGTTTATGACTTGATAAACGACTCTGCCCTTGCCAACAGAACAGCTTTGATGGAAAATCGGAATAAAAACAGAGAACCCGAAGAAGAATATCAACCCCATCAACAAATCTTTGATTCCAACCCCTTAGCTAGCAGGCAAAAGATCGCACCACGATACACGCAAGATACTGTCTTAGCCGACTTGCCTATTCATATTTACACCTCTAAGAAACACGGTCCAATCGCAAAATCCCGTCTCAAACGTGTACCAAAGAGCAAAATTGTTTCAGGTTAATGCTGATACTGACACTGGGCCTGGGACTGGCGCAAGAGATAGGACTTGACAGTCTTGATGATGGACCGGGACTACTACCATTTAGACTTGGACCCATGAAATTAGTGACTCACTATCATAGTTTTCTGCAATACATAGACTTGACCAACCTTGGAAACAAGATTGACATGGTTAGAGAACAGATAGTCGAGCTGGAAAGAAAACTCCCTAACGATACCCACACTCTATTCGAGATTCAGATTTCATACTTAAGTTCAAAATTAGACTAGATCTCCTATCAGTTAGAAAGTTTAGAACTCAGTAGAATAAGGCGAGGTTTGGTAGATGGTCTAGGATTTATTATCAAATCTTTAACTGGGAATCTAGATTATACCGATGCCATAAAATATAATGATGCCATAAAAGCTCTCCAGGATAACCAACAAAAAGTTGTATCGCATGTTAATAGTCATATCAGCCTTAATAAAGAGTGGATGACTCACCACACCGCCATTTTGTCTCGTATAACAGAGAACCAAGAGAAAGTTAATGAAACCTTGCACTTAATTTTAGATCATGAAGCTTATGTGAATTACAGCCTGATCAAATATGCTAAACTGGCACAGTTACTAATTATAATTAGCGATAACGTGGATGAACTTTCAAACGAATTACGTAGAATAGAGGATATTTTAGTTTTTACACGTACATCAAGTACGCATCATTCTATGTTAGGTATAGATATATTGGGTAAAATATTAGGGGAACTTAGGAATTTATAAAGGAACATATTCTAGATTTAGATCTAAGAGAGTACTATGACGTAATAAAGACAGGATCCTATTACTAAGGTGGTCAAATAATATTAGTATTCAAATTTCCTGTAACTTCACCCCATAGTTATAACTTTTTTAAATTTGCTATAGCACCCAATAAGAAGAACCAAATCCTTGTCCCTCCTTATCCCTACATGGCAACCTATGAAAGTATTTACGTGTACATAGAGGCAGAATGCCCGAATTACAACACTCGGTACCTCTGTCACTACTGACTCATTAAACTTTAGACGACACTTGCGAGATCACCACCATTGAAATCTTGAAAGAAAGCATAGAGAAGTTAGACGACCAGCATTATGTTATAGTATTCCCTCGACCGACAAAAGTAGAACTCACCTGCGAGCGAGATGACTATAAAAACCTTCATGGAAGCTATCTTATAACTATTCCTCACTAATGCAGATTGCGTACACAGGAAGTCACCATCTACAACGCCAACAACCAAATCGAGGGCCGGCCCATAGCTATTCTCAACGCTTCCGTCGATACTGAGATGAAAACTGCAACAATGACTCCGGTTCTTCTCGGATCAATCAACCTCAAACAACTTAACCATATTCAGGAGAAGATTCTATCTCATCCACCTCTACAAGTGAACGAGACACCAATTGAATCCCTTTAAAATACTACCATACCATTCTACGCGGTACTATTAGGTGCAGCTGTACTCACCTTAATACTTATCTGTAAGAAGTATGCAAACCATTTCACGAAACGCGAACACAAGAATCAAGCTGCTCCAGATCTTCCAACGAAGAACAGGCATTACGACACACTGCTCCCAATACAAGTCAGCACCCAGCAACATTTTTATGAAACTTAAAAAATAGTTGCTGATCTACGAGAGGGAGATGTTACGAGAGCACCCCATAGGGAAAATGCTGACGTGCAATCACCATCCAAACTTTGCATACGGGCCCAACTACCGACTCAGCACCTACTTTCTGCAACTGGCGGAAACGCTGACACCGTGCCTCGTGAACCTCGTGACCTCTGCGCAGCGGGCTACGTGACGACGCCACCACGCCACTCTGATACTTACATCGGTCGGGTCGACATCCTAAATTTAGTTTCATTTTTAATTATAATTTTTTGTAATTCATTATCTTCAAATAAATTTATTAATAGAATTATTTCGGTTTTTTTGTGTCCTCCGGTTGCGACTAACGTAATAAGCCCTACTAATTACCTGCAAAATATTGTCATTCATCATAATCGTTCATATTGCCCAGATTCAGTAATATGACACCCCACAGTGCTCGTGTGAGGGACCACATTCAGTGAGTTGTAGCGTTGTTGTAGGTGTTATAGGTAATTTATGCGAATATTGAGATATTGTGGTTGTTGAACCGTTGGTATTTTATATCCCTTTTTACTTAATTTTTGGTAGGTTTTTAGCGTATTTTCTTAGTTATTGTAGTTTCTTTTTTTTTCTTTTTTTTAGTTTGTAGTTAAATGAGTAGTGTTTAAGATAGTTGTAGTTTAAATAATTTTTATTTTATTTTCATCTTTCCTTTCTTTCTACTTTTTTAAATTAGTACTTTTTTAATTATTTTATAAGGTAGGTAGTTATAGTTCATTAATCATTAGTTTTAGATTAAATCATTTTTATTTTATATTTTAGTAGGTAATCAGTATTTTTTTTCCTTTTTTGTAGTTTTTAAATAATTTCTTTAGTTTTTATTTCATTAAATCATTTTTTTATTAGATAGTAGTTGTAGTTTTTATTTGTTATCTCTTTTGTTGTAGTTTAAACGATTTTAATTTTATTTTAATGATTTTATAATAAGTATTTTTAGTTTTCCTTTTTTTCAACTTTTTTGAATCATTACTTTTTCAATTATTTTATAAGGTAGTTGTAGTTCAGTACAACAAAAAAACAAACAAAAGTTAAAATCATTTTTACTTTATATTTTAATCGGTAGTAGGTAATTAGTATTTTTTTCTTTTCGTTTTTTGTAGTTTTTAAATAATATCTTTAACTTTTATTTTATTAAATCTTTGTTTTTATTAGAGTAGTTGTAGTTTTGTTATTTTTATTTTTTATCTGTTATTGCTTGCTTTTGTTATCTGTTATTGCTTGCTTTTGTTATCTGTTATTGCTTCCTTTTGTTATCTGTTATTTGTTACGTTTTATTTGGTAGATATGGATCCATACTTGGATCTCGTATTCAACCGGTTCTCTTTGTGGAATTTCGCCTCCACAATAAGTGATGAGGAGAGCGCAATAGCTGCCGCGAAAAGTTGGTTGCTGATTCCGGACAGGACCCCAACTTGCCCGACCTGCCGAAGACCCATGAATAGAGAAACTAACACTAAGTATAAACTTGGGTACCGATGGCGTTGCAGAAGGGTAGGCTGCAACGTCATCAATAAGGGGACGGTATTTGAGAGGTCGAAGCATATTGAACACTTTACGCCTAGTCCTTAATTTTTTAGGCGTGACAAGGTGTCACAGGCAGCGATGGATGTGGGTGTGACACGCAAAAAAATAATGCGTTTTTAAAAATTTGAAAAAAAAATTATAAGGGTCGAGTGGGTGCTAATATAATCGCGAATCCAAATGACGTTTTTTATACGTGGCGAGTTTTTATGGGGCGAGTGGGTCCGGACCCGAAAAATCACGAGCTGTTGGATATCTTATTAAATAGAATAAAATTTGTGTCATTTATTAGATGGGTGCTTACGTTCACAACCGGGAACACAACATGTACTCCTTTTATCAGGCATATTTGGGTCAGGCCCCGACCAAAAGTCCGATGTTCACTAAACCACCAAAGAGTCAGTTTCTCTACTAGAGTCACTGTCTCAACAACACAACACAAATTTAATGTTAAAACGGAGGAGCCTAGCTCAACTCAACGTAACCCAAGTTTGGTTCCATTAAAGACTCATTATATAGAAAGAGAAATGAAGCGGCTCAAGTAAAAAAGCTAGAACACGTGAATGTGCATGAAATCGAAGTCCCACCTCAGTATCAAGATTTTTTGCTAGCCGACTATATAAACGAAGATACACGAATACTGGTATTTTGTTCTGCTGAAGCTAAACAAACTATGTGCGAATTAACAGAGTTTTTTGGTGATGGAACTTTTAAAAGCTGTCATGTTCCATTTGACCAACTTTATACAATCCATGGCGATACGGGCAGCACGGTCAATCACACTAATATAATGCCTCTAATATACGCTTTGATGAGCCACAGAAATATTGAAACTTACGTTATTCTATTCAGTATGATAAAGTCTCAGTTGCCAGATTGGAACCCAGTCAAATTCAAAGTCGATTACGAAAAGGCAGCTATGCGAGCAAGTTTTTCCATCAATTACAGTCAAAGGTTGCTATTACCATTTCAATAAAGCAATCTTTAAGAAAGGCCGCGAATTGAAAATGTCAAACAGTCATGATCCAAAGAAGAAACGAATGGTAAGCCTCAGTGCAATACTTCCACTGGTACCTGAAGAAGAAATTATGAACGGATGGGCGTATATAGTTTCTCGATATGATTGTGATGACGATCAAATATATATTTTTTTTAATACATGAAAAACCAATGGCTTAAGGAAGAATTTTTAAAAGTTTGGCGTGCCTATGGAGAGACCCATAGAACAACAAACTTTCTTGAAGGCTGGCATAGTAAAATAAATAGAGCCGTAAGTAAGAAGAATCCAAATTTAATGCAATTGTTGCGCATACTTAATGAAGATTCAGCATATTATACTGTTTGCAACATTCAGAGGCAAAACAATTTAGAACCATCTAAAAAACGATCAAAGAAGTCAATATGGAATGACGAGTTTATTCAAGAAGCTCAGATGGATTTTGTACAATTGGGTGTCTCTTGGAAAATATATTTTTTTGTTATGTTAATATGGTAATTGTCAGTAGAGAAAAGCATTTTGTTATGTACCAACTTTTGTACTTATATGTCACAAAAACTGTCTTCTTTTGTTAAATAGGGCGTACTGTGATTGTTTAAAAATAGGTAGTCAATATTCACTACGCCTCGCCCGCGTCGCTTTCATTTACATGTGTCCGTAATTCAAGGGAGCATATAATTGGGATAAAACTTCTCTGTGTATTTTCTAGGGTTTTTAAACTATCCAAAATTGGGTTTAGACGTGCGTTTACTACCGTCACAGAAGACTTTAATATTACTCTACCGTGGAATAAAGGGATCAGTCGGTTAATGTCGGATTCTGGAAATGCCAGATGGCAAAATTAATGCCACATTCTGTGTATGACAGATTCTGATTTCGCCAGATTCTACAAATATCAGATTCTAGTAAAGGTAGATTCTGTAAATGTCGTATTCTGGAAATGCCAGATTCTGAAAATGTCATATGCAAAATAAAAATCCATGGTGAATATATATGTATGCAGTTTTGTAAGTAAAGGGTGAAAAAAACCTAGCTATATATTTTTTTCCCCCTAAACGTAGACACTACTCGGGTGCACCCCCCGAGCGCTACCCGCACCCCTCGCGTGCCTGGTGTAGGAGTAATGTCTACGTTTAGGCAAAAAATTAACTATTCCCACTGAACAAATATTTAAAAATGGTAAAAAAAACAAAGATGAAGCATGAATTAGTCCCAAAAAAATCACATTCAAATAATTAGTTATTTCTTTTTCTAACGATGTTCCGACCACAAACGGTAGGCACAAGCGCCCTCTGGTTACAACAGACAGAACTACGTGAAAAGGTAATAGACAAAACGGGAACGGCGCGGGCGCAGCTTGCTCTAAGCACCGATGCAACTAAAACTGTTCTAGTTCATCTGATTTGAGCTAGATGGCGCTGCTAACAACAGTTAATTTTTAGAAACATGGCTATTTTTCGATTAGATAAAAAATATTATTTAATAGTCATTTCGTGGTTTTATTTTTATTTATTAAGAAATGTAATAAAAAAAACCGGCCAAGTGCGAGTCGGACTCGCGCACCGAGGGTTCCGTACAAACCTGCTTAAAGGTATTATAGACCTTATATAAAGGTATTTGATATGAATTTCAATTTAATACCTCTACGTGTTCATGAGGAAAGGGGTAGTAAGTTTAAAATTATTAAAAATATTTTTATGATATAATGTAGCTAAAAATTTACGGTTTTCGCAATTTTTCCTTTATCTGTGCTATAAGATGTTGCTTCGTACTAAATTTCAAGATTCTGAGTTCACGGGAAGTACCCTGTAGGTTTTGATTCCCTTGCGAGTGTCGAAAATTTGCGGAAATTCGCGACATAAATGGCTGTATCTTTTGATTGCGTTGGCTTAGAAGTTTGATTTTTTCACAGCTCTAAGGGACAGTAAACTTGAGTATTTGATATAAATTTCAGCTTCATACCTTCACGCGTTCCTGAGAAAAAGGGTCTTGACAGACGGACGGACGGACGGACAGACGGACAACAAAGTGATCCTATAAGGGTTCCGTTTTTTCCTTTTGAGGTACGGAACCCTAAAAATGAAATCGGGAATAAAGTGACTAATGGGATTTATGTGGGTACCTAAGTAGTGATCATTAGAATTCTTTTATTTCTATTATGTGGGTAGATTTTTAAAAAACTTCAACTATCTAATTTTGTGCGTTGCTTATTGTTTTGTCAGCGGTAAATCAGTTTTATCACTTAAAATTTGTTACAAATTGTAGTGTTCCAAAGCTTTTCGGGTTATGGTGGTTTTCTGTTTTCTTTGCCGGCTTACGATGTTATAATTGGGTAAATCAACTACATTATGGAGGAAAACAAGTTAGTTTTTGACGTAAATCAAAAAGGAAATGATACCGTGATGCATAACGGGTTCCGTTATAATAAAAGCAAGAGACTGAACAAAGGTGGAAGTTCAAATTGGCGGTGTGTTAATCGAGGTGATTGCAACGCATCGATTACAATAGACAAAAATAATACTAACATTTTGAGACAATCACGTCACACCTGCCAGGCAGATTTCGACAAAAATATTAATTTTATCAAACTAAACAAGCTTAAGAAAAAAGTGTGTGAAAATTTGTCACCCATAAAGCCATTATTTGAAATGATTTTTGACAAGAACATACCTACTACTTCAAGAGGAGTATCGTACATTGCAGACTTCAGGGTCAAAAAGGATAGTCTATATGAAGCTAGAAAAAAGTTTCTAAAATCTGAAAAATTGAAATTTGAGAAACTAGAAGATGTCTATGTACCGCCTTGTTTAGGTGATAAATTCCTCGTGGTTGAAGATGGGACGGATGACAAAATATTAATTTTTGCCTCGAAATTATCCAGAAAAATAATGCGTAAAATAAAAAAAGGATACTACGGAGATGGAACATTCAAAAGCGCACCTCGGCCTTATTATCAACTATTTACAGTGCATCTGGATTTGAATTCGGATAGTACTACTACCAATATAATCCCAGTAATTTATGCGCTTCTTCCGGATAAATCTCAAAAAACATATACAAGGCTGTTCACGTTGATTCGCGATGTTTTACTTGTTGAAATATCCGAGTTTAAGTGCGATTATGAGGTGGCGATAATGAACGCTGTTAAAGAAGTATACCCAGATGTCAATATAACGGGGTGTTTTTTCCACTACCAAAAGGCGTTGCGAAAGAAAGCTGGTGAGCTAAAAGTAACTGAGTCAAGAGAACAAAGGAAAATAATACGCATGGCCTCCGTTCTTCCGCTTTTGCCGTCCAGATACATATCTGAAGGATGGAAAAATATTTCAGCTCATTCAAAGCTGTTGAGCTGTGCTGGCCAGCGCCACCGCACAACGAATTCTTTAGAGGGCTGGCATCACAGGATCAATGTTTTAATCCCAAAAAGTCCGAGCTTGTTCCTGTTTATTCAAAAGTTACGACAGGAGTCAAAGCATTTCGATATAAAAATCCAAAAAAGCCTCTTTGAAAGTCCAAGAAAAAACCGCAAAAACAAGTACATTGTATTTGACAAAAAGTATAAGCAACTATTAAAGCAATTATCGCGGAAAGAAATCAATGTCGAAAGCTTTTTACAAAAGATTATATATGTTACAGTTAAAACTAGTTAGTAGTTAGAACGCGTTTTTCCTAGTTAGAACTAGTTTTTACTTGGTGCCCTTGTTAAAACTAGAATTGACTAATGTCTGAATCAAATATCAGTTAAAACTAGTTTCTGCAAGACAAAACGCGTTTTCCCGAAGCGAGTCAGTTAAAACTGTTCCGACCGAGGTTAGAGTTCATCATACGTTATTCTGATTGGCTTGAGGTTATGTTGTGGGTTATGTAGTTGTTGTGGTTACCGTTTAACGCAACCAAAGTCTTTTCTGGCACTTCGCCGACCGCTGCCGCGGCACGCTCGCTTCGCTCGCTCGGCTCGTGCGTTGGGGGTCGCAGTTCTAACCTAACCTAACCTAACCAACCCTTAACGGATTGGTTAGGCTAGGCTACTAACAAACCTAACCTACAGTTTCTGCCCCGATATAATCTCCGCGGGGGGGGCTTCGCTCGCTCGGCTCGTTTTAACTATAGCTCGATGTGACAACTAGTTTTATCTGAAAATCAAATATGTCAGTGGTAAATTCTAGTTTTAACTGATTATTTCTAGTTTTAACAAAGGCACCAAGTAAAAACTAGTTCTAACTAGGAAAAACGCGTTCTAACTACTAACTAGTTTTAACTGTAACATATACATACAGCTACTTTTGTGAAAGAAAACATTATTTTTCATTGAATAATCATAGTTAAGTTAAATTGATGGCCATTGAAAAGAAAGGAGAGATGGTCAAAGAATAACATGAATAATCAAAGAAAGAAAAAATCGTCGAAGAAAAACAGCAATAATCTAATAAGAAAAATTATATTTAGAAATAAAGAAAAATAAATCCGATATACGAAAAAGAAATAAATAATTATTTGAATGTGATTTATTTTGACTAATTAATGTTTCATCTTTTTTTTACCAATGTACAACATTTGTGTGTTTTTTAATTTTGTTATTTGACAAAATAAAAATTTTTCATCACGTGTTCATTTAATTTATTTTATTATCCTTACTAATATTATAAATGCGAAAGTAACTCTGTCCGTCTTCTATCTGTCTGTCCGTCTTTCACGCCTAAACTACTGTATCACTCAAAGAACATATTTATGAAAAAAAAAAATTTTTTTTTTAATATTTGTTCAGTGGGAACAGTTAATTTTTTGCCTAAACGTAGACATTACTCCTACACCAGGCACGCGAGGGGTGCGGGTAGCGCTCGGGGGGTGCACCCGAGTAGTGTCTACGTTTAGGGGGAAAAAAAATATATAGCTAGGTTTTTTCACCCTTTACTTACAAAACTGCATACATATATATTCACCATGGATTTTTATTTTGCATATGACATTTTCAGAATCTGGCATTTCCAGAATACGACATTTATAGAATCTGCCTTTACTAGAATCTGGTATTTGTAGAATCTGGCGAAATCAGAATCTGTCATACACAGAATGTGGCATTAATTTTGCCATCTGGCATTTCCAGAATCCGACATTAACCGACTGATCCAAATAAAGGGATAGAATGGGCCAAAAAAACTTGGCTTGGAAATGTTCACAGTTCACAAACGAGTGTTGCCAGATGAAAATAAAACACTCGCATCGAGTCATACTTGTTACTCGATGCGAATACATTTTCCGAATTAGTCACGAACCATTTTTACTAGACGAGAACGAAAATTCGCATCGAGTCACAGTGGTTACTCGATGCGAAATTTTTTCGCAACCAGTCACAGGGTGACAGGATCCGGGCTTTTTCCGTGGTACGGTTGGTCAGTCCGGTCAACCGGACCTTGGTTAATTTGTTTTTTCCGTGGTACAGTTGACCGGACCACGGATGATTTTTCTATTTCCATTGTACGGTCAACCGGACTGTGGAAAATAAATATTATTTGCCGCATCTAATCTTTTTGTTTAAGTGTCACTTATAGTCAGGTAGGTAAATTACACATAGATAAAGAACTTAGAAACTTTCTTATTGAAGAGAATAGAGATATGACATTGTCACTTATCAAATTTCCTTATTGTCATTTTCAATGACGATCATCAAAGCGCTAGCTAGTAATATTGCATTAATATTATTAATTGAACTGCGTTTTCGACCATCATCGCGAGATCACAAAGATTTGAAATCAGTATAATTCACGGGACGGTTGAGCGTCGATTCGGTGCGGGTGTCAATCAAAAAGATATTACGAATTATTTTGTTTTCTGCTTAATTTTTCCCTTTTTCAGAGTGTGCTTTCTTTAATTTTATGTTAGAGGTGGTGGTTCATAACTGGGTAATTTATTTTTGTGTTTTTTTAATCTCAGGTTTACGACGCCGGCGTCCTCATGAGTGAGGGCGCTGGTTCGGATGATCCTGGAGGAGGTAGAAGTAAAGGGTTTGGTCTGCCTCCTCGGGCTTCGTTTCTAAGTTTCCCCCTGAATGCTCATGTGGATTTTGAGAAAAGCCAAAATTTAAATAATGTTGAGGGTAAGGGAGTTAAACCCAGATCACGACCTAGAAAGGTGAAACCAAAAGATAGCGATCGGTCTAGGTCTTCATCTTCTTCTCGACCGAGCAGAAACTCTGTTTTGGATGTGACTCATAGTCAAAAATCTTGTGACAATAACGTGTTTGTTGATTCTCTTTCTGACTCATTATTACCTTTAGGTCAATCATCTCAGTCCAACATTCAGTCCACACCTCCGGCTCATCTTATCGTAGATCCTCCCACCCAAGAGTCTCAATCGCAATCTCATTCACAAGACTCTCATTTTTCTCAAGTAGTGGGGAGATCGAACTATTCGAGGACAGACAAAGGGCCATTTGTGGTCCATATTCGTAAGGAAGAACCCTTTCTCAATGCAGGTACCACTTTGCAACCTGTTTCTTTTGGCTTTTTCCTTCAGAAAAGGTCACGAGAATTTCCTAACATAGTAGAGGGTAGCTTGAAAAAAATCGGGCGTAACCGTATTTCCGTCGGTTTCCACACTGGTGATGATGCCAACAGATTTATGGAGTCTCCTACTTTATCTTCACATAACTACAAGGCTTTTATCCCTTCTTACAATGTAACCAGAATAGGGTTAGTACGAGGTGTCCCTTCAGATTGGTCCCCGGAAGAAATAATTGAAAATATTCGTATCCCAGAGGGATCAGGTGGAGCAAAACCAATAAAGGTGAGACGTATGAATTTTAAAAATAATAAAGGAGATGGTTCATTCACATGGAGTCCATCGGAAACTGTACTAATTACTTTTGACGGTCAACAACTGCCTAAACGCATATTCATCTGCTATAACTCCCTTCCTGTAGAGAAATATACGTACCCTACCATCCAGTGTCATCGGTGCTGCAGGTTCGGGCACACTAAAGAGAAATGCAGATCTCAACCAAGATGTTATCGTTGTGGTGAAGGTCATTCAGGAGATACTTGCTCTTATAGTTTGGAACAAGCAGTTTGTTGTATTTGCGCCCCAGATTTAGCAAAAGGTCACTTTGCTAACAGCAAAAGTTGCCCTGAATATGGTAGGCAATTGCTTATTAAAAAAACAATGTCAGATGACAATATTTCTTATATGGAGGCCTCTAAGTTACATAAGAAGCCGCTTAAAAAATCATATGCTACTGCTCTCTCATCTCCTACCCAGTACACTAAATCGTATAGAAAAACTGTATTTTCCAGTCCCCGTTCCCCCCCTCCTCCATCTAAGGGATATGATCATCAGGCTCATTATAACATTGTAAGAGACCCTACTTTCAACACCTTTGGAAATGCATTCCCCAAAAATAATGACTCCTACTGTAGTGAAAAATTAATTACAGAAGCAATAAGTTTAATTTCTTCTTTCATAAAACTATTCTCCCATTCCAATGTAAATATGTCACTGTTATCCCACGCTGCTCCTATTATTTCCTCCATCTTATCTCAACATTTAAACAATGGACCAGGTAATCCTACAGTGGAACTGTCAGAGCATTAATTCGAAAAAATCTGATTTGTTCTTTTTAATTAATAAATACAATCCGTTTGTCTTAGCAATTTCTGAAATCTGGCTTAAGCCGGGCTCTACTTTTAGGGTCCCTGGTTTTACTTCTCTTATTGACTGTCGTGATGATGGTTATGCTGGATGCGCCCTTTTTGTTAGGGATCATCTAGCTTGGTCATCAGCTACTATTCATTCTCAGGGTCATGACTTTCATGCGGTTTCAGCTCGTGTGAAGGACATGACATTCCTTTCCATTTATATCCCCAAACCGTCTCCAGTTATTCTAAAACATCTTGAACATATTATAAAATCCCTTCAAAATCCATTATTAGTCTTAGGTGATTTTAACATCCATCACCCAGTTTGGGGTTGTGAGAAATCAGACTCCCTAGGTGATCTTGTGTTGCAAATTATGGATGACTGTAAACTATGTCTTTTAAATACTGGCTCTCCAACCCTGCGTACTCGTCCTAATGAATCAGCTAGTGCAATAGATTTGTCCTTGTGCTCTCCTTCGCTTGCGTCCCAACTTATTTGGCGAACCCTTCCCAGTTCATATGGCAGCATGCATTACCCCATTATTATTGATCTTCCTTTCCTATCATTACAAAATCCTCCTACTATCAAACCTTTATTAAAATACATAATTAACAAAAACTCTGACTGGGAAGCTTTTGGGAAACATCTAGATAATAGGGTCAATTTTCTTCCTGATGTTTCTCCTCTTACTATAGACTCTTGTGCTGAAGCGGTGTTGGTGGCAATCACTTCATCTGCTGATAGCTATAGACTCTTGTGCTGAAGCGGTGTTGGTGGCAATCACTTCATCTGCTGATAGTGTAAGTTTTCTAATGGTAAACTAGCCTCTCCCCCCTGGTGGGATAAGGAATGTACTGAGGCGGTGAAGGTTAGAAAAAGAATGGAGTCAATTTATGCAAAAGATATGTCTTCCTCAAACTATCAAATCCTGCTTGACACATTTAAGAAGACAAAAAAATTTCTACATGACAAAAAGAAAAATGTCTGGAAAAACTTTTGTACCAACTTAAACCCTTCCTCACCATCCACTGTGGTTTGGCAAAGTATTAGGAGGTATAGAGGCTCTTTGAAATTCTCGAAACAGAACCATCCCTCTTCCATTCATTGGGCGAATGACTTTATGGATCGTATTGCCCCATGCTACTCTCCCCATTCCGTTGAAATCCCCAACCCCTCTTCAACTTCTTCAACTCTTCCCTTGGATCAACCATTTACTTTTATAGAGTTTGTAAATGTTCTTAAGTCAGTCAAGGATTCTTCCCCTGGACTGGACGGTGTCCCCTATTCATTTATTGTTAACGCTAAAGATTCCTTTAAAAAATATTTACTTAATTTATTTAATTGCATCCTTTCAACTGGTTTCCCTCCATCTGCTTGGAAATCCCAGCTGATTATACCTATTCTTAAGCCCTCCAAAGACCCTTCAGATCCTGCTTCATACCGCCCCATAGCTTTATCGTCAGTGTTTATTAAACTTTTAGAACATCTAATCAAAAATAGGGTAGAATGGTATGTTGAAAGCGCTGGTCTTTTGGCGGAGTCCCAATTTGGCTTCCGTAAGGAGTACTACTGACAGTTTAGCTATCTTTACCTCAGACATTAGAATTGCGTTTACTAAAGGAAAATCAGTTGTTGCTGCCTTTTTGGATGTGCAGGGTGCATATGACAATGTTCAGCTTCCCATTCTCTGGAAGAAACTCCAACAGCTGAGAATACCGGAGAGGCTGTCTGGTCTCATGTGCGGCATGCTGTCTGAAAGGCAGATAATTTTCCGTGGCAGAGATGAACTTATTTGCCCTAAAAGACTTGTATGGCGTGGTCTTCCACAGGGCTCCGTTTTGAGTCCTTTGCTTTATAACTTATATACCCATGACATTGAATCCGCTATACTAGAGTGCCAAATTTTGCAATATGCTGATGACCTTCTCATATATCGTGTTGACAGTAATATAGAAGCAGCAGCTGAAAAGTTGGCAGTTTCTTTGTCTTCCCTCTGTCTTCCCTAGATGTTTGGCTTTGTAATAATGGCCTTAATCTTTCTCCCTCTAAATGTTGCATTGTTACATTTTCCAGAAAAAGAACATTGCCTAATGTTAACATTTCTATTAATAACGTCCCAGTTCCAGTGAACTCAAGTTTTAAATTTTTAGGTGTAGTTTTAGATAGAAAACTAGACGGTAAATCACATTTTGAATACATTGTTAAAAAATGTGAAAAAGGCTTAAATGTTCTTCGTTGTTTATCGGGCGTTTGGTGGGGTGCCCATCCGACTTCTCAGAGATTGCTTTATAATGCGACAGTCCGGAGTGTTTTAGATTACGGCTCCTTTCTCCTCGTTCCAGGTAATATGGAAGGTTTGAAGAGACTTGATCTTATACAATCAAAAGCCCTTCGTCTTGTCACCGGCGCAATGAAATCGAGTCCTACTAATGCTCTGCAGGTTGAATGTGCGGATCCGCCTCTTCATTTGAGAAGGCAGTTCCTTGCCGACAGCTTTTTCTTTCGTACTATGCAATATTCGCAACATCCTATTCTCCAAAGGCTTTTTCAACTGAATTCGGCTTCATGTTGGCTTTCCAAGGGCCCTCCTTGTTTGGTAAAAAGCCTTACAAAATTTTTATCTCTCAAGGATCCAGTTTATCACACTCCGAAACTCCCACTCTATGAATTTGATTACAAATTTCTTATCTATATTCCCCATATTTTACTTAATTTTGGTATATGCCGGAATGACCCGCAAGCTGATGAGTATCACCGTCAAATCCTGAGCCGAGAATGGAGGGGCTGGAACTGTATTTATTCAGATGCTTCTAAATTGTCTCCAGTTGGTTGTGTAGGGGTTGGTGTATATCATCACGAGTATAACATTGTCCAAAAAATTAAATGTCCTCCCGAGACTTCGGTTTACACCGGTGAATGTCGCGGGATATTAGAAAGTGTTAATTATATTCTTTTATTTAAATTAAATCGAACTCTTATTTTCTCTGACTCTCGTAGTTGTTTGCAAGCCTTATTATCAAATCCATTCTCAATTCGTACAAATAATCCCATTATATATCAAATTAAAAAACAACTTTTTCTCTGCAAGGAAAAAGGTTACGAAGTGGTATTGGCCTGGGTCCCGGGGCACTCGGGTGTGAGTGGTAATGAGAAAGCCGATCAGGTGGCGAAGGAAGCAGTTGTGTGTGGTGATGAGGTTCCTTTTTGTAATTACTCCCATGATCTTGTTGCTCTTTCCTCTTCTTTTCTGATGCGTTCCTGGTCCTCTTATTGGTCGGTGTCGAGTAAATCCCGCGGGAAATGGTTTGCTCAAATTCAGCCGGATGTTAAACGGAAACCCTGGTTTGCCAAATTTCACTTACCTAAACAGATTACCTCAACACTAATTAGAATGAGACTCGGTCATTGCTGTTCTCCCGTATATCTGAAAAAGATCCGAATCCGGGACTCCTCGTTATGTGAGTGTGGTCTGGATGATGGGGACTTAGATCATATTGTTCTGGCATGCTCTCAATACAATAATACTTTTCTTTATCGTGATCTGATAAGACTTAAGGTTCCTCTTCCTATCAATGCAAAGATTCTTTTACAATTTCAAGATCCCAACATTATTTTTGCTCTGGCTCATTTTTGTCACATAAACAATATTAGACTCTAAGGGAATTTATAAGCCACTCTGATTCAGGATTGTTCTGTATTTAGTTCTGATTCGCTCTGTTTTTTTTTTTCTAACATAAATCGACGTGACACTGGCAGTAATGTCCTGTTGGACGGTTGCCACTATCAAAAAAAAAAAAAAAAAATTAATTCATTCAATTAGTAATGTCTGAACCAAAATTTATTACCAGAAAAGGAGGGACTGTGCTTTTATATAACGGGCATCAGTACTACAAAAATAGCACTTATAAGAATGAGATGACTTTATGGAGATGTACTTTATACAAAAAACTTAAATGCAAAGGATTTTTAACAATGAAAGTAAGACATGTTTATATTCGCTATATTATTACGCTCTTTAGTACCGACTCACTTCCTGCACCGTCTATCTTCTTAAGATTTTATTGTACGACTACAATTCCCCGAACGAATTTCTTACATTAGTCATGATAAAAAAAATTGTTTCAGAATTTAAATGTAGTGAAAATCGTCGCTCATCAATGTCCTAGTGACCCAGTAAAAAACGAGGTAGACTTAGCTATGGCTGATTTAAAGGTGAACGTTACTAAATCGGATGAACCAATTCCAAAACTTTTCAGTGATACTGTTGGGAATCTACTAGATGGCGGATTGAACTTAGTGACTCACGTACCTAAATTAAAGAATATTCAGCACGGCTTATATAGTGCTCGTAATAACAATTTGGGTGTTAAAAAAATAATTTGTAAGAAGCCGGCAATGGTGAAAGTACCAAAACAATTTGACAATTTTGTATTAGCAGAATATGAAGGAAAAAATAGAATTTTGATATTTTGTTCCCAAAAAACGAAAGGTATAATTAGCGACATAAATGAAATATTTTTTGATGCAACATATCAGAGTTGCCCTAAGCCATTCTATCAATTGTTTACTGTGCATGGTGAATTTGGAAGCACAACCGAAACAACAAATGTGATACCTTTGATATATGTACTTATGAGTAACAAAACGCAAAAAAGCTATTCTATTGTATTCCAATTGATTCAAAAAGAATTGGCATGGATTCCGCTAATAGTGCACTGTGATTATGAAAGAGCATCCATAAATGCTATTCTAAAGATATTTCCCGGAGTAAAGGTTGTAGGATGTTACTATCACTGGTCGAGATGTGTATGGAGACAAGCAAAAAAACTCGGTAACACAAAATTAGCAGTTCAAAGACGTATAGTAGCGTTATGTGCTAAATTACCACTTATGTCTTATGAGGCAATCAATGAGGCCTGGCTTTACATTAAAGCAGAGTCATTGAACACAGAAATGGACGCCTTTTTCAATTATTTTGAAAAAAACTGGATCAACAGTTCCTACAGTCAATATATTAGTGTATTTGGACAGCGTCATCGCACTAACAACGTTGTTGAAAGTTGGAATTCGAAAATAAATCGCTCATTAAATAGAAGTACCGTAAACATATTACGACTTCTGAACTATTTAGAAAAAACCGATAAATATAACCCAAAAACATCTAATAAACGCAAACGTGATGACATAAAAAAAGATGACGCAATAGTCAATATACAACTCGAACTCTTAAACAATGAAATTGTGTGTGATAGGGCATGCATTGGAAAAACTAGCAAATATAAAATAAAATAATGTCATTTTTATTTAATTTTTTTTTGTTAATTCTTTCCATAGGGAAAGGCAAAGGCATTCTAGAGTCCTTGAATGATTAATGTAAAAATATATTAGGTAGGCAATCATAGAAATTCCGTTACAACCGGACCACGGTACAGTCTCCAAAGAGTACAGTCCATCAACAAGTTTTTTCACCGAACCACGGAAAAAACAAATTAACCAAGGTCCGGTTGACCGGACTGACCAACCGTACCACGGAAAAAACGCGACAGGATCCAGTGTGACCCGTTGCGAATAAAGGAGTACATCTGGCGGGACAGGACCTGACAAAGATACCACAATGTCAGAAACTGAGAAAGAAGTCAAAATTACGTCTATTAATACAGCGCCTACTACAGAAAGAAATCTCCCAGTAGTAACTGCAAGTAATAACACTGCTGTGCAAGTGCAAATGCCCTCACGCTCTAATTCTCTTCAATTAACTCTGCCTGAAACCTTTCAAAGAGCGACCTCATATTTAGATAAGCACTTAAGGAAATCCTGTATCTACTGTCAGGGGGGTGTCACTCCATTGTTTAGGCATGTTCGCGCGGCGGGCATACTGAGTATGCCAGCGAGCGCGGGTTGTTACTCGCCGCGCGCGCGTGAGCCGTATTGGTCGCGTGTTGAACAAAATAATAAGTGTATCTGTAGCGTACTCGGCTGGTAGTTGAAGCAGGCGTTCTTGATTGAAACCACGGCACTTTTAGGGGAAAAATTTATATTTCGGCAGAGAGACGTTAGTGTACAATTTTAGCTATCGAAGCAAAGGAAGAGAATGAATGCTGAATGAATGAGCGAATGCTGAGTGAGTTTTGTTGGTGTTGCCAACATGCTGGGGGGGGGGCTAGGTTGCCGTCAAAATTAGCTTTTATTTTAAGAAAATTTAACAATTAGCAACCCATACAGCATTATGGCAATAACATTACAATAATGTTACATAAAAGAAAATAACCCTAGTGAAGAACTCTCAACCTGTGCTTCAATACAGTCCACCACAGTAAGTGAACTCGCCGATCCCGCAGTCAAACTGTCTTGCAGTTTTGTGGGACTATATCTTAAAATTGTAAGATTATTTTCAGTTTGATAGCAGCGGCAAAGGAATACATGGTGCAGGAGCGCATGATCAAAGCCTTCACTTGCAATCCCTACGAGTATTATAAGATTAATATAATATTCGTAGGGATCGCACCATGACCAAACAGATTGCGGCGTCATAGACCCAAAAATACTTCCCTTAAAATTCATAACAAATATAGCCGTCATAGACCTGGAAGCCGTCATAGACCCAAAAATACTTCCCTTAAAATTCATAACAAATATAGTGCCTCTGGAGGTAGCACAAATGCAGTTCAAAGCATTCATCGCCAATCACGTGGACTGTTTTCTACAGAGATTTGTGGATCCGAAATCATCTAATCCGGCCGAGTTTGCTATGGTAGTAAAAAACATTAACAACCTCGACCGGACAAAACATAAGAGCATTGATTCTACACCGTGGATTTAGAGACGCCGTTGCCACAGTACAGTCAAGAGCAGGTCACGCTTTACACTACCAGTTTAAGCTGAGCTCTGATTTATACTGCGCGCCATACAATGCAGGGCCGGTCCAAAGTGTCAAGCTTGACGTGCTCTTGAGTGTACAAGAATGCGGTTTCACTACCGTTACGCCTGTTACAAAGAGTGGACGGGCGATCCAATTAACTACTATAGAAGATTGTGTAAGATTTGTTGTTGGCCTGTTGAAGTAGTCAACGGTCGCTTTAAACGCGACTTTAAAATATTTCGTCAAACCTATTTTAATAAATCAATGTTGCAAATGTTTGGCGACTTTCAAAAAGTCACAATTTCCTCCGCTACCTTAGCAAATATTGATTCATATAATAACACAAGTCAGAGATAGTGGCTTTAAAATTATAAACACCGTGTGTGACTAGGGCTCTACACCAATACAAGAGCTCTAAAATTATTGAAGGAAGGATCAAGCTAGAGCTGACAATTATTTCTTCCATGGTGAAGAGAATCTTTATTATATATGACGTTCCACAATTGTTCAAATCCCTGAAAAATAATTTTATGATAATTGGAAAAAATTAAATTTCCGGTAAGACAGGACACTGGGACCATTCAATCGACATGGAGAAAGAAAACCGCAGATTTCTGTTTTTATCTAAAATAACTCAAACCCACATCAACCCCAAATATCGCACTTAAATGCGAGTTAAATATGTAGCGCAGATTCTTAGTAATTCTGTGTCTGCAGTTTTAAAACTGCTGACAAAAGGCGAAATTATTGAGAAGAAAAAAGAAGAACCACTAGAAAGCATCTGTTATTTAGGATCTATCATTTGGGCTCGATGGACTGATTTTATACTAACAGTCCCAAAAGATAGAAAAAGAAAAAAAAATGCATCCAAAACAGAGCATATGAACATTTGAGCAGAGTGGATAAAAGAATGGTAGCAGCTCACGTCAAATGTATTAAAGGATGTAACACCAAAAAGCAGAAGAGATATATGAAGTTACTTAAAACATTTAGACTTCAAATATTTAAATCTCAGTTAACTCAATCAGGACGCCCTAGAAAACCTATTTGGGCTAATACGTCAACATAGCCCTACCAATAGATGCCCGACGGCAGCTCAATTTATGGGAGCTTTAAAAACGGAAATAATAACAAATTTTAAAAAAGATAAACATTTTTTGCTCAGCAGTTAAAAAAATATATTCGACAGTAATTACTTAAAAGAGAAATTACCATGTGAGGTGCAAAAAACAGAAAATATATTCCCAGGTGCATCAGAGGTACATCAGGATGATAAATACCATATTCTTTCCCTACCTGAGGAGAATGAACATCAAGAAGTGTTAAAGAAGCTTACGAACATCTCGGGTCAAGCCACAGTCTACGTTAGTGGATACATAGCCCTCAAAGTTAGTCGAATGCTATGATTGCGAAATATACATACTTAAGTCCAATATTTGTGAATCGAATCCTTCGAGCTCTTTAAATGATTATACGAAGTTAAGAGAGTGGCGGACGAAATAATGTAGACGTTATGATTGGTTGATTGTTTAGGCTAGTTTAGTATATAAGTAGCGCATTTTGTATGGAAAAATTGTTAAGACAGTTACATGACTGATGAATGGGTCACTCTCACGCGTTGTGTTTGTTCCAACCGTTGTGTTCCAACCACAGGGCCGTGTTAGAGGGCCCAGTGACAGACCTACTTGACAGACAGCGGATGGACGGGAACTGTCGGCGTAGCCATTGTATGGTAGCGTCGCCTCTTCCCGCCCGCCCGCGTCCCCCCAAAATGCTCCCTACGACAGCCGAAGTTGCGCTCTTGCCTTCCCTGTCGGGGGGAGCAGAATAGTCCCCTCACCCTACACGCATGTAGGGTCAGAGGCAGTCCCAATGACCGGCCTATTTTCATAGGCCGCGACAGATTTTCGCCGCCATGGGGTTCGCCCCGATGCAGCTTCCCCGAGCGCCCGCCCGGCGCTCGAGAAGACTTCCACGACGGAAAAATTGTAGTCAGCAGTAAGCGATCGACAAGTGAAGAACTCTCTCAAGCGAAGGAAAATAAACCCTAGTGAAGAACTCTCAACCTGTGCTTCAATACAGTCCACCACAGTAAGTGAACTCGCCGATCCCGCAGTCAAACTGTCTTGTAGTTTTGTGGGACTATATCTTAAAATTGTAAAATTATTTTCAGTTTGATAGCAGCGGCAAAGGAATACATGGTGCAGGAGCGCATGATCAAAGCCTTCACTTGCAATCCCTACGAGTATTATAAGATTAATATAATATTCGTAGGGATCGCACCATGACCAAACAGATTGCGGCGTCATAGACCCAAAAATACTGCCCTTAAAATTCATAACAAATATAGCCGTCATAGACCTGGAAGCCGTCATAGACCCAAAAATACTTCCCTTAAAATTCATAACAAATATAGTGCCTCTGGAGGTAGCACAAATGCAGTTCAAAGCATTCATCGCCAATCACGTGGACTGTTTTCTACAGAGATTTGTGGATCCGAAATCATCTAATCCGGCCGAGTTTGCTATGGTAGTAAAAAACATTAACAACCTCGACCGGACAAAACATAAGAGCATTGATTCTACACCGTGGATTTAGAGACGCCGTTGCCACAGTACAGTCAAGAGCAGGTCACGCTTTACACTACCAGTTTAAGCTGAGCTCTGATTTATACTGCGCGTCATACAATGCAGGGCCGGTCCAAAGTGTCAAGCTTGACGTGCTCTTGAGTGTACAAGAATGCGGTTTCACTACCGTTACGCCTGTTACAAAGAGTGGACGGGCGATCCAATTAACTACTATAGAAGATTGTGTAAGATTTGTTGTTGGCCTGTTGAAGTAGTCAACGGTCGCTTTAAACGCGACTTTAAAATATTTCGTCAAACCTATTTTAATAAATCAATGTTGCAAATGTTTGGCGACTTTCAAAAAGTCACAATTTCCTCCGCTACCTTAGCAAATATTGATTCATATAATAACACAAGTCAGAGATAGTGGCTTTAAAATTATAAACACCGTGTGTGACTAGGGCTCTACACCAATACAAGAGCTCTAAAATTATTGAAGGAAGGATCAAGCTAGAGCTGACAATTATTTCTTCCATGGTGGAGAGAAAATCTTTATTATATATGACGTTCCACAATTGTTCAAATCCCTGAAAAATAATTTTATGATAATTGGAAAAAATTAAATTTCCGGTAAGACAGGACACTGGGACCATTCAATCGACATGGAGAAAGAAAACCGCAGATTTCTGTTTTTATCTAAAATAACACCAACCCACATCAACCCCAAATATCGCACTTAAATGCGAGTTAAATATGTAGCGCAGATTCTTAGTAATTCTGTGTCTGCAGTTTTAAAACTGCTGACAAAAGGCGAAATTATTGAGAAGAAAAAAGAAGAACCACTAGAAAGCATCTGTTATTCAGGATCTATCATTTGGGCTCGATGGACTGTTTTTATACTAACAGTCCCAAAAGATAGAAAAAGAAAAAAAAATGCATCCAAAACAGAGCATATGAACATTTGGGCAGAGTGGATAAAAGAATGGTAGCAGCTCACGTCAAATGTATTAAAGGATGTAACACCAAAAAGCAGAAGAGATATGTGAAATTACTTAAAACATTTAGACTTCAAATATTTAAATCTCAGTTAACTCAATCAGGACGCCCTAGAAAACCTATTTGGGCTAATACGTCAACATAGCCCTACCAATAGATGCCCGACGGCAGCTCAATTTATGGGAGCTTTAAAAACTGAAATCATAACAAATTTTAAAAAAGATAAACATTTTTTGCTCAGCAGTTAAAAAAAAATATTCGACAGTAATTACGTAAAAGAGAAATTACCATGTGAGGTGCAAAAAACAGAAAATATATTCCCAGGTGCATCAGAGGTACATCAGGATGATAAATACCATATTCTTTCCCTACCTGAGGAGAATGAACATCAAGAAGTGTTAAAGAAGCTTACGAACATCTCGGGTCAAGCCACAGTCTACGTTAGTGTATACATAGCCCTCAAAGTTAGTCGAATGCTATGATTGCGAAATATACTTAAGTCCAATATTTGTGAATCGAATCCTTCGAGCTCTTTAAATGATTATACGAAGTTAAGAGAGTGGCGGACGAAATAATGTAGACGTTATGATTGGTTGATTGTTTAGGCTAGTTTAGTATATAAGTAGTGTAGCACGCCGCAATTATTTAAAATCAACAACGTTACAAATATAGCACAAGGGACCCTAAAGGGCGCGCGTCATCTACCTGCGGCGGCCCGCCTCTATTGTTTCAACCAGCGTTCGTCCTTCGGCAACGGTCCAAGTGTTGCGCACATGTGATGAGTCCTGACCGTTACGGCGATTTCTCAGGAAAGCTTCCCTCACCACCGCTAAAAACAAAGGATCGGCACAATATATAAACCGGCGTCTCCTTAGTCAGAGCGCATTTCTCGCCTACGGGCTCCTGGGAGTGATATCCCGACCAGCTCTGGATGGGTTCTAACACGCAGTGTAAGCCTAGCAAACTAGCCTCTGTTCTAGCTCCCATGCTTTGCTCGGCTCCGCGGATCATTGCTGTCAGGATTGCCTAAGCTAGGAGTATCTGTCCTGATACCCCGGCCGGCTGTGCTCGGTGTTGTGGTACTATACACATAGTGTAAGCCTAGCAAACTAGCCTCTATTCCTAGTGCCCCAGCCCACACTGTCCGGTGCTGTGGAACGTCACACACAGATCTCCGAGTCTTTCTAGCAAGGACGCAATACCCCGGCCGGCTGTGCTCGGTGTTGTGGTACTATACACATAGTGTAAGCCTAGCAAACTAGCCTCTATTCCTAGTGCCCCAGCCCACACTGTCCGGTGCTGTGGAATATTGCACACACCTACTAGCAAAGGCGCCTCAGGTCCTCGCGCATAGTAAACGCGCGCGTATCGTGATCTCAAAGTACTCTACGCGCACCTCCGTGCCGCGCGTCGCGACTCTACGCGCGATCCGTACCGCGCACCGCGACTTTACGCGCGTTCCGTGTCGCGCATCGCGACTCTACTCGAACCCCGCGCGTCGTATACCGCGAGCGTTACCCTAGTGCCATCCGCGTCCCGTTAAGTGCAAAGTGCAAAGACAATAGTGTGTTGAACTGAACCAAAGTTAAAGTGCAAAGAACAATATTAGACTTAAAGACCTTTTATAACTTCAACTATCATTGTAATACGAGTGTCATTAATAAACTTTGTGAAGAACATCGGTGTTTTTGTCGTCAACTGCTAGGCGCTACCCTCACCAACACAACCACGTGTTACAATTGGCGCCCAACGTCGTGGCCCTGGCTACCTCCGCAAGAACCCGTGCTCAACACAAAGCTACGAGGATGGCACTCACCGAAGACCAATTTCAACGCATGTTCTCAGCTATTGTCAACGGGAAGAAGAAAGGAACATTCGCACAATGCTCCCTAAGATTCAAAGGGAACCGTAACGCTGAAGTAGTGGAAGCATTCCTATCAGCCACTTCCATCTACAAGAAGATTGAAGAGATCACCGACAACGACGCTATCGCCGGTCTACCGCTTCTACTCACCGATGAAGCCGCAGTATGGTGGCAAGGAGTGAAGACGGAAATAAACTCATGGGAAGAGTTCGAGACCCGGTTGCGCCATGCCTTCGCACCGAAGAAAGCCGGTTACCTCCTTTATAAAGAGATTGTGGGGATCGAGCAAACCGCCCCGTCAGCGACCGAGAGCTTCATTGCGAAAAAGAGAGCATTGATTGCTCAACTACCTGCTCCGTTGCCGAGCGAGATACACCAATTAGACATGGTGTTTGGTCAACTCCACTTCGAGATACGAAGCAAAGTACCTAGGATCTCTATCAAGTCATTCAATGAGTTACTAAAAGCTGCCAGAAGCGCAGAAGAAATCCTTCAGGAAAAAGACCTGCACCGTCGGCAAGCCGTCGCCGACCAAGAAGAATCAACGAGCACAAGAGCTCGCAAGAAATGTAATTACTGCCACAATCTCGGCCATATTGAAGAAGAGTGCCGAAAGAGAAAGCGTGAAGGAAAACCCACGCAAGAACAAATGGACACAACAGACCCGTGTAAGGAAGATACACGCCCAGCTAACTGCAACACAACCGCACCTAGATTTGCCTGCTACGGATGTGGTTCTCCAGGGGTTGCACGTAGTAAGTGCCCCAACTGCAATCCAACATCGCCGCACAGTCCAGGGGGAGAGTTGGACTTAGGCTTCTGCACCATTGATTTTATCAGCGAACTAAAAGCAAGGCCTAACGATGAATACGGCACCCTGTTGGGGAAGGGTTTAGCTGATCGAACAGAACATCAATATGAAAATATAGCCAAGGTAGTGCAGGAAAAAGAACGCACTGAACCAGTGGCATCAATACCAGAAGATAACTCCAAGCTCTGCATCAAGAAAAGAATCTGTACCGACAACGTGATCAGAAAAACTTCAAACCAGGGGGAGGGGAAATATAAGTATCCAGTCGCTTTCACAAGACGATTGCCAAAATCCGCCGAGAGAGGCTACTCATCAAAGAAGCGAAAATTAAGATTTCCTGACGATATATCTAGGAGCCAACGACTAATCATCGCCTTCGAAATCTTCGCCCTCGATGTTGCCCTCATGATATTATTCATACTTCTACCACTCATGGTATCGCTCAAGGAAGTACTAGAAGCTCCAATAAGCCCAGAGAAGAGAAGAAAGTTCCGCTCGTCATCAAACCATAAACGCAATGGCCTGGTCTTGGTCAAAAGTCTAATTGCGAAAAAAGCGAAGCCTGCTGGAAATAAGAAACCAGCACCACGCCATGACAAGCCTTCCAAAGAAAGAAGAGGATTCAAGAGAAAATTTCGCGTGCTACTGAAGTTCCTGCTTCCTCGCCGGGACGTCTTCGGAGCAGAGGGGGAGACTGTAGCACGCCGCAATTATTTAAAATCAACAACGTTACAAATATAGCACAAGGGACCCTAAAGGGCGCGCGTCATCTACCTGCGGCGGCCCGCCTCTATTGTTTCAACCAGCGTTCGTCCTTCGGCAACGGTCCAAGTGTTGCGCACATGTGATGAGTCCTGACCGTTACGGCGATTTCTCAGGAAAGCTTCCCTCACCACCGCTAAAAACAAAGGATCGGCACAATATATAAACCGGCGTCTCCTTAGTCAGAGCGCATTTCTCGCCTACGGGCTCCTGGGAGTGATATCCCGACCAGCTCTGGATGGGTTCTAACACGCAGTGTAAGCCTAGCAAACTAGCCTCTGTTCTAGCTCCCATGCTTTGCTCGGCTCCGCGGATCATTGCTGTCAGGATTGCCTAAGCTAGGAGTATCTGTCCTGATACCCCGGCCGGCTGTGCTCGGTGTTGTGGTACTATACACATAGTGTAAGCCTAGCAAACTAGCCTCTATTCCTAGTGCCCCAGCCCACACTGTCCGGTGCTGTGGAACGTCACACACAGATCTCCGAGTCTTTCTAGCAAGGACGCAATACCCCGGCCGGCTGTGCTCGGTGTTGTGGTACTATACACATAGTGTAAGCCTAGCAAACTAGCCTCTATTCCTAGTGCCCCAGCCCACACTGTCCGGTGCTGTGGAATATTGCACACACCTACTAGCAAAGGCGCCTCAGGTCCTCGCGCATAGTAAACGCGCGCGTATCGTGATCTCAAAGTACTCTACGCGCACCTCCGTGCCGCGCGTCGCGACTCTACGCGCGATCCGTACCGCGCACCGCGACTTTACGCGCGTTCCGTGTCGCGCATCGCGACTCTACTCGAACCCCGCGCGTCGTATACCGCGAGCGTTACCCTAGTGCCATCCGCGTCCCGTTAAGTGCAAAGTGCAAAGACAATAGTGTGTTGAACTGAACCAAAGTTAAAGTGCAAAGAACAATATTAGACTTAAAGACCTTTTATAACTTCAACTATCATTGTAATACGAGTGTCATTAATAAACTTTGTGAAGAACATCGGTGTTTTTGTCGTCAACTGCTAGGCGCTACCCTCACCAACACAACCACGTGTTACAGTAGCGCATTTTGTATGGAAAAATTGTTAAGACAGTTACATGACTGATGAATGGGTCGCTCTCACACGTTACGCGTTGTGTTCCAACCACAGGGCCGTGTTAGAGGGCCCAGTGACAGACCTACTTGACAGACAGCGGATGGACGGGAACTGTCGGCGTAGCCATTGTATGGTAGCGTCGCCTCTTCCCGCCCGCCCGCGTCCCCCCAAAATGCTCCCTACGACAGCCGAAGTAGCGCTCTTGCCTTCCCTGTCGGGGGGAGCAGAATAGTCCCCTCACCCTACACGCATGTAGGGTCAGAGGCAGTCCCAATGACAGGCCTATTTTCATAGGCCGCGACAGATTTTCGCCGCCATGGGGTTCGCCCCGATGCAGCTTCCCCGCGCGCCCCTCCGGCGCTCGAGAAGACTTCCACGACGGAAAAATTGTAGTCAGCAGTAAGCGATCGACAAGTGAAGAACTCTCTCAAGCGAAGGAAAATAAACCCTAGTGAAGAACTCTCAACCTGTGCTTCAATACAGTCCACCACAGTAAGTGAACTCGCCGATCCCGCAGTCAAACTGTCTTGCAGTGATAGCAGCGGCAAAGGAATACATGGTGCAGGAGCGCATGATCAAAGCCTTCACTTGCAATCCCTACGAATATTATAAGATTAATATAATATTCGTAGGGATCGCACCATGACCAAACAGATTGCGGCGTCATAGACCCAAAAATACTTCCCTTAAAATTCATAACAAATATAGCCGTCATAGACCTGGAAGCCGTCATAGACCCAAAAATACTTCCCTTAAAATTCATAACAAATATAGTGCCTCTGGAGGTAGCACAAATGCAGTTCAAAGCATTCATCGCCAATCACGTGGACTGTTTTCTACAGAGATTTGTGGATCCGAAATCATCTAATCCGGCCGAGTTTGCTATGGTAGTAAAAAACATTAACAACCTCGACCGGACAAAACATAAGAGCATTGATTCTACACCGTGGATTTAGAGACGCCGTTGCCACAGTACAGTCAAGAGCAGGTCACGCTTTACACTACCAGTTTAAGCTGAGCTCTGATTTATACTGCGCGCCATACAATGCAGGGCCGGTCCAAAGTGTCAAGCTTGACGTGCTCTTGAGTGTACAAGAATGCGGTTTCACTACCGTTACGCCTGTTACAAAGAGTGGACGGGCGATCCAATTAACTACTATAGAAGATTGTGTAAGATTTGTTGTTGGCCTGTTGAAGTAGTCAACGGTCGCTTTAAACGCGACTTTAAAATATTTCGTCAAACCTATTTTAATAAATCAATGTTGCAAATGTTTGGCGACTTTCAAAAAGTCACAATTTCCTCCGCTACCTTAGCAAATATTAATTCATATAATAACACAAGTCAGAGATAGTGGCTTTAAAATTATAAACACCGTGTGTGACTAGGGCTCTACACCAATACAAGAGCTCTAAAATTATTGAAGGAAGGATCAAGCTAGAGCTGACAATTATTTCTTCCATGGTGGAGAGAAAATCTTTATTATATATGACGTTCCACAATTGTTCAAATCCCTGAAAAATAATTTTACGATAATTGGAAAAAAATAAATTTCCGGTAAGACAGGACACTGGGACCATTCAATCGACATGGAGAAAGAAAACCGCAGATTTCTGTTTTTATCTAAAATAACACAAACCCACTGATGTGGGTTGATACCCCAAATATCGCACTTAAATGCGAGTTAAATATGTAGCGCAGATTCTTAGTAATTCTGTGTCTGTAGTTTTAAAACTGCTGACAAAAGGCGAAATTATTGAGAAGAAAAAAGAAGAACCACTAGAAAGCATCTGTTATTCAGGATCTATCATTTGGGCTCGATGGACTGTTTTTATACTAACAGTCCCAAAAGATGGAAAAAGAAAAAAAAATGCATCCAAAACAGAGCATATGAACATTTGGGCAGAGTGGATAAAAGAATGGTAGCAGCTCACGTCAAATGTATTAAAGGATGTAACACCAAAAAGCAGAAGAGATATATGAAGTTACTTAAAATATTTAGACTTCAAATATTTAAATCTCAGTTAACTCAATCAGGACGCCCTAGAAAACCTATTTGGGCTAATACGTCAACATAGCCCTACCAATAGATGCCCGACGGCATCTCAATTTATGGGAGCTTTAAAAACTGAAATCATAACAAAAAAAAAGATAAACATTTTTTGCTCAGCAGTTAAAAAAAAAATATTCGACAGTAATTACGTAAAAGAGAAATTACCATGTGAAGTGCAAAAAACAGAAAATATATTCCCAGGTGCATCAGAGGTACATCAGGATGATAAATACCATATTCTTTCCCTACCTGAGGAGAATGAACATCAAGAAGTGTTAAAGAAGCTTACGAACATCTCGGGTCAAGCCACAGTCTACGTTAGTGGATACATAGCCCTCAAAGTTAGTCGAATGCTATGATTGCGAAATATACTTAAGTCCAATATTTGTGAATCGAATCCTTCGAGCTCTTTAAATGATTATACGAAGTTAAGAGAGTAGTGGACAGAAAAACAATCAATGACTTACCCTAAAATTGATCTTTGTAAAGCAGTCTAAACAGCCACAGATATAACAGAAACTGAGATCGCAAAGATCTTACATGAAAAAAATACTTCAAATTGCAATAGCAGATTTCTAGGTAAACTGTGATTTTGGGTGGTAGATTTGTAAAAATAATGACATACAATTAGTGAAATTGTTTTTGTATAAACTGGCGTTTTTGGTAATTCGACGCGCATGCAAAAAAGTTAATGAAAAATTTGCTTCACGAGAAGAGTCCATATAGCGGTTATTGTAAGGTATTATATCGACCAGAATATTTCAGTTAGTGATACCAGCACCAAATTTCAGGATGTTGTTAAACATGTTATTTTATGTAAAGTGTATTACTAAATGTAAGTATTTTCCAAATCGGTTCCTTGGGGTTCTATATGAGGATGTTATGTATCATTTGAGGTATATATCACAAAAAAAATATTGAACAGTGTCGCATCTGCAGTAGCCTAAACTTGGTAAGACGATTTGAAAGACGATTGTGCGAGTACAAGCAATCGAAGTATGATCTGGACAAACCTTAAAGTGCAAGCCTCCTGAAAATAAAGTGAGTCATTGAATAAATGACTTGATCTCTTATCTGTTCAATGTTTTTATACCAGGGAAAAAATGAGACAAACTAATTAAATTATACAAATAGATGAATCAAAGTTTGGAAGACAACAGAATCGAATTTTACCATTTTAATCCATTGCATGGATCATCATAATCTTAAAGATTTGTCTAATTCGTTAAAAACAACAATCATAAATGTTTTCGATGGGCTGTTTTGTTCGGATTGCATCGACTTAGGAACAGTTCTGATAGGGTGATATCGTACCTGTTCCACAAAAATAAGAGTATTACTATAACTTCGAATACTTTTGATTTTTCTTTGAAAGGTTTATTTTCTTTTTACTAAGACACTGCAGAAACAAACACAGGTTGATCAATAAGATAGTAGGTAACAACAGATAAATCAAAGTTTGAAAGACAAATGTGCTTATAGGAGCAATAGAAGACTAATCTTGACTTGATTTCTTTCCTTTCCTCGTTTTCCTCGTTTCTCCCATTTCAAGGGAAAACTTTATCCGAGTGACTCAGACTTTGATGTTGAAACGTCTTCAGGACGTAGTCGAGGCATATACATGCCAGCGACCATCTAGCGTACTGAACAAAGAGCGCGGGATCCAGGTCCCACAGTCTATAGGAGAACTCCTATACGCACTGAGCAACTACTACTGCCCCTGGAATGGACCCGGAAACGTAAAAGGCAAAACAGGAAGTCTCGTAAAAAGGAGGCAGAACCGGACACCACTGTGAGTACAAACAAGTACTTAAATTTTTTTTTCCTTTGCAGGTTTTTTATTTTCACCGAGTAGGCACAGTAGAAACAAACAACCACCAAATAAAATAGTACAAAGAGATGAACAAAAGTTTGAAAGAAGATTGTGCTAATACGAGCAATCGAAGTATGATCTTGACAAACCTTTAAGTGCAAGAGTCATTGAAGAAATGACTTGTTCTCTTACCTGTTTGATGTTTTTTTACCAGAAACTTTGAAAATAAATATAAGATAAACTAATAAAACTATGCAAAAAGATGAATCAAAGTTTGGAAGACAATAGAATCGAATGTAAACTATTTTAATCCATTTCATGAACTATCATAAATTTAAAGATTTGTCTAATTCGTTAAAAACAACGATCACAAATGAGGAGGTTAGGAACAAAAAGTGACATTTACGTATCGGGTACAATTTTTTTTAATTTTTTTTTCTCACTCAGGAGGTTAAAATGAAGGAAGCAGTAAACTTGGCCAGTATTAACCATGGGACACGTAAAAAGCAAAGACAGGAACGAAGCAAACGGCAAGTACAAGACGACAAGTAACTAATTGAAAAGTTCTACTGTTTCAAGTGTTACTTTTGTAAGTTCGTTTGCAAAACTTCAACGTTGTTTTTGTTTTGTTTCAGGTATAAAGATAAGGACCCCCCGTGTCTCAATTTTTTGTCCCTTGTTTCCACAATTCTACATCGCTTTTCAAATGCCAAAAACTGAAAGAGCAAGATATCGCCCGAAACCGAAAACTTTTATATGACAATAAAGGTAAAGTAAGCCAAGACATTTACCTTTGTCGACTCATAACATCTTTTAAACCACAAAGAAAGAAGGTTGATAAAAACAGCAATAAACCAAAACCACGAAAGTTTTCTACTAACTTTTATTTACTGGATAAAAATAAAAAGGCAGTCAGAGTGTGCAAATCATTTTTTATGAAAGCTTTGAGTTTGGGTCGCAAAAGATTAAACACTCTGTGCAAAACCATAAGAAATGGCAATATTCCTAAAGAGTCTAGGGGTGGAGACAGAAAGTCCAAAACATCTTTAGAAAAAAAGAAGAGTGATTGTAACTTTATAAAATCTTTACCAGCCAGGGAAAGTCACTACAACAGGAGCAAGTCTAGCAGAGTTTATTTGTCATGTGAATTAAACATAAAGCTGTGCAAATTCTACAATAATTCTGTTGAAGAAGAGCTAAAGGTAAAAAATTGTTTTTTAGACACATTTTTGTTACACAGTTTAACATCGGTTTTTCATCTCCAGCAAGTGATGCTTGCACAACATGTACGTTATTGGCCAATACAATTAAATCTGAACAGGACCCACAGAAGAAACAGTATCACATGACAGAAAAGAGAGTGCTTTTTACCAATTAGTAAAACAAGAAGTTGACAATTCTTATTCTTTTTGTTTTGACTTGCAACAAGTTATGCCTTTACAAAAAACACCAATCCAAGACAGTTTCTATGCTCGACAAATAAGTTTTTATAATTTCTGTATTGTGAATGTGGATGGAAAAGACCCAGATTTTTATTGTTGGACTGAAGACATGGCTGGTAGAGGCTCAATGGAAGTAGGTTCTGCTTTGTTCAGTCATCTGAACACTCTTAATCAGAATGGGTCTTTAAAAGATATACACACAATCCGCATGTTTTGTGATGGGTGTGGGGGACAGAACAAAAATTCGTTTATTATTGACACACTTATATACTGGTTAATAAAGGAGTCCCCAGCATCTTTAAAATAAATTCTGATTGTATTTCCTGTGCGTGGTCATTCTTTTTTACCCGCTGATCGTGTATTTGGTCGTGTAGAAAAAGATCTCAGAAAAAAGACAATAATAACGAACAGAGAAGATTATCATGAATTATTATCTCAGCATGGAAGAGTTAACATTTTAGGTAAAGATTGGAAGTACTATGACATCAAAAGCCTTGATAATCATTTAAAAAAAAATGATGGTATAAGGGACATTAAACGCATATGCATACAAAAAAAAACAAATAAAAAAAAGAACTGAGGCAATAGTTAAATCTTTTAGAAACTTTAGATTTGAAAGTGCTGAAGAATCAAAAGGAGTAAATACATTAAAGCGTAATACCAACTTGAGTAATGTCAACGTTGTTGAGAAACAACTGGGCCATTTTATCAAAGGTGCAAAGAAAAAGGATGTAGAGAGTTTATTAACAAAACAGTTTGGTAAAAACTGGAAACACAATCCTTCCTTAAAATGGTACAGTGATATCTTGTATGAAAATAATATAAGTGAAAATGACAATGAAAATGATGAAAATTTATGTGACTGTTTAGAAACTGATTGTGGGGAACTTCATGTATAAGATGTTAAAAAAATAATGAGATTTTTGTATGAATATTTGTTTGTTTTTTTTTCTAATGGTGACATTTTTCAAACCGCAAGTTTCAAAAGGTGACATTTTACAAAACTATTGAATCAAATGGTGACATTTACATGTTACTTGATCAAAAGGTGACATTTGATATGTTTTTTATTTAATTTTGACTAAATTATAAAACCTACATGAAAACTTTTAATACATTATTATATATCTCACATTAACCCATAATAATGAAAAAAATATATAGTTCAACAAAAATATTTATTTTCCTAATTTACTCAGATAATTAAAAAGTGTAACTCAGAAATGACGGACCTAACGGAGGTAAACGAAAAAGTCAAAAAAATTAGACAATGGATGCAGCAGGTGCGCACAGCCGCCCAACAACAACAGGAGCTACAGAAAACTCATCAGCAGGCAACAACGCAGCTGGTTAGAAATTTAGAACGTGAAAATCAGCAGCTCCAGCGGCGCATCATCGCACTGGAGGCACGATTTCGACAAAGGGAGCCGTTCGACGCGGTATATCCTGACTACGAATCACCCGTTGCACAGCATCAAGATAGCGAAATGGAGACCTGCCATTACCACAAAAGATATGGCGGCAAAGCACGCAAATGTAGGCCACCCTGCGGTTGGTCCGATAAGCAACGGTAGTCGGGTCGAGCAGGGGTGAGCCACATCACACACTAGAAGCTCTGCCAACCCTGCTACGCCATTCGCTGCACACACTACGCGCATTCATACAGAACGCATCACCGAAGCTCTGCCTACCCTGCTACGCTGTGCGCCATACGCCATACACGCAACGCGCGCATTCACACTAAGCGCATCACCGATCTACAACTTCAATCACAAGCACTAGATACTATTTGCCAGCCACAGGCAACAGTATACTTCACAGCAACATTCTTCATTTTGCAAGCAACACAACAAACACACTATGTTATGAGAAATACGCAGCTACTAACAAACAACACTCGTCGAAGCAAGGAGCGCACGACGAGCGCATCAGCTGAAAGACATCGACGTACTACGAGCTCCAGCGACCGGCCCGATGACGCTGCGTTACGTCAACACCGCGACAGCACGGCGCGAGCTTGCGCGGGTAGCTGTTTCATCCATTCAATTTTTATACCCTCTCAACGTTTCGAACACATACATATCGACATAGTAGAACTACTGCCACAATCAGGTGACAATAGGTACGTCATTACTATCATTGATCGCTTCACCAAGTGGCCAGAAGCAGTTCCAGTACGCGACATTACCGCCGAAACTGTAGCAAAGATACTATACGAGACCTGGATCACCGTTACGCATTACAACTGACCAGGGATGTCAGTTCGAATCGTATCTCTTCAACTGCCTATAGAAATGATTCGGCGTACAACGCATAAGGACGACGCCTTATCACCCTCAAGCGTATGGGCAAGTCGAACGCCTGCATAGAACCCTAAAAGCTGCATTAATGGCTAGGGGTAACACGATTAACTGGTCTAGCGACATACATACAATGCTACTAGGCTTAAGGACTACATTACGCAGAGATAGCAAAATGAGTCCCTGCCTACTCACTTACGGAATGCAACTCAGGATTCCGTCCGATTTTATTCTACCTACGGAACCAGTCACGAACGACGCCGACTATGTAAAAGAGTTAGTTACCGCAATGGCGAACATTTCGCCTACTTACGAAAATAAAACAAACCACAGTACTTTCGTTCATAAGGATCTACGAACATGTTCTCATGTAAAAAATGACACAGTGAAAAAACCACTGACATCACCGAACGACGGACCATACGAAGTACTCGAGAAAAAAGAGAAGTATTTCAAGATCCAACTACCGCTACGAATAACTGTCATATCGATCGACAGGCTGAAACCAGCCTACATACTTAACTAAAAGCCTGACGAAAGCGAGACAACTACAACTACTACATAGGTTTTTTTTTTCTTTCCCAAGGGGGGAAGTATATGTAGGGTAGCTACATAAAATCACCACGGCCAAACTATAAATACGGCCGGCGTATCAAATAAACATTCATTCATCCGACGGCACTCGGCGTTTCACTACACCCCTGCTCGACCCTACCATCGTCCAGCCGCTACATCAACCACAAATATTACAATAGTAAGATACAGATAACATCACACACCATCCTTAATTTTTTTTAAATCTTTAACAGTATAGTTCACCAAAGTTTCGGCGACAGCAAATATTTTACTTCATAAAACACAAGAGGCTAAGACTAAGACAAATAAAAATCGACCAGTGAATTACAAAAATGAGAACGAAATTTTGAAAGACTGGAAATGGTCCATTTTGAAATGGATGAAATTTTTTATAAGTGTTAAGAACACTGTTTTAAGTTCTAACTTTTTAAACATTTGTTGTCATTTTAGAAAAGCTTTATTTATGGGACGTGCAATCGTGCATGGACCTATACATAAGTCCATGGGGTCGTGTTATTTTTTTTTTAAATTCTATTTGTATTCGTTAATATAAGTCAAAATAAAGCAATGAAAACGGAAATTAGATATAGGGCCTTAAAAAAATTAACCTTTTTACTCTTTCTCTGTCGAATAGATGCCATTTCTTTCCGTGGGTGTCGTAAGAGGCGACTAAGGAAACACAAATGAGACCTGCCTCCTATTAATCCACCCCAGGCAACGACACCTCAATTTGTTCTGAATCTGACGTGGCGTCTTATGGTTTCATGCGGTGTGGTAGGCTTTGTGAAGGGCCGTCTGGTTCGTGACCACCCTCCTACCGACGTCCTACGCCAAACAGCTTGCTTTGTTCCGTCGGTGCGTAGGAGTACCAGTGCCTTATAGGCATTTTCTGGGTTAACTCGCTCCATCATCGACCTCATCTATGACCTTGGTCAAGATTGAGATCAAGAGTTAAACTATATTATAATAATAAAAAAATGTAACAATGAGGTTTATCTTTTCAATAAAAACTCAAGTTTTGTCCTTAATAGTGGTTTTTCTTGTCCTGCAACCCATATACCTTAACAGGTTATAGGCCCAGACATGAGAAACAGATAGATTGCGCGACAAAGTACAGAATAGTTGTTATACAATAGCCGGCCGCTTCGAAACATTGTGATTGCGTCGTACCGGCGGGGCGTAAAGAAGAACAGAATTTTATAAACGTACAGACAGAAGATAGAAGGGGAGAAGATGGAAAGAAGAGATGGGGCGCGCACATGTGCTCAACAATAACAATTGGTCATCTTGGCGTTTCCAAGTAACAATAATACTAAAATCTAAAGGATGGTACAACGTATTGTTGGACGAAGCAGTATCTAAAGAAGACAAAGAAAAAGATCAGAAAGCACATATTTTGACATATTTGATACCATGTAGCTTGCTCGACTTATAATAAGAGTTAACTTATAATATAAAAAAATGTAACAATGAGGTTTATCTTTTCAATAAAAACTCAAGTTTTGTCCTTAATAGTGGTTTTTCTCGTCCTGCAACCCATATACCTTAACAGGTTATGGGCCCAGACATGAGAAACAGATAGATTGCGCGACAAAGTACATAATAGTTGTTATACAATAGCCGGCGGCTTCGAAACATTGTGATTGCGTCATACCGGCGGGGCGTACAGAAGAACAGAAGTTTATAGACGTACAGACAGAAGATAGAAGGGGAGAAGATGGAAAGAAGAGATGGGGCTCGCACATGTGCTCAACAATAACAATTGGTCATCTTGGCGTTTCCAAGTAACAATAATACTAAAATCTAAAGGATGGTACAACGTATTGTTGGACGAAGCAGTATCTAAAGAAGACAAAGAAAAAGATCAGAAAGCACATATTTTGACATATTTGATACCATGTAGCTTATGCAATGTGGGAGAAATTAAATACCATATTTGAAGCTAAATCAAAAGTCGGAGTGCACTTAATTCAACAGAAGTTTTATAACCTTCAATACGAAGGACCAATGGCTAATTTCATCACCAAAACAGAAGAGATAGTGAACCAATTAAATAACGCAGGAGAAAAGTTGTCAGAAAAAATATTGTCACTAAAATTTCAACTTTTCTAGGTTGTTTAGATTTGATTTACTAATTTATTTTTTTGCAACTTTTGGTCATTTCCTGTTTTAGAGAAGTTGAAAAATGCAAGAACACATCAAAACCAATTGGACTGAGAAATCCAAATTAAATCACTCAAGCTCATTCTCTGAATTGGAGCAAGATCAATAAAAAACTTATGAAACAGTCCGTGAGATGCTAAGAAAACCCAACCACTAGATCTCGTAAAAGTAAATTGGCGATAGCACCGCTGTAGGATACGACGGCCCTCAAACTGAATAACCTCCTAACACAGCAAGAGGTCCTCTAACTGAAAAACTACTGAACATAGAAAGAGGTTGTACTTCAAGTCTTTAAATAAACTGCCTTCTTTGAGAAGCTTATTTTTTCACTGAGTAGGCACAGCAGAAACAAACTTCTGTTTGAACGACCAAATAAAATAGTACAAATAGATGAATCAAAGTTTGAAAGACGATCGCGCTTATGCAAGCAATCGAAGATGACCTTGGCTCGATTTCTTATATTTTTAAGGTTTTAATCCTTTTTTTCACAAACGAATATCAGGCGAGCAAATAAAATTGTAGATAAATCAGTTACAAAGAAGAATGTGCTCCCAGTCAAAATTAAATATACCATTTTAAAATAATCCAACTGCTAAGATTTTTTAGGTAGGTGATTAATAGCTTAATTTTTTTTTAAAGATTTTTTTTCTTTCTTTTTACCAAGGTAACACTGCAGAAACAAACATAGGTCGACCAAATAGGATAGTACAAATAGATGAATCAAAGTTTAACAGACAAATGTGCTTATAAGAACAGTAGAAGTAGATAAAAAATCCTTGGAAAGAAAAGAAATCTTGACATCTTGACCGTTGAAAGGAAAGAAAAAAAAACTTTTTTTTTATCTATTTATTTTTCTTTTAAGAAATCGATACTGGGCAAGCAAACAAAATTATGCATTGGATTAAGTTGACATAAGTAAGAGAAATCATTTTTACTTTTTCTACTTCGAAAATAAACGAAGAACGAACCATCTGTTGGTATATGATGCCATTTGTTGGTACTAATATTTTTTTTCTTTTGAAGGTTTATTTTTATTTTCACCAAGTAGGCACAGTAGAAACAAACAACAATCAAATAAAACAGTACAAATAGATGAATCAAAGTTTGAAAGACAATTGTGCTTAACTGCTTATGCAAGCAATCGAAGAATGACCTTGACTCGATTTCTAATGGTTTCAAGGAGAAATTAAATTGTAGATACCTAATTAAAAAGTTGCAAATAAGACTGTACTCCCAGTCAAAATTAAAGCCGACACAGCAAGGTGAAAAATGTTTATATGCAAACCTCCTGAGAAAAAAGGGAGGCCTTCATCTCTTATTTGTTCGATTGTTTTTTATCACAAACTTCGGAAATAAACATAACACAAACTTATAAAATATGCAAATAGACGAAACAAAGTTTGAAAGACAAAAAGAAACTAATTGTAAACCATTTTTATCAATTGCAGGAACATCATAATTTAAAAATATAAGAGCATTACTATTCGTGACGGATGATGTTTGTAGGTGATAAATAGCTTACACTTTTTTAAAGGTTAAGGTTTTTTTTACTTTTCACCAAGACGACACTGCAGAAACAAACATAGGTCGACCAAATAAGACGGTACAAATAGATCAATCAAAGTTTGAAAGACGAATGTGCTTTGGTACAGGAGCAATAAAAACTGATATTGACTTGATTTCTTTCCTTTTCTTTTTTTATTATTATTAATAATGGGTTTGCTCTTGACCACAATCTAGCACAAGGGCGAAGATGCGGTCGAGGATGAAGCAAGCTCACTCAGAAAAAGCCTATTCACTCGAACTTTAAAGAGGCCCGGGTTATATGAGCTCGGAAATAAAGACGCAGACAGGGAATTTCCAAATTTTTAAAGTTTTTTATAATTTTCTTCTCATATGAAACGGATATTGTACATTTCTCTCATATGAAACGGATATTGATCAAACAATAAAATTGTACAATATATGGGATAAAGTTTGAAAATGGTTGAAGCGAATGTGCAAAGTAATTCGAAGAAATAACTTTATTTCTTGTCATTTCAAGGTTTCCCGTTTTTATCTTGGAAAATGAATTAAGAACGAACAATATGATGCCATTTGTTGGTACTTAATAAATGCTTTATTTTTTTCTTTTCTTTTAAAGGCTTTTTTTTCACCGAGTAGGCACAGAAGAAACAAACATCGACCAAATTTTAATAATAATACAAATAGAAAGAAACAAAACATGATGAATCAAAGTTTGAAAGACGACGATTACCTATACAAGCAATCTTGACTTGATTTTTTTCTCTCTTCAGAAACAATTATTGGGCTAGCAAATAAAATTGTAGATAAATCAAAGTTACAAAGAAGAATGTGCTCCCAGTCAGACAAACTTATAAAACTATGCAAATAGATGAATCAAAGTTTGAAAGACCAATAGAAACGAATTGTAAAACCGTAGGCGCTATTTAGAAATAAAAGATTTAGTGAGTGTTAACTTTTTTTCCACCATAATATTTTTTTATCATCTGGCAACATTAACACTAAAGTATTTGTACGAGTAAAAATTTTGAGGTTAGAAATCTGCCGTGTGTGCCGTAAAACGAATTTAGAGAAAAAGTTCAACAATACTTTTGCTTGTGGTACGCGAAAATTTTGAGAGATAAGTCGTATGTATGATTTGTCACGTATCGTACGTTTTCTTGAGATTTCAAAGATTCTTGCCGGCTTTTTATAGCCATTTCTGTTTTGTTTTTTAATGGGGCTTTTTGGAAGCGTTTTGGGGCTATGCATCGTAATTGTTTTGCTAAAGTTTTATGCGATGTTTCAAATAGCCCTGCCCCATATGTTACTTTCGAGTATTTAAGGGTAAGTTCCTTTTTTATGTTTTAGGACCATGGTGCGCACGTACACCAGAATATATACCAATACAAGAAATGGAAAATCATATTTGCCATATCAGAATTACACTTAAGAAAATTTACTGAAAGCCATTAATAATGTAAAAGAAGGAAGAATGAGTCTTACAAGACGCCCGTACAATTCCGAATATCACCTAAATAGCTCAAATTAAAACAAGCCAAAAAAATTACAAATAGTGAATAGTTTGTATCAAAAAAATATATCTTTGTAATTACAGTCAATAGACGGGTGACGATTAGCAGTACTGAGTATGCCAGCGAGTGCGGGTGGCCACTCGCCGCACACGCACTCACCGCGTTGTTGGTCGCGTGTTGAACAAAATAATAAGTGTACCTACTTACGTACGTAATTAAAATGACTGATAACGAAACTAACAAATACAATATTTACTGTTTTCTGTTTGGATGCATGAACAAAAGGACGAGCAGAGCTCAATTATCATTTTATTAGCTCAACTAAAGTTATTACACTTCCTAACTTTACTCTTGATTTTATAAGCATTGTTATCTTACTTGATTAATTTCTATAATAATTTTAGGCTACCCTTTTCAATATATTTCTACCAGGACTCGTTTTGTTTACTTTCAGTCTACCCCTTAGCTTAACCTTTAGCCCCTTAGCCTTAGCTTAGCGGAATAAGGGCTACCCCTTATTCCGCTTTTACCTTCTAATAAAATAGAAGAAGCGTTAAATGAAATGACGCTCCAGTCTCCGGAAATGATAAAATTTACGCAGTATTACCAGCGTCAATGGGCCATCAAAACAACGCAGATATTGAGTTGTGCTTTGACGGCCGGTTTGGTCGAGTGGTAGTGGCCCTGCCTCTCGATCGACGGGTCCTGGGTTCGAATCCCAGTCGGGGCAAATATTTGAGTAAAAAGCAGATGTTTGTTCTCGGGTCATGGGTGTTTGTGTCTGTCTTTATGTGTGTTCCGAGGGACCCACGACACAAGGGAAAACCTTAATGTGGGCCTTTGAGTGTATGGTGTTTTTTTTTTTTGCTACAGACAAACACCGAACTACTAACTACTAACTCGCTAGGAGGGTGCCACTGTAAATTAAATTAAGAGTTCCTAAAACACCTGCATTTGATAACTTTTTCTTTGAAAAAAGAATCTATACATTATGATTGCATCATAAAAAAAGTTTATTTAATAAATTAACCAGAAAAAATAGAAGACGGCAAGATGTCGAGTTTGATAAAAAATACAATTAATAATTATATTTTGTTATTAATAACTAAAAAATAAAAGACATTAAGTTGAACTCTCATAATGTTGAATTCTCTGAAAGTAGAATTCAATGATGCTGTATTCCCATTAAATTTAAATTCAAATACCACCGAGTCATTGATAACTTCTGACATTCGTAGCTTTCTTCTGTTTTTTTGAAAGTCATAATTGTTGTACACATATTTTTCACATATCGTATTTTTGGTGAGTAATTTGGCAACCGTGGTTGCCAAAGTACTTTATCAATTTTGGCGATAGTGTTACGAGGATTCTAATAGAGGAAGTAAACTATAAGTTAAACAGACAGGGTCGTGAATTCTTTATTCTATACACAAGGTCATTTCTTATAACAACAGGAGTAGTACCGTCCTGGCGTCCGAAGGGCAGGCAAGCGTCAGGCAGGTGTGGGTCAGGCAGCGTAATATCGACTACGTAGGGGCCGTGAGTGGATGAGTCTGGCAGCTGGTTATCGCCGATACGTCCTCCGGGAGCGTAAGCAGCAGTGAGACATAGATTAGTACGCCCGGTACTAAAACCCTGTAATTTGTGTACATTGGGCAGTTACTAAAGTGTCCATAATTTCACCCTGACTGCTACATGTTCAACGATGCTGGAAGCGTGGAGACTTGGCGAAGCGAAAAGAAGGTTATGCCGTTCAGGTACATAATACTAATTAGCGATCGTGATGCGGCAGACAGGGTAGGCAGGCGTCATCGGAAATCAGATGGACTTACAAAATGAAATAAAAAGAAAAGATGAATGCAATAGATTTTAGCTGGAATGAACAACAAAGCGTGTGCTATCTAAAGATATCCATGTAAAACAGGAATAAATTAAATAATATTAACTAATCTAATAGTACTACAGTATAAAATAAGCTGAACCCTTAACATTAATAAAATGAAGGTACCTACACAATAAAAGAATAAAGGCACGCAAGGAAACTAAGACATGGGTAATAATTTATAGCAACTTTAAATTTAATTATTAATCTAAGACTATTACTAAATTTACGTTATTTGACTTAAGGTACTAAGCAAAGCAAAGAAATATCTACCGCTGTGCATGATAAATGTAGGTCAAGCACATCGAAAATTACAAAATTATCGACTAGTTTTAATATTAAAAATAACTGCACGACTTACCCATAGTCGGGGTTCACTTCACAAAAGGTTAATAAAACTTTACGAGTTAAATTAAATGTGAAAAGTACTGAAGTGATAGGAAAAACGTAATAATAGGTACTGTGCGCTTGCGCACCGAAACATAGACCTCACGTCGGGACAGCTCTCGACCGAGTGCAACACGGCTTGCGCGGGTACCGGTTGCCGCGCCCAGCTATGCAATTCTCTAAGCAACACTTTAAAGCTGCGCTCAGCGCTGTGATCACGGCTGTCGCAGCCGTAACATCGTTCGCTGCGCGCACCGACACGTTATGTTAGGTATTCTCTAAGCTCTACTTGCTCGTCGTCGATCTCTCGGCTGCGGGAACTCACGGCTGTTGGCAAGGCTGTGCTAGAGCGGTGACGAATTTTATTTTTACAGTCTATAATTTCTCGACTAGTAGATTTTGGCTATTTCCTCGTATTAAAAAATACATTAAGTACACATTTTATATTAAGAGATATGTAGTAATTGCTTGAATGTATAATATAAATAATTTACTACTTTAAAATAAAGGCACAACGATACAGATTAAAAAAACCTAACCTAACTTTGTGCTTGCGTTTGCGGTCGAAGTTACACAGTTGTTGGTAAACAAATACTTAATAATGATGAAAAAAATCTCTCCGTTCCAAGAATGCTTATTAAGTATGGGAATGTGGTTCAACCTACGCCAGCCACTTGAAATTTTTACGCATTCTACAATCTTCCATCATCATTTTACGTCTATACCCTTTGTGACTACCACACAGTGAACACTTCGCGAAGTGTATTTTGAATCTATTAAGAAGTAAGTATTTCCTACTAATTATTTATGTTTTCGTCAATAAAATCAGTGGGTATATTCAATTTATCAAGTCAATTACTTAATAGGTTTTTGGGTGGTACTAATTTATAAATATCAACTTTATTTTCAGTGGCTCGTAATGCAGGACCATCCACAGCTCAAGTCAAAAAATTTATTGGGCTGATGGAGACGAGATCATATCTTGCCACTGGGCATGCCTGTACAACCAATGCTAGGACCCGGATGCGAAATGGATAGGAATAAGTCGCTCTAGTATTGAATACTGATGGCAACGGGTGTGTTAAAGATTGGAAGCAGTGGGCAAAGGTATGTAATGCACATTGCACATATTTAAGTATATAACTTTTAATTTTGTGTTAAGACATTTGTGTCTAGTTCAGTGAAGTAAGATCTTTTTTTTGTTGTGTGTAGTATTACAGTTAAAAGGAAAGGCTACAGTTAAAAGGAAGGCCAACATGGCAGAGGACGATGCTGAGGTGGTGGAGCTCACAGAGCTAGAACAACGAATTATAATTATCGCTGGTGGCCTAACCTTTGCTACTGGTGATAGGCACATTTCTATTAATCCATTCCCAGTAGTTATGTACTTACCTACATGTTAAATTCTTTACTAACGACATAAAAAATATTACTGAATAAAATAATTAATCCTTACTAATATTATAAATGCGAAAGTAACTTTGTCTGTCTCTCCGTCTTTCACGCCTAAACTACTGAACCGATTTTGATGAAATTTGGTGCAGTTATAGATTAGAGCCTGGGAAAGGACATAGGCTACATTTTATCCCACAATTGGGCACGATATAACCTGTAGTCCACGCGGGCGGAGCTGCGGACGGAAAACTAGTGGTTAATACTCGTAATTATATAATTGGTTTTACTAATAGTAATGTTTTACTATAACTAAATGCCGTTGAATTTACAGCTCGCACGGATGGAGCAAGGGGCGGTGGATGTGCGTGGCGCCTCATATTAGTGGAGACACCGACCCAGCGCGGGCACCGCTCACTGCCGTCACAGAGCAAGTGGTGGGTCCCCGCAGCGACGCCGCGTGCTTCGAGGCGCGCGTACCCAGGGAGGAATGTCTTCGGCCCGGCGACGTCTGCTGCGACCGTCTCCGCCATCGCAACGCCGGCCGCTCCGAAATGGCGAGCGCCATTGAAAATGCCGCGCCGATGCGGAGATTGCCGTTGCACGGGCACGGTCGCAAGAAACGTATGCGCAGGGCTACCTCATGATGGCGGAAGCGCTAGAGAACTTCACAAACGCAGTAGGCAACGTCGCACACAGATAGTTGAAGCCATTCAACAATCTGCTGTACGACGTTGACCTGTTTATTAGTACAGTGGTTCCAGATTCAATACTAATGATGACTTTAGCTTAATGTCCTGGGTCTTTTTTGTGTTTATCCATGTCACACAAAGCGCAAAGTTTTCCTATTATGGGCCTACATGAGCTTGAGCATTATAATTATTAATAATTTGCTCGTAAAAATTATGGTATATTGCACTTTTTTCAGACGAGTCCCTATATAATAAAATATTAAGTGACATTGATTACAATTTACAATTAATACTTTAAAAAAACTCGTAAAATCAAGGTTATTGTAATAACATTTCTCAGAAACTAAGGTTTGTTACTATTTTGTTTGAGACTGCTCGATTTTGTGGAATTTATACTATATTTTTTTCTGTTAAACTAGGAACCTTCAGGTCTTTTAATATCTATATTTCTTAAAATATTATGTTTGCAATATTACGACTGTAGGTAGGTATATGTTCTAAATTAAATAAATATAATTTAATTAAGAGAAAATAATTGTAATTAAGTACTTAATTTTAGAAGGCAAAAAATAAAAGCAATTTAGTTTGATGTTTTTTTAATTTTCACTGACCCAAAAAAAATTAAATGCTAATCCAGCATTTTTTTTAAACTAAAAACACACATTAACTAGAACAGAAAAAAAACAATCAAATTAAAGCATAATGGGTTTGTTCCAATATGTGATGGATGGGATTTTCTTTTTCTTGTAAGTTATTGGGTAATTCCAAGATTGGTTATCCAGCACGATTACATATATTATGCAACACACAGTAAGCAACGGCTATTTTAGACACCATATCTGGGTCATAGTGCAGATCTCTGTGGACTAGAAGGCATCTGCACTGCCCTTCAAAATTCCAATTGTCCTTTCGACACTTTGTTGTTGTGCCGTGCAGTGAATTGTAGTAATCCTCTGGTGAACTAGGCTCGAGATTAACATTGTTAAATATTTTCCAAACCTAACAAACATGCTCTCTCCTCTGCTGTTTAATTGTTCTAGGTGATGTTTTATGGCTGTGTTATTAAAAACAAAACTGTCGTGTGTGGTCTCACTGAATGTAGCATCTCCATGTAATATAATAAGGTCACAATCATTGATCTGAAATATAATATGTTTTAAATTTAACACATTAATCAAATAAAAATATTAACATAACCTCTGTTTATAGGCCACAACTTTATAAGTAATTTATTAAGTTTTAGGTTCACAATATAAATAAAAAGGTGTGTACTTACATATTTATAATTTAATCCGATATTAGCACTTCGAATTCCACTAAAATAAATTAAAAAGCCTTGCCAACAGCCACGAAATAGAAGCTTTTGAGTTTGACATTAAAAATCGTAGGCGTACGCCGAGGCTGTGGCTGAAGTGGAGGCTGTTTTGCTTAGAGAATACCGATTTCCTTAAAGAAATGTCAAATAAGTGATTCCATATCACGCCGTCTGCAGCCGTGCGGCGCTAGTGTCGGCAGCCTTGAAAATGTTATGAAGTAGAATACGAAACGTGTATTCACCGCTGTAACAGCCGCTGCGATCAAGGCTGTAACGATGTTTGCGCTTAGAGAATCGCACTGCAGATCAGCTAGTGATGTGCAAGTACGTCATTTACGATTGAGTTAATAAGCTATGCAGTCGAGCGGGAATCACAATTAGAATCACGGTGAACGTGACAATAGGGTGTGGTCCCTTTGTTCACAATTTACTAACGCTTTTTTTTGTTATGGGTAATTGTATAAGCGTTTTTGCTATTCTTACCATGCATGTATGTTTAACATGCATTTCCTTATCCTGCATTTCGTCATTGTTATGTTTTTATCACATAATTTTCTTTTTTTAATTTGCCTTTGTCATGTGCTTAGTGTGTTGGATTTTTATCTTTTAGGGATGTCTTTAAACCTGTTGCTAACCTAATTTTATACACTGTACTTTAGAAATAAAACTAAAACCTAAGGACGAGATGCGAAATGCGAGGCCACATCCTTAATTTGTTGGATTTTTACCTTTTAGGGATATCTTCAAACCTGTTGCTTAACTAATTTTATACTGGTTGCCAAAGTGATTTATCAGTTTTGGAAATAGGGTTTGGTCTCTTTGTTCACAATTTACTAACGGTTTGAATATTTTTTTTGATTATAGGTTATTGTATAAGTGGTTTTTGCTATTCTTAACATGTATGTATGCTTATTATGCAATTTCTTATCCTGCATTTCGTCATTGTTATGTTTTTATCACATAAATCAAAGTACATTTAATTATCTTTACAGGCGATGCCCGTCGCGCAGTCTTTTTTTATTTTGCTTTTGTCATGTGCTTCATGAATGTGTTAGATTTTTACTTATCAGGTATGTCTTGAAACGTGTTGCTCAGCCAAATACATTGTATTTTAGAAACAAAACTAAAACTAAAGGACGTGGGAGTGGCCGTGGTGGTGGTGGCCAAGGTGGACGTAGCCGTGGAAGAATTCACCATAATACCACACAAGAAGAGGTGCCACCTGCCACAAGGTAGATTTTGTTATAAATTATATATTTTTTCTTGGTAGTTTTATATGCAACCAGTGACTAGTATTAAACATATTTGCAGAACATTTGAAGAAAACATAGCCCTTCAAGAAGAAAATTAAAAAAAAAAAAATACTTGCGAAACTGCCCGCTGCAGTCATAAAAGAGTATTTAGAAAAAAAAAGGGTCAAGGAATTGGAAAGAGTGCTTCCCCATGATGCTCCGCCTCGTAAGCGTTCTCGGTATGTTTTTTAGAATACGTAAGTAATTCAAATTTTGTTTGTATTATTATTGTGACGTTGGGATTTTTAAATCTACAGAAAAGTCTCACCAGAACGAAAAGAGTGTCGATTGGTGCCAGGAACTCCACCAGTTCCTCCGCCATCAAAGCCGCAGTACTGGCAGCAGCAGTAAGATCTAACTTTTTATACTTAGGTAAATTGAATAATTGGTTTAAATTTTGATCGATACTTATTTTTTTCCTGTTATAAACAGAGGAAGGCATGAATATGCAGTTGCTGGAGTCCCGTCACCGCTCTCAGGTGACCAGCTGACTGAAGAAGCAGACTGTGACCAGCTACAGTAAGATCTTGCTTTTTTCTTATTCAAATAAATTTGTTATAATTTCTAACTTTTTTTTTTGTGAACAAGCGAGTGTGCCTCAAATCCATCTTCACTCATATGTGATTGGACTACTGGGGAGCTAAGTAAGTTTGTTAAAATTTCTAGTATGATGTTTGACTTTGATTATAGATCGTATAACAATTTGTCAATATCTTTTAAATATATTCAGAGATACCTTCGCGGACTCATGTGGAGGCAGTCCGAATAGGACGCCGGTAATTTTATTAAATTATTGTTTATCAACTTTAAACACAACGTTTGACATAACATAATCTGAGTATTTCTTTACAGTGAACCGTCGGCAACGGTGACATCGGCGGATATTGCGTGGTCAGGGCCTGCACCACGCAATAGCTCACCGCCACTGTGTACATTGCCGGACAAACAGCCGGACCAACCGTCCTGCTCGTTACCTTCCCAAGCACAGAGCATCCTCGTAAAAGGTAAAGGTGTAAATACAAATTATAGAAGAGTTTAGGCCGCGTAGTCTACCACGCTAACTTTGTTAAATTTATTCCAGATCTTGGCACTGAAAAGGGTGAAGCGATAGTGCTGGAATGTTTGGACCGGCTGAGCGACGAAGAGATTGATGTAGTCCCAGATCTCCCAGGCTTTGAAGAGACTGGCATTAATTTCGCTGGCGAGGAGCCTGCTATTCTGCCGGACGATACAGACACGACGTTAGGACAGTGGTTGACGGACAAAGAAGGAATGCCGACAGGACCGTGACAGCAATGCTGTCAGACGACACCTTGACTTTTGTATGGAGCAACGATCCTGATTCGTTTCTGGGACAACGCGAAGACTTTACAGGCGACGCAATTTCCCACTACTTGGCTCGACGAGACCGATTGACGTCTTTTTACGCTTCTTTGACGATGAAATTTTTGAAACAACTGTCTCAGAAACGAACAGACATGTTGCATCCATAAAGCAACCTCTTCAAAAATACAGTCGTCTTCGTAAGTTCACTGAAACGGACAAGAATGAGATAGCCATTTTCATTGCCGTTTTGATATTTCACGGTGCTTGTCCTTTGCCTGTAGAAAAGGATTATTTCAGAGAAAATGGCTATTTCACTCTTTCGTATTTCAAGTCACTTATGACTTACAATCGATTTGTAATTTTGAAGAGGTTGTTGCACTTTACAGACAACGCCGCATCGACACAGGGTATGACCACGGACCAAAAAAAACTGCGGAAGCTAGGGCCCCTGCTAGATTTATTGAACCATAAATTTAGCACGCTCTATCTTCCGTCAAGGAATAAAACTATGGATGAGTCCCTTTTCAAATGGCACGGGGGGTGTTTGAACTTCACACAAAAAATTGCGACAAAAGCCGCCAAAGTGGGCGTTAAATCTTACTTCCCAATATAGATGAAGAACTTGTGGAAGTTCTTCATCTATATTGGGAAGGGCATGACTCATGAACAGACAAATGCTTTTGACTTCTTTTTGATTTCTAATTTCATACTTTTCTTGTTAACTTGGAAAATAGTGGGTTTTATAAAATTAAAAAATGTTCGCTCTGAAGGTATTGGAGCTTTTCGCTTTATGCTGATTGCAGTTAATTTGCGACTTCCTTTAATGGGAACCGGAAATGTAAGTTTGATCTCGGTAATGCTTGGTTCTGTTTTGGTTATAGTCTCTTGTTCTGTTTTAGTCCAGGGGTCGACAACCTGCGGCACGCGAGCCACATACGGCTCTTTGGATGTGAAGCTGCGGCTCTTTAGTTCCATTTTTCTCTTGAGTTTATTTATTTCATAAAAAAAATATATTTAATAAAATATTTTTTACAAAAATTTTACCCGCCTTCAAAAAGGGTGAAATAATTTTTTAAAGCTATGTTCACGAGTAAGTAGTGGTTACGGGTAAAACAGTAAATAGGTGAATTCATAGCGGAATATGGTAAATAGAGAGGATTTTTTTTTGACGTCGGTGCCGAACAATTACTCGCATGGCATAACTATCTTAGTTTTTATACTGCCAAAAAGCTTGTGCGAATACTTATTTCATTAAACTAGGTCCTGTTCAAACCGGCGCCGACGTAAAAAAAAATCCTCTCTATTTACCATATTCCGCTATGAATTCACCTATTTACTGTTTTACCCGTAACCACTACTTACTCGTGAACATAGCTTTAAAAAAATATTTCACCCTTTTTGAAGGTGGGTCAATTTTTTGTTAAAAATATTTTATTTTATTATTTTTAAAGGTTATCATTTATCATTCATATAACTCCCTCGTAGATCCATACTAATATTATAAATGCGAAAGTAACTCGGTCTGTCTGTCTGTCCGTCTTTCTTTCACGTCTTTCACCAAACCGATTTTGATGAAATTTGGTACAAAGATAGATTAGAGCCTAGGAAAGGACATAGGCTACATTTTATCCCACAGTTGGGCACGATATAACCTGTAGTCCACGCGGGCGGAGCCGCGGGCTGAAAGCTAGTTTATTATAAAGCACTAAATCACTCGAGATTAAAGAGCGATATAGTGATCAATTAATTTCACCCCACGGAAAGATATGAGGTGGTGATATTTATAAACAGTCGCAAGATGGCAAGAAAGATACGGGGTAGTACAATTCTCAACCGATCGTCAGATGGCATGAAAGATATGGGATGGTGGGTGATATTATCAACCGATTACCAGACAGCAGGGAAGATGTGTGGTGGTAATATACGCTACCGGTCACTAAACGGTAGATCCCCACAAAGGAGCCCCAAAAAACAATTTAAAAGTCTGAGGGAACTACATCGTTTTTGCTTCGTTTGCATTGATGACCTATTATCATCCATATATATGACCGTAAATTTCAGTTTTTTTTTTGACCTAAACTACTCAAGTGATTTCGATAAAATTTTATGGGACCAATCTGAAAGTAGATGCTTGAGAACTAAAAAAAAATTTTTGAAATCGGTTTACAAATGACGGAGTTTTGAGGTAACAAACATTAAAAAAAATCACCCGAATTGAGAACCTCCTCCTTTTTTTTGAAGTCGGTTAAAAATCGTTCTGACTCGTATGACGAGGATGAGGCACCATTTCTATCTCTCAGCCACTTGTACTCTCTTTTCAACGCACCACTCCCCCGTGACACTGGTCGTCACAGTCGTCAAATTTTTGTGGCTCTAAAAACTTTGAAATTTTGTAAATTGTAATTTTTGACTCTTACGACTCAAAATGGTATGAAAACTAGGAGAGGGAATGAGGCTGACCTTAGAATCTCGTAATTGTTTTCTTCCTTCGATGCCCGTGGTGGTTGGATGCTGGTTCAGTCTGCGCTCCGTATGTCTTAAACCATAATCCAATTTTTTGAGGGTTTTGGTTGCACTAATTATAAACAAAGTTGTTACTTATACTATTTTATATAAAAAACCGAACAAAAATTATTTAAGACAATTGCAATTCAAGTTATTTAAAACATATTCTTCGGGGATTTTTTGTAAATTTTTCGACCACTTTATTATGAAAATCTTGTAAGTTTTCTTCTATAAGTTTTCTGTGTACACTCATCACGGCCAGAGTCCAGACCATTAAGGTGATTTCCTCCCATAGTGCTTCTTAGCCATGTTTTTAATCTCCTGAGGCTGCTAAACGATCGCTCTACTGTACAATGTACATGTTGTGCACGGTAGAGCGATCGAAATGTTTAACGCTTTTCCAGTTTCGGAAAAGAAGCTTTTTGCTTATTTTTTAGGACATCAACAACTGTTAGACTTGTAGGGTAGCTAGATTTGTAGGGTAGCTACATAAAATCGCCGCGGCCAAACTATAAATACGGCCGGCGTATCTAATAAACAAGCATTCATCTAACAGCACTCGGCGTTTCAATACACCCCTGCTCGACCCTACCATCGTCCAGCCGCTGCATCCACCACAACCGCAACATTGGTGACCCCGACGTGATCGTTTTGAATGAATCTTATTTTTTAAATCTAGTAGATAATTTTGATAAGTGTATCTCAATTAAAATAATTTCGAGATATTGAATTGTTATTTTCTTTATCAATTTTGGTTATTTTGCAATTTATTTAACGGCAACACTGCCTTACGCTTCGCGCACACTTTTACTATGTTCGGAAATTCCCCCAATAGCGTGATACGTATTAAGCACACGAATATGGTAGGTATGTCGATTGCATTGCTCTTTATTTGAACTTAAACCTTTTTAATTTGCCTTGTTTATTAGTATCTGAATTGAAATTGTTTTAAATCATTCATAGAGCGCACGCGTAGTTTATTGTGTTGTGGTGATCGGTGATCTGAGTTTTTTAAATATGGATAGTGATACTGATAGCGACTGCGCTTCTGAAAGAGAAGAAAGCCTAACACAAGTACCGGATAAAAGAAAGCGTTATAAGCAAAAGTTTCGGGACGAATGGTTGCTGAATATAGAATATTGTGACTGTTAAGAAAAGATAACAGGGACTTATCAAAGGCAACCTGCAATGTGTGCAATGTATCTTTTACTGCCGAAATAAGTGTTATAAAACACCACCAAAATGGGAATAAACACATCAATAATATAAAAAGATGTAGTGCCTCGACATCCAAAAAACAACAGTCTATAGTAAGTGCATTTAAATCCATGCCAACTACAGAAAAGCAATTGGTAAAGACTGCTGAAATAAAATTAGCTGGTTTCGTTGCTGAGCATAAAATATCTCATAATGTCATGGACCATTTAGCGGATTTATTACCTAAGTTGTGCCCAGATTCTTAGATAGCCAAAGATATTAGATTAAAAAAGAACTAAAGTTCAAGCTGTAATAAATAACTGTATTGGTAAAACTGAAAAAGAAAACCTGATCAGTGATTTGAAGTCACAAAAGTTTTCAATTTTGATTGACGAAAGCACAGATATTCTGTTGTAAAGACAATAGCTGTAATGGTGAGGTATTATGATCCAACGAATAAAAAAGTGAGCTCTCGGTTTTGAGACTTGATTCAATTATTTGATGAACAAACAACCGATCACGTTGCAAACGCCGAAAAACTGTATAAAACTGTCATTGATTCATTTAAACAGTTTGACATTCCAATGGAAAACATAATAGGTTTCGGCTCTGATGGATGCAACGCAATGATGGGAAGAAATAACTCAGTATTAAGTAGATTTCGTCAACATTGTCCAGGTATAATAGTGATCAAATGCATTTGCCATTCCCTCCATCTTTGCGCTAGTGACGCATGTAAAGAGCTTCCTGCTAATTGTGAAAAACTGGCTCGAAATATTTACAACTTTTTTAAAACCAGTAGTAAAAGGCAGAGAGACTTTAAAGAGTTCCAGCATTTTGCTGACGTGGATGTGCATAAAAATCTTAGACCAGCACAAACTAGATGGTTGTCCCTAAACGCAGTAGTCCAAAGGATTCTTGAACAATGGGATGCGTTACGTCTTTATTTCGATAGCAAATGGCTGAAAGATTCGGAGTGCCGTGATATTCATTCATGCCTGAATGATCCTATTATGAAGGCCTATTATTATTTTTTGGCTTAGATGTTACCAAAATTTACGAAATTAAACAGCTATTTTCAAAGCGAATCTGTTTTGATTACAAAACTAGATGAGAAAATGACAGCTTTTTATAAAGAGCTGTTACTATTGGTTCTAAACCATAACTATGTAAATTCTGCTCCTATTGAAACTTTAGATCCAACTGCAGAAATAAATCACAAAGACCTGAAAGATATATATCTGGGTTTAGGTGTCCAGAAAGAACTAGATTTTTTTGAAGATGATGAAAAAAAGTTAACTCTGAGAAAGATGTGCAAAAATTTTATTGTTCGAGCTTGTGTTGGCATTCGTAAACGATACTCTATTAATGACAAAATTATGTCAGAAATAGCAAAATTTGATCTAGACAGAGTGAGTTCAAATGACAGAGAAGAATCAATTTCAACGTTATTTCCATTACTGCCTAGAATTTCCCCAACTTAAATCCAAGATCATCAAAAACTAGATGATGAGTGGCGGAAGTTGCCCCTTTACCACAAAGATTTGGATTTGGATTTAAGTCAACCTCCTGACGTGTTTTGGCACCAGGTAAGTTTCCAAGTAAGCTTGCTTCATATTAGTTTCTATTGTTATAGCAACGGAACCCTAATCATATTTTTTTTCTCAGGTAGGACAAATGCGGGTTAGTGAAGAGGATGCCCAATCAACCCATTTCAAACAATTGCCAAAGTTTATGTTGGCCATTTTGTCTCTACCACACTCGAATGCCGAGTGCGAAAGAGTCTTCAGCAGAGTCAACGACATCAAAACGAGAAAACGGAGTAAACTCCTTACGAAAACCATCAGGGGAAACCTTTTAACGCAGCAGGCCATACAGCGACACGGAAAAAAATTGTATTGATTTTAATCCCACTAAAGATATGATTGAGAAACATAATATTGATAAGTACAAAAATATTGAAACAATAATACTATCTGATTCTGAATAAAAATATGAGTTTAATTTCAATTCTACTCATGAACTTAAAAATAAATGGGCAAGGTAATTCTACCGTATTTCAAATATAAATTACAACATAATTTTGGAACATCAGTGTTGCCAACTCTAAAATTTGTCGGATGGTAAGTTCTACCATCCGACAAATTTTAGAGTTGGCAACACTGATGGGAACTATTGGGAACTGTCTGAGAATACGGCGATGTTTACGTAAGCATGGGAGGGGGAGGGGGGGGGGGGGGGGGGTAAATAATTCTTATAAATCTGCTTACGTAATAATTGAACGGTCCCTAATAAAAGAAAATTAGCATCAAATACTACGGCTGCCACCATACCACTGTGACTTGAACGCAATCGATGTGGTATGGAGTTAATGAAAAGGAAGGAGGCAGAAACAAATGTGTCAAAATCAAGTGATCTCATGCCTGAGGTAATTTCTGGTGCCTGCCGTAAGATCACAGTAGCTGAATGGAAGAAATATTGCCGTCATGTGCAAAATCTTCATGAAGAGTGCAGAAAAAAATATGCACATTTGGATGAACCATTTATTATTGAATTACATAGAATTACAAGACGGTCGGTTTAGTCGAGTGGTTGCGGCGTAGCTTCTTGATCGACCGGGCCTGAGTTCGATTCTCAGCCGGGGCAAATATTTGTGTAAAAAGCAGATGTTTATTATCCGGTCATGGGTGTTTCTGTTTGTCTTTATGTGTGTTCCGAGGGACCCACGACACAAGGGAAAACCTTTTTCACGATTATTTAAAAAATAACAGCTGAAGAAATGTTTTTCGATTCTTTGACATTGAACGAAAAATAAATCAGTGATCTTGAATCAAAAACCAAATTGAATAAAAAAGAGTGGACTGAAAAATGAAAATTGAGACTGCATAGTAAAATGTTTGGTAGTTACGTGTGTTGAAAGCTCTTTGTTTCAATGAGAACACTAGTCAATTAGTTTTGTATGTTTGTTTGTTTGCATATCATTTTATTAAATTAGACAGTCAAGAAATTATATCCGTAGGATTTACAAACCAATGTATGTTTTTCTTACTAAATAAGTGTTTGAAAACAAAAATCAAACAGACTCAGCTTAGTAAGAACACTAATAAAAGTCTTCAAAGCGATCTCCAAACCCTGCCATAAAACACGGCAAAAAGTGTGAGCCACTTGCCAGACAGAAAAAACTATAACAAAATGTGTCCATCCAGATCATCAATTTCTGGACAGCACTCTGGATGGACTAGTCACTATTAAGCAATAATGAAAAGTATTTACTTAACGATTTAAATGACGACTTAAAATCAGTATCCATAATGATCGTACAACAAATACAATGAAGATCTCCCACTAGCATGATATTCAGCACAATTACAGGCGAACCAATTCACTAGTGGGAGAAATTGAAGTTCCAAATAAGACTTGGCCCAAAGGTCTTGTAACCAGGCCATTATCTCCAAAAAAAAAAAAGAAAATAAAGTAAACTGGAAGTTAAATGCCCATACACTGCAAGAAACAATTTTTATTTCCGGAAAAATAGTGCTATATTTTACCTTTGTGAAAAAAGAATAAGCTTAAGTTAATGGAAGATCATGATTATTATTTCCAAGTTCAGGGCCAGCGATTTAGCTCACAAAGAAATACAGCAAACTTTTTTGTGTTCACTCTGTGATATTTAAGTATCTCATAAAAATTTAATGAGATCACTGTTTTATAGAGGAAATGAAAAAAAAATCTTTGATATTTACTTTAACACGTTCACTGCGTTAACAGGTCCATGCGTCTTTAAAGACAACCATTGACAAGTAAAATAAAACCCTTGGAAGTAACCTTAGACCTTCATAGACGAAAACTAAGCCAAGAATCTTTAGTTACCTACCTTATCCCAGTTACCTTCATGGAGCAAGGGGGTCTTTTGCAGAAAATGTTCGGGAACTGTATCCCCCAGTTATGGTATCATCAGTTTTTAACCCCCAATGCAATAACAACTCACACTATAAAAACAACTTTTTTTTACCGTGTGGTGATCGGTTGAGAATAACAGCACCCCATCTCTTTCCGTGGGTGTCGTAAGAGGCGACTAAGGAAACACAAATGAGACCTGCCTCCTAGTAATCCATCCCAGGCAACGACACTTCATTTTTTTCTGAATCTGAGGTGTCGTCCTATGGTCTCATGCGGTGTGGTAGGCTCTGTAAAGGGCCGTCTGGTTCGCGACCACCCTCCTACCGAAGTCCGACACCAAACAGCTTGCTGTGTTTCGTCGGTGCGTGGGAGTACCAGATCCTTTATAGGCATTTTCTGGGTTAACTCGCTCCATCGTCGACCTCATCTTTGACCTTATGGTCAAGCTTGAGGTCAAGAGTTAACCCATCTTATAATAATAATAAAAAAAGTTACCTTGACCGTTATGTGTGTCTATCTGTGGCACCGTTGTTCTTTAACGGGTGAACCGATTTAAATGTGTTTTTTAAATATTAAAAGCAAGTTTTGCTAGCGGGGGGTTTTTAGACATGTTTTATTAAAATCGGTTCAGCAGTTAATTTCATAATTATTTGAATAGCATCCCACTATTAGAGTAAAAAAGAATTAACAAATGACTGCGAAAGATCAAATGTATTTTTAGTCAATAAAAGTTGAGCTGGTTAAAAAGAGACCTTACCTTGTAGTGTGAAGCTTCAGAATCGCTTGTCGTCGGCCCGCACGGCGCCGGCCAGCCGCTCGCACACCGCTTCCAACTGCGCGTCTAACATCAACGAGGCTATTTGCTCGTCTGACAGCATCTCCATACTAAAAACAAATAAAAGTAAGTAATTTATAATCTAGTCAAAGTCGAAAATAGTTATTTCATAGAACATTCAGAATGTTACTTAAAATAAGTCAGGATTTAAGTACATACATACATACATATTCGTTCTTTTGACCCTACTGACTCTACGCCTATTCGCAAAGGTGCAGTCTTCCTCATAGAAGAATAGGCAAGAAACTGAAAGGGTTGTTCTTTTTAACCCAAATAAGCGGCCCGCAAAGCGCATCCGAAGGCCGCGGGTTCAAATCCTGGTGCGGGCCTGTACGTCTTTTCGAATTTATGTACGGATTTCTAGTTATCACTTGCTTAACGGTGAAGGAAAAAATCGTGATGAAATTCATTTTCGATTGAGCCAGCGTGGTGGACTATGGCCTAAATCCCCTTCGTGTTTCAAAGGGAGGCCCGTGCCCCTCGGTGGGGACATATATGAGCTGATAAAAAAAATGCTTTCCTTATTTAATTCAACTTTTCAACGCCGTTTTACTATGGTGTTGTAGGTGTTGGATGGGGGGGAGAAATCTACATACTTACTTAACGTACTGCAATATAGTATATTTAATTTAGTTAATTTTGAATACACCGCGTATTAAGCTAAAGTACGCCTAATTTTCGCCAGGCCCCTGAAAAATAAACCTAAATACGATACGCCAATGCCGAGAGTTTATAACCATAATCTTTCTTTTAAGTAATGCGTTTTTCCCGTGTGGTGATTGGTTGAGAATAACACCACCCCATCTCTTTCCGTGGGTGTCGTAAGAGGCGACTAAGGAAACACAAATGAGACCTGCCTCCTAGTAATCCATCCCAGGCAACGACACTTCATTTTTTGTTCTGAATCTGAGGTGTCGTCCTATGGTCTCATACGGTGTGGTAGGCTCTGTAAAGGGCCGTCTGGTTCGCGACCACCCCCTACCGAAGTCCGACGCCAAACAGCTTGCTGTGTTTCGTCGTTGCGTGGGAGTACCAGTGCCTTTATAGGCATTTTCTGGGTTAACTCGCTCCATCGTCGACCTCATCTTTGACCTTTATGGTCAAGATTGAAGTCAAGAGTTAACCCATCTTATAATTAAAAAAAAAAGTTATACGGGACCCCACGATATAGGCTTGCCACGATACCGGAGTAATAATCTCGGTTATTAAAGTTTTTAGTAAATACTCGTAAGTATTTTAAATTTTTTTAAATTTTTCATTAATATGTCAAAATACAATATTACGGGTTTGGTAATGTTACGGTGACATGTATACTGACCTGTACAATAACTAATGACCCATATGTATACTGACCTGGCTAGGCTGTCGCAGTCTGAGTATCGTTCGTCGGAGGCGGAGGAGTGCGCGGGCGGGGTGCGGCGCGGGGAGTGTATATGTATACTGACCTGGCTAGGCTGTCGCAGTCTGAGTATCGTTCGTCGGAGGCGGAGGAGTGCGCGGGCGGGGTGCGGCGCGGGGAGTGTATATGTATACTGACCTGGCTAGGCTGTCGCAGTCTGAGTATCGTTCGTCGGAGGCGGAGGAGTGCGCGGGCGGGGTGCGGCGCGGGGAGTGTATATGTATACTGACCTGGCTAGGCTGTCGCAGTCTGAGTATCGTTCGTCGGAGGCGGAGGAGTGCGCGGGCGGGGTGCGGCGCGGGGAGTGTATATGTATACTGACCTGGCTAGGCTGTCGAAGTCTGAGTATCGTTCGTCGGAGGCGGAGGAGTGCGCGGGCGGGGTGCGGCGCGGGGAGTGTATATGTATACTGACCTGGCTAGGCTGTCGCAGTCTGAGTATCGTTCGTCGGAGGCGGAGGAGTGCGCGGGCGGGGTGCGGCGCGGGGAGTGTATATGTATACTGACCTGGCTAGGCTGTCGCAGTCTGAGTATCGTTCGTCGGAGGCGGAGGAGTGCGCGGGCGGGGTGCGGCGCGGGGAGTGTATATGTATACTGACCTGGCTAGGCTGTCGCAGTCTGAGTATCGTTCGTCGGAGGCGGAGGAGTGCGCGGGCGGGGTGCGGCGCGGGGAGTGTATATGTATACTGACCTGGCTAGGCTGTCGCAGTCTGAGTATCGTTCGTCGGAGGCGGAGGAGTGCGCGGGCGGGGTGCGGCGCGGGGAGTGTATATGTATACTGACCTGGCTAGGCTGTCGCAGTCTGAGTATCGTTCGTCGGAGGCGGAGGAGTGCGCGGGCGGGGTGCGGCGCGGGGAGTGTATATGTATACTGACCTGGCTAGGCTGTCGCAGTCTGAGTATCGTTCGTCGGAGGCGGAGGAGTGCGCGGGCGGGGTGCGGCGCGGGGAGTGTATATGTATACTGACCTGGCTAGGCTGTCGCAGTCTGAGTATCGTTCGTCGGAGGCGGAGGAGTGCGCGGGCGGGGTGCGGCGCGGGGAGTGTATATGTATACTGACCTGGCTAGGCTGTCGCAGTCTGAGTATCGTTCGTCGGAGGCGGAGGAGTGCGCGGGCGGGGTGCGGCGCGGGGAGTGTATATGTATACTGACCTGGCTAGGCTGTCGCAGTCTGAGTATCGTTCGTCGGAGGCGGAGGAGTGCGCGGGCGGGGTGCGGCGCGGGGAGTGTATATGTATACTGACCTGGCTAGGCTGTCGCAGTCTGAGTATCGTTCGTCGGAGGCGGAGGAGTGCGCGGGCGGGGTGCGGCGCGGGGAGTGTATATGTATACTGACCTGGCTAGGCTGTCGCAGTCTGAGTATCGTTCGTCGGAGGCGGAGGAGTGCGCGGGCGGGGTGCGGCGCGGGGAGTGTATATGTATACTGACCTGGCTAGGCTGTCGCAGTCTGAGTATCGTTCGTCGGAGGCGGAGGAGTGCGCGGGCGGGGTGCGGCGCGGGGAGTGTATATGTATACTGACCTGGCTAGGCTGTCGCAGTCTGAGTATCGTTCGTCGGAGGCGGAGGAGTGCGCGGGCGGGGTGCGGCGCGGGGAGTGTATATGTATACTGACCTGGCTAGGCTGTCGCAGTCTGAGTATCGTTCGTCGGAGGCGGAGGAGTGCGCGGGCGGGGTGCGGCGCGGGGAGTGTATATGTATACTGACCTGGCTAGGCTGTCGCAGTCTGAGTATCGTTCGTCGGAGGCGGAGGAGTGCGCGGGCGGGGTGCGGCGCGGGGAGTGTATATGTATACTGACCTGGCTAGGCTGTCGCAGTCTGAGTATCGTTCGTCGGAGGCGGAGGAGTGCGCGGGCGGGGTGCGGCGCGGGGAGTGTATATGTATACTGACCTGGCTAGGCTGTCGCAGTCTGAGTATCGTTCGTCGGAGGCGGAGGAGTGCGCGGGCGGGGTGCGGCGCGGGGAGTGTATATGTATACTGACCTGGCTAGGCTGTCGCAGTCTGAGTATCGTTCGTCGGAGGCGGAGGAGTGCGCGGGCGGGGTGCGGCGCGGGGAGTGTATATGTATACTGACCTGGCTAGGCTGTCGCAGTCTGAGTATCGTTCGTCGGAGGCGGAGGAGTGCGCGGGCGGGGTGCGGCGCGGGGAGTGTATATGTATACTGACCTGGCTAGGCTGTCGCAGTCTGAGTATCGTTCGTCGGAGGCGGAGGAGTGCGCGGGCGGGGTGCGGCGCGGGGAGTGTATATGTATACTGACCTGGCTAGGCTGTCGCAGTCTGAGTATCGTTCGTCGGAGGCGGAGGAGTGCGCGGGCGGGGTGCGGCGCGGGGAGTGTATATGTATACTGACCTGGCTAGGCTGTCGCAGTCTGAGTATCGTTCGTCGGAGGCGGAGGAGTGCGCGGGCGGGGTGCGGCGCGGGGAGTGTATATGTATACTGACCTGGCTAGGCTGTCGCAGTCTGAGTATCGTTCGTCGGAGGCGGAGGAGTGCGCGGGCGGGGTGCGGCGCGGGGAGTGTATATGTATACTGACCTGGCTAGGCTGTCGCAGTCTGAGTATCGTTCGTCGGAGGCGGAGGAGTGCGCGGGCGGGGTGCGGCGCGGGGAGTGTATATGTATACTGACCTGGCTAGGCTGTCGCAGTCTGAGTATCGTTCGTCGGAGGCGGAGGAGTGCGCGGGCGGGGTGCGGCGCGGGGAGTGTATATGTATACTGACCTGGCTAGGCTGTCGCAGTCTGAGTATCGTTCGTCGGAGGCGGAGGAGTGCGCGGGCGGGGTGCGGCGCGGGGAGTGTATATGTATACTGACCTGGCTAGGCTGTCGCAGTCTGAGTATCGTTCGTCGGAGGCGGAGGAGTGCGCGGGCGGGGTGCGGCGCGGGGAGTGCGCGCGGGGGGTGCGCGGCGCCGATACAGACCCCGACCCGCGCCGCTCGCCGAACAGGGAGAGACCTGGACAGATAACATCATATCATTCTATACTATTGTATGTATTGCAGGTGTAAGTTATGTACAACTATGTACACAGACCGATATCGAGATAGACGTAAAGAGCGCTGCAAACTGTATGACAACCTAGCGTGACGAATTGTTCGTACTTAAATGACGTCACGAGCGAGATTTAGTGTTGGGAATTCAAGACCGCGCGGAAACGATTCAAAGGCGCTTAATTAAGTAAAATAATAATGTAAATCCTGTTAAAATCGATTATCATTTACGGCATAGGTCTCAAGCGGACTGACTTAAGGCGACTACAGCACCTAAATTACGATTTTATGATGCGTAGATAAGCATGACACACTGCATTAAGACTACGGTAATATTCAGGACATAAACTAGATAAGTAGTTTGCTGAAAACATGATTCAGCACTTTTGGTTCGATAGAAAAAGCTCACAAAGTCACCTCTAATACCCAATGTTGTGTATCTTTTAAGCTGTAAAAACGATAGTAAAATGCACATAGGAACTTGAATTTGCTATCAAAATGTTCGTGCCTGAACACTCTCGATAAGTAGTTAACGCATTTTTCGATTTAAGCTGTTACCTTTCCATAAATCTCATTTTTCTAACTTTCGAACATGTTTTTACGCACGCACGCTTTCATAGTCCGTAAAGTTCGTGTATCGACACTGTTCGCACTGCCGGCCCAGGCCTGTTGAGAGACGGAGATGGCACTATTCCTATGTGTGCTGCCTTTATCGGGTGCTGTAGTCGCCTTAAGTCGGACTAAACTGTGACCGTGGATCACACTGTTTCCACGCAAGATAGGTAAACTTTTACCGTCTACCTCAATATAGGTCTGTGAGTATGTATGAGTAATGTTCAGAAGGGTTTATTAATTCCAGTAAGACGACCAAATGCAGTTCACGAATTGTTCCGAACATATTGGCACAAAATTAACATAAACTTACTCATGTTTCTTATAATTCGACGAAATATAAATTAAGTGGACAGTAGTCCACATGTGAAACGGTAGGCGAGTGGAGGGCGACTGCCATACGCTCACGGCGATAGAATTTGCTGACACGCAAATGTATGTACCCCTACCCTAAACCTACACTAGATAAGAAAAAAAATTAAACCAACTTCAAACTTCAAAAAAGCGAAAAATAAAGATATCATTTATTTAATGTACTAAGTAGTACCTACTGATCTGTTTGAAATCGGTGCCAAGCCTAATAAGTCTGATAGACCGCTAAGTAGATTATTTTTTCTTAAAAAAGTGTATTTATTTTTCACCGACCTCCAAGGAGGATACATGTTCGCACCGATTGGGTTCGAAACCATGGGACCCTGGGGGCCTTCGGCAAAAAAATTTATCAAGGACTTGTCGGCGCGTCTCATCGAGGCTTCAGGTGACCGAAGAGCAGATAGCTTTCTCGCGCAAAGGATAAGTCTTGCGATCCAACGCGGGAACGCCGCCTGCCTGCTGGGAACCATGCCGCCTGGCGGAGACGCGCTCGACTCTATATTTAATCTGTAAGTGTATTGACTAAGTTTTATTTGATTTTGTATTTTTTTTTTTGTATATTTTCCCTAGGAAAAATTTTACCTATTTTTTTGTTCTTTTTACGGAATCTAGTTACGTATCTAATAGTTATTTTAAAATGTTTAGTGAAAATAATAGAAATTACATAAGAAACATTTTAAGTACCTATAAAATTCGAGGGTTGCTCTCGAAAATTCTGGAGTCTCTTTCGAAAAAAAAGAACATTGAAAATCGGTCCACAAATGGCGGAAATGGAAAGAAAGAAAGAAAGAAAGAATATTTGTTTATTAAAGCAAGACCCTCATTTAACATAAAAAAAACTTATCAAAACTTAAATATACATACACACATCAAAAAAAGTTTGCGATCACTTGGAAAAGTGCTAATATTTTTTATTGTAGAAGAATAAAACTTAATCTTTCACTTTTTATCTTTTGATTCCTTATTTAAAAATATGAAATTTAAATATAAAATAATTTCGTAATTCAAATGTTTTTTCATTTAAAAAGACAATCAACCCTTGCTTGCTTTCATTCAGAAATCTGACATAGTCGCAACTTATCAATATTTTCAATTTATTCAAAAAAAATTAAGTTGGTAACGATGCCGAGAGGATTAACTGCAGTTTTACGAGTCAGAATTCTAACTTTAAGTGGAGAAGGCTATTCCACGAGGGAAATATCACGCAGAGTTCATGTATCCCAATCCTGCGTGGTGACCACGTTGGAGAGGTATCAGGGCATGGAAGATTTAGCTGATCGACCTCGCAGTGGTCGCCCAACTGTTCTTACTGCAATTCAGAAGCGATATATCAGATTACTGGCTGCCCGTGACCCAACAATGAACGCTACTAAAATGAAAGCAGAGCTGCGAGCTGCCACCGGCCACGAAGTTAGCACCCAAACGATTAGAAATTGCTTACACCAAGCTGGATTACGAGCAAGGAGATCCTGGCGAGCACCTCTGAACTCACAGCAACGGAAGCGGCGCAGATTGCAATGGGCTAGGCTCCGTCAAAATGAAGAAATTGAGGACGAAAGCATCTGGCAGAACTGCTTCTTCGTTGACGAAACGCGGATCAGTACACATCCAGATAACCGACGTGTCCGTGTCTGGAGAAGACCTGGCGACTCTGAAAGGCAGAGAACTGCCACTGGAACCGTTCAGCAGGGCGGGAAATCAGTGTCCTTTTGGGCCGGGATAATGATTGGGGCTAGGACGCCCTTAATCCCGTATCAAGGCACCATGACCGGAGCCATGTACAAAACGATTGCAATCGATGGATACGTCAGACCATTCCGCATCAACCACGGGCGCCAATTCATAATGGTAGATGATAATGCGCCCGCACATCGAAACGGACGTGTTGATGCTGCTCTCCAGCAATACGACATCACCAGGTTAGACTGGCCTGCCGGCTCGCCTGACTTAAACCCGATCGAGCATGCGTGGGATGCTCTTAAGCGAGCTGTTTGGAACCGTCAGCCACCTCCGCGAACAGTGTCAGAAATCAGGGCAGCTGCTATTGAAGAGTGGGACAGGTTACCACAAGAAATGCTAGATAACTTAATTCTTAGCATGCCCAGAAGGGTTTCCGCATGTGTGCGAGCTAGGGGAGGAGTCATTTTATACTAACTACTAGCTTTCCGCCCGCGGCTCCGCCCGCGTAGACTACAGGTTATATCGTGCCCAACTGTGGGATAAAAAGTACCCTATGTCCTTTCCCAAGGTTCCATCTATCTCTATACCAAAATTCATCAAAATCGGTTCAGCGGTTTAGGCGTGAAAAGGTAACAGACAGACAGACAGACAGACAGAGTTACTTTCGCATTTATAATATTATATATATAAGTAGGGATTAATTTTTTCGTAATAAATTTTGTTTGTTTTTTCATTAATTCAAATTTTTCATTACATTACATTTAAGCCAAAATTGCATTTCCTAGCTTTTGTTAATAAAAAGTAAATAATTAATAATGATTCTTTTATTTACTTAGTGCATTTTCATTATAAAATCATAAAACGTAAACAGTTTCTTTAAATAATTTATATTTTAAAGAATACACCTGATTTTGCTACTGATCGTAAACTTTTTTTGATGTGTGTATAAAAAAGGGTTGGCTTTAATAGGCCTCCACTCAGCAATGTTGTGATCCCTCTCGGGACTACAACGCTGATCTTCCGTGGATACCCGCAGAAATGGGTGAACATACACAAAAAAAAGATACATACAGTCGAATATACATAGAACCTCCTCCTTTTTAGAAGTCAGTTAAAAACAAAGTCCTCCGTTACCTGTCTGTCTGACCGCGATAAACTTAAACTACTTAACGGATTTTCATATGGTTTTCACCAATGGATGGAGTGATTCCAGATGGGTTTACGTGTGTAATAAATTCCCGAAATTCCCACCGGAACGAATTCCATGGCGGGAAGCTAGTCATCCTTATAGCACAGGTTTTTCTTAAACCTATTTTAAGTGGCTGCTGTCCCTAATAATATAGCTCATTGGACAAACTTTGTAAAATATTTTAATGTACTGGCTATTTTTTTTGTATCAAATAAACTTATTATAATTATTATTATAAATGCGAAAGTAACTCTGTCTGTCCATCTTTCACGCCTAAACTACAGAACAGAGTTTGATAAAATTGGTACAGAGATAGATTAGACCTTGAGAAAGGACATAGGCTACATTTTATCCAGCTGGGCACGATATAACCTAAAGTCTACGCGGGTGGAAAGCTAGTACTATATAAAACAAAGTCCCCCGTTGCCTCTGTCTGTCTGTCTGATCGCGATAAAGTCAAAAACTACTGAACGGATAGTCATCTTCCCTATTGTTTACAAATAAATAACGCTAAAATTAAAAAAATTGAATCACCCCCGACATTCGATTGCTTATAACTTTTAAACGGCTTAACAGATTTTCATGAAACATGGCTAAGAACACTCGGGATAAAATTATCTATGATACAAAAAAAACTAAACGAAAATCGGTTCATCCGTTTGGGAGCTACGATACCACAAACAGATACACAGACATACACGTTAAACTTATAACAGCCCTCTTTTTTGTCGGGGGTTAATAATAGTACAAAATGCAAGGCGAGGGCTCAACGGAGCCGCGATATCCAATGCGCACGCGTGTCATACGACGTTTTTCAACACATTTGCAAGGAAAGAAAGTAATAAAAACTTTCCTTTGATATTGACGGCAACAAGCTACCCACGTAGGTTTCCTGTTCTGCACTTGAAGAAGACATTTTTGTGTTGTATTTCTGACTATAATAACAATCTGATGAATACAAATGCCGTTTGTGAAAACCAAGTTAAAACATCTGAAAAGCGGCGCGATTATTTTTTCTTCTTTCGCTCGCAAAATGAGATTCACATTGACAAGTAGGTATGCCATACAGCCAAATAAAAAAAAAATCTTAATTATATATTTTCACGTTCAATTTAAATTTAAATGATTTAGTGGAATTATATTTTTATTTACAAATAGTTTAATATTCACGCTTAATTTCAAGTATAAAATAAGATCTGATCTCTTTGCTGAAATTTAGAAAAAAAAAACATTACGTACTAGTGCTTTATTTTTATTACTCACGGGCTGGGTAATACATATCATTATGAACCTTAAAACAATGACATAAGACCCACTTTATGAGCAAATGTGTTGAAAAAGAAATAAAATGTCTACCTTGAAACATCTCCTTCATTTTTTCCCCGGTATCATGTAGTAAAGCATCCAAGCTCTGTCTCCTTCCCTTATCCAGCTCAGCCCTGATGGCAGCGCTTCGGTCCACCGACCTGATGATCCTCCGAGGACTTGCCGCGGAGACCTTCGACTCTATTGGACTGGGTGGTGATAGCTTTTCTGGCGTGGAGCGAGGGCGTAGCGAGCATTTTTCGAAGCTTACCTTTGGAAAAGATGGTTTAATTTTTAAAAGTGTCGCAGCAAGGCACTGTCTTAACGCGATAAATGGAAAAAAACTGTTTTTTTTTAATATTGCGGGCGGAAAGCTAGTTAACATTAAATAAATAACATTGCTGTTGCATCCTAATAAAGCAGGGGTGGCCAACCGGTCGATCGCGACTTTTAGTCCAGTCGATCTTGGCAAGGTGAAAAAAATAAAATAAATAATTCAGATTTATGTTTTTTCTCTTAATATAATTAAAAAAATACTACATGATTGTGTACTGAACTATGCTGTTTCATTTAAGATTTTAAGAAGTATGTAATTGGTAGATCGCACAGGGTTTCGTTAGTAAACAGGAGATCTTGGGTATATTGGTGGGATTCCCTGCTGCTCCGGCACTGGATGCGACTGCACACCAGTAGTAGTAGGTAGTCGCATCTAGGGCCGCGCGCGAAATTTTAATTTTAAATTTTATTTTGTTTATACGTGTGTTGTGTTGTGTGTATTTTTTGTTACTAACATTAGGTATAAGTTTTTTGTTTTTACTAACAACTATGGATGTATAATCCGAAATAAATGATTATTTAATTTTATATTGATTATACCCACCCCTGTATTAAGGATAGGCGTAAATTTTCTTTATCAAACGTTTACTTTACAATTCAATCCAAAATACCAAAAATCATTGCGTCCGTCCTTTTTAATGTCCCCTCAGATCGTCTTTTGTTTTGTCATCTGCCAAGTCCATAGACATAGAAAATAGTAGATTTTTGCGCTGAGCGCAGTGAGATATTAATGCACGAGTGTTATGTTGGTACTAAATTAACACGAGTGCATTAATTACTCAATTCAGCAAGATAGATAGATAGATAGATAGATAAATACTTTATTGCATACTTCACAGGGAAAAACAAATATTTACCAAGGATTTAGTAGGTGTTAATATTTAGCAATGTGCGTAATCTACTTTTCTTTACCAATCCTACCGTTTAAAATATACCTAATCAAAATATACATATTAATGAAAACTTATTAAAGTTTTACGATCGAATCGTACAGAATGCGCACCATTCATTTTTTTCTTCACCTAGTAGGTTTTATTCAGCCGATTTTTATTTCAGCCAGTATCCTTTGATCTAATGCATACATTTTATTTTATATAATACTTAATGGGAGACATCAAACCTCTGTGGTAAATTTATACCCAAATTAAAAAAAAAACAGTGCATTAATGAAAAACAGTGCAATAATGAGATTTCATATTACATTTTTGCACTGTTATGGATCTAAGCAAAAATATGTCCTTTGCGATCGGTTTTGTAGTTAGTGATTAGTGATAGCATTACGACGTGGTTGAAAGAAAAATAAGTTAAATGCCAAATCTAGTCATTAACTAGGGGTACCGCAACAATTGCATAAAGAGTGAATGATTTTGACGAGTGAGTGAATAAATAACCTACCTCCTCAGGACTAGAGTAATCCAGATCGATCTCGGTCCAAATGTCCCGGTCACTGTCCGGCAACCTCTGCGGTCGTTGTGCGTCGGCTGTCCGTCGGAGCCACTCTCTAACTAAAGAGTGAATAAATAACCTACCTCCTCAGGACTAGAGTAATCCAGATCGATCTCGGTCCAAGTGTCCCGGTCACTGTCCGGCAACCTCTGCGGTCGTTGTGCGTCGGCTGTCCGTCGGAGCCACTCTCTAACTAAAGAGTGAATAAATAACCTACCTCCTCAGGACTAGAGTAATCCAGATCGATCTCGGTCCAAGTGTCCCGGTCACTGTCCGGCAACCTCTGCGGTCGCTGTGCGTCGGCTGTCCGACGGAGCCACTCTCTAACTAAAGAGTGAATAAATAACCTACCTCCTCAGGACTCGAGGACTTTTTTGCCGTGTGGTGATCGGTTCAGAATAACACCACCTCATCTCTTTCCGTGGGTGTCGTAAGAGGTGACTAAGGAAACACAAATGAGACCTGCCTCCTAGTAATCCATCCCAGGCAACGACACTTAATTTTTTTCTGAATCTGAGGTGTCGTCCTATGGTCTCATGCGGTGTGGTAGGCTCTGTAAAGGGCCGTCTGGTTCGCGACCACCCTCCTACCGAAGTCCGACGCCAAACAGCTTGCTGTGTTCCGTCGGTGCGTGGGAGTACCAGTGCCTTTATAGGCATTTTCTGGGTTAACTCGCTCTATCGTCGACCTCATCTTTAACCTTATGGTCAAGATTGAGGTCAAGAGTTAACCCATCTTATAATAAATAAATATTATAATAAATAAAAATAGAGTAATCCAGATCGATCTCGGTCCAAGTGTCCCGGTCACTGTCCGGCAACCTCTGCAGTCGCTGTGCGTCGGCTGTCCGCCGGAGCCACTCTCTAACTAAAGAGTGAATAAATAACCTACCTCCTCAGGACTAGAGTAATCCAGATCGATCTCGGTCCAAGTGTCCCGGTCACTGTCCGGCAACCTCTGCGGTCGCTGTGCGTCGGCTGTCCGTCGGAGCCACTCTCTTACTAAAGAGTGAATAAATAACCTACCTCCTCAGGACTAGAGTAATCCAGATCGATCTCGGTCCAAGTGTCCCGGTCACTGTCCGGCAACCTCTGCGGTCGGTGTGCGTCGGCTGTCCGTCGGAGCCACTCTCTTACTAAAGAGTGAATAAATAACCTACCTCCTCAGGACTAGAGTAATCCAGATCGATCTCGGTCCAAGTGTCCCGGTCACTGTCCGGCAACCTCTGCGGTCGTTGTGCGTCGGCTGTCCGTCGGAGCCACTCTCTAACTAAAGAGTGAATAAATAACCTACCTCCTCAGGACTAGAGTAATCCAGATCGATCTCGGTCCAAGTGTCCCGGTCACTGTCCGGCAACCTCTGCGGTCGTTGTGCGTCGGCTGTCCGTCGGAGCCACTCTCTAACGTTTGCGTCTGCGCTGTGCTCGTATAGCTCGTCCAACTTGTCACTGGTTGTCGTGTTTGTGTCACTTGCTGTGTCTGTTATGGTTGAACGGTCTATTTCTGGGGACAATGAGAAAGACGATGTTTTGAGTTTTTTTTTTCTATTTATTTTTGTTTAGGTTCCTATTTCAGAACGTTTCGTTATTTCATAGCATTTTCATCAAACATATGTTCTACGTAATTCTTTAAATAAATACAACTAAAGTAAACGTCCTTATTATCTTTATTAATATTATACCTATACAGGGTTAAAGATTAAGTCGGCCTAGATCCTTCAAGAGGTTGCGGTTTCCATCATTCCTGACCGGTTTGATTATGAAAGACCGTACCCCAAACTTAACCGTTCTCAAGTTATTGGACTTTGAAGTTTTTTTACAAAAAATGACGATTTTGTGTCTATTGTCCCCTTTTTTTGTGTTGTGTGCCTCTAATTTATTTATTTTTGCCATTTTTGTATAGTTGTATTTTTGTATAGTGGATTGGATAGAATGGAAACAAGTATGTTAAATATAAATAAAGATCAAAGATAAGGTCAGGTTAACCGAGATAAGAAAGAGGACTAGAGTTGCAGACGTTACTTACACTATCAAAAACCTAAAATGGAAATGGGCGGGGCACATGATAAGAAATAATAAGGACAAATGGTGTGGTATCCAATGGACGGAAAAAGGAATAAAGGCAGACAGAAAAAGAGATGGCAAGATGATATAATTGGGATAGCGGGAAATACATGGAAAAGAGAGGCAAAGCATAAGAGAAGAATGGCAAAAACTAGGGGAGGCCTATGCCAAGAAGGCAATCCAAATTCAAACTAATGAAGAGGAAGAGGGTTAGCATTAAAATTAATAAAACAAGAAAGAGGGAAATGTTTATTTATGTTAAAAAAAAATTATTGCGATGTTTAAGATGTAATAAAAATAAGTTTCCTTTTCTAAAATAGTAAAATGCATGAGATGTAATAATGTAAACAATGTCAATGATATAAAATTTAATGAATATGTGTAATTTTATAGGGAATTTGTAGCATGGAAAAAATTATTTGGAAATAAAGGGTATTTGTATAGTGGATTGGTTGCTTTATTATTCTAAACTTGCAAGAAATTGTACGATCAGTCGGAAGACGATTGATAGTTAATTTTTTTTAAATCGTCAAAATGTTTTTTTCTTTCTTAGATATTAAGGCGACTACAGCACCTGATAAAGGCAGCACACATAGGAATAGTGCCATCTCCGTCTCTCAACAGGCCTGGGCCGGCAGTGCGAACAGTGTCGATACACGAAGTTTACGGACTATGAAAGCGTGCGTGCGTAAAAACATGTTCGAAAGTTAGAAAAATGAGATTTATGGAAAGGTAACAGCTTAAATCGAAGAATGCGTTAACTACTTATCGAGAGTGTTCCATCACGAACATTTTTATAGCAAATTCAAGTTCCTGTGTGCATTTTACTATCGTTTTTACAGCTTAAAAGATACACAATATTGGGTATTTAGAGGTGACTTTGTGAGCTTTTTTTATCGAACCAAAAGTGCTGAATCAAGTTTTCAGCAAACTACTTATCTAGTTTATGTCCTGAATATTACCGTAGTATTTTTTTTCTTCGATTTAATGCAGTGCGCCATGCTTATCTACGCATCATAAAATCGTAATTTAGGTGCTGTAGTCGCCTTAAAGAAAAAGTCTATGACAGATGTGCTGCAGATGTGTTTAAAAATATCTACGGTTCTTTAGCTTTCCAAAAAGGTATAACAAACAAGGGTATTATTACAATTCCTAGACAAACATTTTGATGAAAGACTACCAGGTAGTTGTAAACATTTACGGTACTCAAGCGTTAAATTTACAAATTCGGTCAGAAAACTAAGTAAAACAATCCAAATAGATAAGAAATAATGTTTATTAATATTTTGACATAAAGTTTACAATAAATGTTCCACCATGTCCGCCTCTGTTTCGCAGACATACTCGTGTATGCCCTGAATGCCAACTGATCTTCTACATTAAAGGGCTAAGGCTAAGCTACAGTGCAAGGAGGGCCGCACATAAGGTTACCACACGCGTGCACTCTGTGCTTTTGCGATAAGAGCGGTTTTGCAACGAGAATGCAGTAACCTGATTTGTTAGCATCTGTACTTACCATGATTCCTAACCGACTGTCTCCTAGACCGATGCCGGTGTATTTCATCAGAGATCCTCTCCAAGTTCCTCAGAGCTGATGAGTACTGTTGTTTGGCCTCTGCCACCTGCTCTTCTAAGGTTTGAATCCTCGCTTTCTGGTTTTCCAAGGCTGCATTTATACGGGCCTTTTCTTCGAAGTATGGTCTGGAAGAAAGTTTATTTTGTTTATTTGTTTATTTAACAATTTATTGCACACATGAAAATTAAACATAAACAAGAAAAGATAGACGACACAATAGGTGTAGCTTATTTCTGTTTAGAAATTTCTTCCAGCAAACCCAAGGATAGTTTGTGGGTCAAACCTGCATATATTTATATTAGTTTGCGAAATATGTATATTCTTATTTATTTAATAAAAAGGTAAATAAAGTTTTTTTTCGTTATAAATTTGTTTTGTTTGTTTATAAGTGCATACACTTGCATTTTCAACGCATTTATAAAAATCAGACAGAATCGAAAATTTAATTGCACTTTTGTTTTAAAAAAAAAATTAAAATAAAAAAATACGTGTAGTATATTTTTAAAGATTAAAAAAAAGCCAATCTAGCAATTTAGGTTTATCAACTTTGGCCCATATTACAGAAGGAGACTCAAGACTCTGATCTATACTTAAGTAACAGTCGTCTTTGTCATTTTGATAGTGAGAGAAAGAGATAAGTATAAGATACGTAAGTATAGATCAAGACTTGAGTCTCTTTTTGTAATACGGGCTTTAGTATGTCAAACTATTACAAGAACATGCAAAGTTAACTTAAAAAGGCATGCGAAGACAAAAGAAAAAATAAAAGATAAGTACCAAGGTTACAGGCGAGTTGGTCGGCTGCGATCGGCCTGTGGAAGAGATACGGTGCATCTAAACAAGCCAAGAAACTCTGTGCACTAGCGTTTGTATGTTATATTAGTGTTGGCAATGCAACTAAAACTCTAAAGTCACTGCTGGATTGAGAGCGAAAGAAAATTGCAGTCGATAGATTGGTTAACCAGTTTAATGATATTAAGAGTTTATCTATTTACTTTTTTACCAGCCCATATACGTCCCCACTGAGGGTGCCTCCCTTCGAAACATGAAGGGGATTTAGGCCATAGTCCACCACACTGGCCTAATGCGGGTTAGTGGACCGCGATCATCTTTCGAAAATGAATGTTCTTGGACGAGCGGGTTCCCTGCCTTCAGGCCTGCTAGACTGCCAGCCAATTGCCGCTTAGTATTTTTTTTTTTAATAGAAGAAGCTGATGCTTCTTTTGCTCCAATCCAGCATGAAAAAAAATTCATCATTAATTTTAGTAAAATATTGGGTGATTTTAAAATGACAAGCTCGAGTCAGCCAACTAAACTGAAACAATTTCTTCAAGAATTAAGAAAGTAAGTCAAAACATTACTCGTAGGTCTTTAAATTTGAAATTACCGCTCCATGCACATTTTTTGGAAAATTGATTTTTTCACATTAACGTTTCTGGATTTTTCTCGGGAATGCGAAATCCAAATTTTATGAAAAGGTTTGAACAAAATCAAGTTAATTTGGGCATACTCAGTTTATCAAACAGGTGAAACAAGTTATATTTGAGCTTTTTTTTTAAATCTCTGTTAAATAATTAAAAAAATCAATTTAGGTAATAGCTGTTTAATCAAATAAATTATAATAAATCGGCAATTTCATATTTAAACCAGTGGATAGTTTTTAGGGTTCCGTACCCAAAGGGAAAAAACGGGACCCTATTACTTAGGCTCTGCTGTCCGTCCGTCTGTCACTAGGCTGTATCTCATGAACCGGTATAGTTACACAGTTGAAATTTTCGCAGATGATGTATTTCCATATGCCCTATAACAACAAATACTAAAAACCAGAATAAAATAAATATTTATGGGGGCTCCCATACAAAAAAACGTGATTTTTTTTGCTTGTTTATAGATAAGTCTGTCCGAGGCTGTATCTTATGAACCGTGATAGTTAGACAGTTGAAATTTTCACAGATGATGTATTTCGGTTGCTGCTATAACAAATACTAAAAAGTAGAATAAATTAAATATTTAAGGGGGCTCCCATACAACAAACGTGATTTTTTTGCCGTTTTCATAGAGATACTGGTTTTTATAGAGTCCGACTCGCACTTGGCCGGTTTTATAGGTAATGGTACGGAACTCTTCGTGCGTGAGTCCGACACGCACTTGTCCGTTTTATTTAAATTGATTTCGCTATCTTAAAGTCACCCATGTTGCATTTCAAAATATGGTAATTTTTTTAATAATTTTTATTAATAATAATAAAGCTTCTAATCTAAATCAACACTACTTTGAAAGAGGAGTAAGTAATTTGGAAAAGAATCAAAATTTACAAGCCGATTAAATAAGTGATCTTGTTAAAAATTTGATTCTTGTAAATTAATGCCAAATTTTCGATTTGCCAGTGCTGTTAATAATTAAAAAGGAATACCTAGATTTGGCGATATGTCGTTTCAGTCCATTCTGTAATTGTTGTACTAGGGCAGCGGCGGCGCGGTGCGCGTTGGCTTTTGTACGCTGAGTGGCAGTGGCTTGGGCACGTTCCGATTCCGCCTAAAATACATTACATTTTTTAGTAGACTTCCACGCTGGACTGGGAGTGGGAGTGGACCAGCTACCTAATCTTCCCAGGCATACAGTAAAAATCTGTAAGTGGGATAACAAAGTCTTTTGCCTTGCGTACCCTTTCCTTCCTCCAACCGAGGCGAAAAGCTGGCCACCTCTCACCACTGATGCTTTGCCTACCCCGTTAGGGATTATAGTCGTGAGCGTATGTATGTTATTAGTAGACATACACATAGGTGGTAAACTTCGCTTAGAGCTGGGGGCCTATCGCGTTTAATTTAATATTATTCAGCAGGCCAATTCAAGTATAAAAACTCCAGCTAAATAAAAAAAACTGCAGCTGCACTGTTGAACTTCCACGCTGGACTGGGAGTGAAAAAAAAACTTAGAATGTGCCAGCTACCTACTCTTCCCAGACATACAGTAAGACTGTAAGTGGGATGAGAGGGTTTTGCTGTATAATGGGTGAAAGGCTGACCACCTCTCACCATTATACAACTTGTTCATCTGATAACCCTCACAATTTGTATCAAACGTAGCATCAAGAAGTTCGCTAGAACCACTTTATAGGTGTGATGTGAGCGTATGCATGTATATACGTTATTAGTAGAAATATACATAGATGGTAACTTCGCTTAGAACTGGAGGCCTACCACGTCAAATTTAATCTTATTCAGCAGGCCAATTCAAGTATAAAAACCGCAGCTAAATAAAAAAAAACTGCAGCTGCACTGCTGCGTGATGTGTCAAATTAATCAACCCGTTGACTTTTTAAAAAGACTCTAAATAATGTGGTTAAATTGGGAAGTCAACATTTTTGTTTGAGAATTCATATGGGTGCCTTGGGGAACGTTTTTGGGCTGATTCACATGCTCAATTTTCGCTAACTAATTTAAGTCCTTCGATCAACTTTAAAAAAATAAAAATACACAGTTCCATACAAAATAAAACAAAATAGTGACCGAACTAAAATACGTACTCTCGGAACGCACGAAAAGACAACCCAAAACGTCAAGTGGGCGGTAATTTAGTGAGGACGCTTTTTTGTTGTGGATTGTGTATCTAGTTTTTAGGGTTTCGTACCCAAAGGGAAAAAACGGGAACCTATTACTATAGTTCCGCTGTCCGTCCGTCCGTCCGTCCGTCTGTCACCAAGCTGTATCTCATGAACCGTGATAGTTAGACAGTTGAAATTTTCGCAGATGATGTATTTCTATGTGCCCTTTAACAACAAATACTAAGAACTACAATAAAATAAATATTTAAGGGGGCTCCCTGACAAAAAACGTGATTTTTTTGCTTGTTTTTATAGATAAGTCTGTCCAAGGCTGTATCTCATGAACCATGATAGTTAGACAGTTGAAATTTTCACTGATGATGTATTTTGGTCGCTGCTATAACAACTACTAAAAAGTAGAATAAATTAAATATTTTAGGTGGCTCCAATAAAACAAACGTGATTTTTTTTTGCCAAAAGATAATGGTTTTTATAGAGTCCGACTCGCACTTGGCCGGTTTTATAGGTAATGGTACGGAACCCTTCGTGCGCGAGTCCGACTCGCACTTGGCCGGTTTTATTTATACTTGATCGAAGTTTAAGTCACGCAATTTGACCACTTTATTCAGAATGTTTTTAAAAAAGTCAAGAGGTTAATTAATTTAAAGTTTTCTCTTGTTAATTTAAAGTGACCTTTAAAATAAAAAAATGTCACGTTTTCATCATTATCATACTTTATTTTTAACATTTTGTCGGATTAGTACGTTTATGTAGTTACTAATCTAGGGTTTACACATTAACAGTCCCCATATAAGCGTTTGGAAACACGCTATATATCCATATAAGATTTCAAATTTGTTGGCCATTATTAGATGTCCACTTAAAGACTTAATATGACATGTTTTTGACTTTTTCTATTCATTAAATCCTTGGCCACAAGTCTACAATGAAATCACTAACTAATTTGACAAGTCCGTGATTCTAGAGCCCATAAGTACCACAGGGCTGGTGTGCTTCATAGGGTACACAAAGTCTCCCCGTGTACCACATATGGTACACTGGACTCTTAACGTGTTAACCCAAGTATTTTAAACATACCTGATTAACTCTATGCGTGGCATGGTTCAGCATCTCCTGCCAAGCAGGGTCTAGTGTGACCCCCCCGCTCCCCTCGGCCAGTCGTGCTAGCCCCTGCTCTGCCAAGTACACCATCTCTCTAGCTGCTGCGTGAGCGCTGTTCGCTTTGTCGTACGCTATTGTTGCCACTTGGAGTTCTTGGGATGTCTGTAGTGAAAAGATATAGTGAGAAATAAATAAATATTTGATTTGATTAGGAAATTAAATGACATTTCAAATCAAGTCAGCCTTTGTTTCGTTATTTAAAAACCATTAGATTATTTGGCATGCAAATACATAAAATTATGAAAATCTAATTTTTTATTTATCTGTGTGCCCCTCAGGCAAAGGCCTCCTCTATTTTTTTTTCTATACAACATCTCTAACTTATAGAAGTTAATCTCTCTAACTTATACGATTTTCTTTGTAATAGGAATCTCAGCAGGTGAGTTTTCAATGGAGAGACCTAAAAGACATTTAGACATTCCTAAATTATTTTTTTGATAAAACAAAATAAGACGTCACAGCACAGGTAACATAACAGGTGATAAAAAAAAATAACAAAATCACTTAAGCTGTAATGATTGATGTAAATGATTGTTTACACTGCACTATCATCTAAAATTAAAAACATTTAGAGCGATTTGTTGTTTTGGCTAGATTCCACCATTTAAGGATTTGCTAAACTGTCTCTTACACCCTGTAATATAGTGTTACTATCTAAGACTGCAATAACTGAATAAAGCATATTGTATTAAAGTCTTGACTGGCCTAATAATAAAATATGCAAACGTAACTTACAATATTAGCCCGAAACCGTGCTTCATAGTACGGTCGGGCCTTGTGTATGCTAGTGCCGAGTTTCTTTGTTAATTGCTGGATACGAAGGTGTCCTTCCGCCAAGAGTCTTCGGAAACCCATGCGGGCTTCATCTAGTTCCACTTCTAGCCGGTTGATCTCATCGGTTGCTGTGTTCAGCCGCTCTAGTTCTATCTATTGTTGCAAAAGAAACACGAATTAAAGGTAAGATTTATTTATGTATTTACCTACTTGTAAACAATAAATAAATTAGTAAGCTTGTAATTGCTCAGTAGCCGATGCTCCTATAGTGAGGGAAAAACATTGTGAGGAAACCGGCACGTTCAGAAGACTGAATGTGTAACCATGATTATAACCGGTCAGGCATACCCCGAACAAGAAATGGAACTAAGCACTAGGAAGATGTATTTATTTACTTTTTTTTTTATCTAGTTTTTGTTGAGGCTTCGACCATATCAGGATGGTCATGCCAGCCTCATAGTATTAGGCAAGACCCTGTTTAATTTGAAGCGACGCCCTGCAAAATCGGTACAGCTTGATCGCAAGTGGACACAATCTTGATCGCAAGTGGACACAATCTTGATCGCAAGTGGACACAATTCCAAGCTGTTACAAAAATGCAGCTGTACTGCATTTTTTTAACAGCTTGGAATAATGTTGTTATAACTATTTGAAATAAATTACCAATTCATGACACATAATAAGTAGCGCAAACATGCAGTTCCAGTTTTTGAGAGGAATTGGAATCATCTAAAAAATGCCACAATTTAAAAATATTGATTGATAGTGGAACTGGCCACTACATTTTACAGTTGGTGTAATATACAATAGTTTGGACAGTTGATGATATTCTGCAGTCCAAGATTAAGGACAGTTATGAAGATCTTTTATTTTGTAGTTAGATTAATTTTATTGTACCCGCCGCGTGCTTGTTTACGCCGCGTGTGATACAAATCTCGTACACCATGTGTTCAAAAAGCACGCGAAGGTTTAATTAGATACACCCAGCCGGCAATAAAAACGCAGTAACACAACAAAAGTAATCACAAGGCGATAATTGTTAACACTATTTATTTATTCAAGAAAGAAAGCTATGGCTATGGCTTAACACTATGGCTCCTATGCCATCGCCCGCATCATGCGTCCTTCATATAATATCAATGAAAACATATATTGATTATTTTTACCTGTACCCGAGGATCCAAGGCTTCTGAACTTTCTGCACCACTACAGTCATTCATTGTTCTCTCAAAAATTATGCATTTTTACGTCTTATAACTAATACACACGGTTTCTTACAGATACTCATTACTTTGTACTTATTATTATCATATCACAGTTTGGCTCGGCTAACTAGGGCCAGTTAAAAGAACCGTAAAATTATTAATCCATTTCGCCGAGCGAAGGAGCGTGCTCCCCCACTGAAAAAAAAATTCAATTGACAAATGACATTTCGATTTTTTTGGACCGTTAACTGTAAATGTTGCCTCATTTTGGCAAAAACTTTCCAAAACAGTTAAACGATCTTGGGCTTTTTTTTTAACACAATATACAATTTACAGTATTATGTAAACTTACTATTTTTTAACTATTTTAGGCTGTGCAGGATAAAAATAAAAACTGTCTTCAAAAATGTAGCACACTTAGTCTCTTTGGTAAAATAATGTTAAATTGGTTTTTTCCATCAATGTGGCAAGTATATTTGATCTAGCAATCGTGAACCGTTTAAGAGAACAAAATGTCTATGTCTCATTTCCGGCATCCACAGTGCGCTTTATAAGAAGTGAAGTGAAAAAAGTTGACTGACAAGAGAAAATATACTAAGTCCATGCAGTGACAGTATTAGTCATCATTCATTCACTCGTTCAGTAAACTGTTTTAGCTTGTTTCGTATCTACATTACGTGGAAAATTGTTAAAAAATGGTATTTTAACTCGCTATATCTTAGGTTTGTAATATTAACTATGTAGCCAAGTATCTAAAGTATGTTTTAAATTGCAGGCGACTGAAGTTGAAGAAACTATCAAGCGAATTCAGGCTCATAAAGGTGTCATGGGAGTGATCGTCGTCAATCACGAAGGTATGTTTGGTCGATTGTGCTATTTTTTACTGTAATATCATTGATTGTGCTGATATTTCCATAGTTACTTCGTTTATTTCCGTTACTCCTTGCCTATGTGCCTCTGACCTCATTAAATAACTCATGTTAGGAGTTGACAATAAAACTTTGTAGCTGTGTTTTACATTTACAGTATATCCTGTCTCTCCAAATGTTACAGGTATTCCCATCAAGAGTTCTTTGGATAATGCTACATCTGTGTTATACTCTGGACTTATCGGTCAATTGACAGAAAAAGCAAGAAATGTTGTGCGGGAAATGGTACGTGTTTCTTTGGTAACAATAGCTGAATCAATATATTTTTTTAAAGATGAAATCAGTACATCTCCACTACGAGCCGATAGAAATTTGTAAATCATGATATTTACTTACCTGATAGCAAGCAACATATGCAGTTTTCCAAACACTACATGTTATTTTACTTTCACTTTCCAAACTTGCAGTTTTGTTCAACCCAGTTATTAGGAAACAGATAACTGGTACTGATACCTACTTATTTTGCCTTAATTTACCAGAAGAGAAAGGCAAAATGTTTCATAAAAGACATTTTTTCTAAATTTTCATATACTACTGTGCTTGGATGAGAAACCTGTACCCCTAGAACAGTAAAATAAAGTCTTGATTCACTCTTAAGAGTTGGTTCCCCACAAATCTCAACATTTAACTTATTTTTTACCTGTTCCATTAAATTCTAGGTCCAGCACTAGAAATGTAGATTATTTTCTTCACAGATTACCTCCCAACAAGATACCACACATAAGCAAACAATGCATCAGTTTTTCAAAAATAAGAGATGGATATCAGAAAAAAAACTTGGTCAGTACAAAAAAGACGCATCCGAGCTTAGCTTCTTAGATGTGTGGCGTGCGTCGATTGCAATTGCAAAGTTAACTAAGACAAACAAAGAATTTATTCATTGTTTTAAAAAAAAAGTTACAGTTAGCCGTTTCGTTTTTTTTTTAACATCTCTTTCAGGAAAAATGTGTTTTGTCTTTTGCTGATCCCTAAATCAATGGAAAACTTTTTCCTCTAATTCCAGGACACGACAAATGAACTGACATTCCTTCGAGTGAGGAGTAGAAGACATGAGATACTAATTGCACCCGATCGTGAGTTCATTCTAATTGTCATACAAAATACTTCTGACTAGTCGATTGATCGGTAAATTTGCCATAAACTTCATTTGCACCAGCTTTAGTTCATAGTATGAAGCAGGGACCTTGCAGAATGTGTAATATTTTTGACACAAATCCTCTCTCATTGTTTTGAAAAGTTACAGACATAAAACTAAAAATATTTACTGACTAGCTTTCCCCCCGGGACTTCATTACTATGGGAATCTGGAAAAACTATGTAGCTTTCATCTATTACTAATATTATAAAGAGGAAAGATTTGATTGTTTGTTTGTATTGAATAGGCTCCAAAACTACTGGGCCGATTTGAAATTTTTTTTCACCATTAGAGAATCATCAACATAGGGTGGGTATATGATTTTACCGGGCGGAAAGCTAGTTCGCTGATAAGAGAGCTTTCTGCTGGTGAACATTTTTAAATTTGGCCAGTAGTTTTTGAGTTTCTTACAAACATACAAATCTTTCCTCGTTTTAAGGGTAGATGACAAAGCTAGAGTATCAATGTGAGTAAATTATTGAGTTTGCTATGAACTTAAATAAAACATATTTTTGAATTTAGTCTTGCACGCTCATAGCGCCTGAAATAATAATATTCTGGAATTTAGAAAACTTTATATTTTTTGAACTCGACATTGGCCTAGTCAAAAAAGGAGAGCCATGCCATAGACAAGATTGTTGCAATATCTGTGCATTTGAAATTTCAAAGTGAGTTTTTTTGATTTATAAGCAAGTTCATTGAATCACTTTTATATTTAATTTTTAGTGTATAAGAGCAACTTTTTGTAACATTTATATATGTTATGTAACACTTAAATTTAAAGGGAGTTAAAACGTGTTTATTAAAGTGGCGTCCACAGTAAAGCACGCGCGACTTCGTAAGATTTCAGTTTCTTAAGCCAATTTCTGCGTCTGATTGTGGACGCCCTACACGACTGATATGTCCCATTAAGCTGTCTCCAGCGTGTTTTGTCGTGTGCTTCATGTTTTGTCTATCAATTCTACACTCCGCATGTACGGCTGAGCAGACGAAATCATGACGAACATGCGCTCAAGGGCTCAGTCACCGATATAAATTTTATTTTAAGAATAAGTTTTGTATTAATTTAATGTTATTTATTTACTTACTTACTACACGAATAAAAGTATTTGTACAGGTACTCTTTTGTTTAAATGAAACCCACTTTTCAAAATATGTTTTTATTGGATCATTTTAAAAGGCACCTGTAAAAAAGGATAAGTAACAGTTAAAATAACCAGAGTACAGAACATAATTCATTCCTGTAACCAGTCATTGTCCACGTTAAAAACTTATTAACCAACTTCCATCCCAACAATGCCCATTAGCAGATAGATAACTACAGATCAACATCATCTAAGTAAATATAAAATAGTACAGCGGAAATTTGAAAAATTGTTCGCTGAGTGATAAAAGCATGAAATTTTTATCATGCTTAGATACCATACTGATTATATGTGAAGGCAAGCTGGATTTGACCCCTATCGCATTTTAGGGGTCAAATTGTAATTTCGATGATGTTTTACTCCATTTTTTCTATTTTTATGAATCCAATTTGGAGGGGTATTAGAAATTTACATATGAAAACACATCTACACATCACCTGCTTTCCAATGACACCTTAATCGTCAAAATCGGTTAATTAGTTTAGGCAGGAGCTATTCCCAAAATAATAGAAATTTTATTAGCGTAGTAATTATATCCATTCTCGTATAAATTCGTATGGGAACCCATATTTTTTGGATAGAAGGATGAGCCTTGGCACACTTGTTTCTGAGAGTTATTACAGTCAAAATAAAAATAAAATCAACAAAATTTTTGGTACTGACCATCAACTTTACAAATGTACTATTTTGTATGGAAACGCTCTTTTTTTGTATCAGAAATCAACTGAGCAGCTTTTATTTAGTTGAAAACGCTACCAAACTTGCCCTAGTAGCTAGAAATTTGAAGTTATGACTAGTCTTAATGCGCGCGGTGTATGAAAAGTTCATCAACCCCCCCAACCCCAAAATCGGGCGATAGAGGCAAACTACCTGGCGTTTACCACACTAGTTTACGTATGGAACAAGTGTACCAAGGTTCATCCTTCTATCCAAAAAATATGGGTTCCCATACGAATTTATACGAGAATGGATATAATTACTACGCTAATAAAATTTATATTATTTTGGGAATAGCTCCTGCCTAAACTACTGAACCGATTTTGATGATTAAGGTGTCATTGGAAAGCAAGTGATGTGTAGATGTGTTTTCATATGTAAATTTCTAATACCTCTCCAAATTGGTTTCATAAAAATACATTAAACGGAGTAAAACGTCATCGAAATTACAATTTGACGTCTAAAATGCGACAGGGGTCAAATCCAGCTTGCCTCCACATCTTAAAATAATCACTATGGTATCCTCTAAGTATGATAAAAATTTCATGGTTTTATGACTCAGCGAACAATCTTAACGAAAACATTCAATTTGCCGCCGCACAGCATTTTTTGTTATTTTTTTTTAATGGCTGATTCAATTTTTGATACAAATATGGAACCACTCAAGAATTTACTCTTTCAAACAAAAAAATGAAAATTGGCGGAGTCGTCGCGTAGCATAAAAAACATACAGTCAGTAACTTTCTTTTTTGAAGTCTGTTAATGAGAATAAGTTATGTTCTGCACTCAGGTTCAGCTTAAAAATAAACTTACCTTTTATTGTAATAAGCTTCTGGTCCGTTGAAATTGAATTTTTGCTTCGATTGATTAGGTATTTTCTGCTTGATGTGTTGGTGATTATCTTTTTAAAAGTAGTATCCAGGGTTTAAAACAATATCTGGTTTAGAAAAATGTTGACGTAGGTATAATTTTACTTTTGTTTAGATTTTTCAACATTTTTTCATTTAATTTTATTTCAGTCTTAATAATTTATCCAGATTAAAATAATAATTAATTCAACATTATTAGACAGAGAAGGCAGTCTTACCACAAATAAATTTAACAGTATTAAACAGATGATTGTTCCATGTTTAGATAATTTTAGTACGAAACTTAAACAAGGGACATTAGCGGCATTACTAAGCTATTATTGTTTTTTGTGGTAACCCAGTTTATATAATGGGATATTAATTGTACTTTGTAATACTTACCTTTTGACTGAAACTTAAAATACCTACTTGACGTAGCCAGACAGGCTACCTTACTATTTGGGATATAATTGTAATCCTGTAGTTACTTTTTATTACCATTAAAATATACTTAAAATAAAGTATGAATTAAAACTTGTGAAAGACAGGTTTCATATATTGTTCAGTTGTTCAGTTCGGATTCAACTTAATTATTTTGTAACATACCTGAAGTCACATGTGGGTTTTACTTACGTTTTTAGATACTAGCGATATGGTCCTTTTAGCAGCTAGTTTTATATTTCTGGATATTGAGTGATATAGTACTTATGGCAAACAGTTTGCAATACATTTTTAGATATTGAGTGATACAGTACTTGTGGTAGACAGTTTACCATATATTTTTAAATATTGAGCGAAATTGTCACATAGTAGGCAGTTTTATATTTCCAGATATTGAGTGATATAGTACTTATGGCAAACAGTTTGCAATACATTTTTAGATATTGAGCGATATAGTCACTTAGCAGGCAGTTTTATATTTCCGGATGTTGAGTGATAACTGATATAGTAATTATGGCAAACAGTTTGCAATACAATTTTAGATAATGAGTGTTATAGTAACTGTGGCAGACAGATTGCCATATATTTTTAGATATTGAGCGATATAGTCGCTTAGCAGGCAGTTTTGTATTTCCGGATATTGAGTGATATAGTACCTACTGGTGGCAGACATGACTGTTTTAAATTTTTAGGTATTTGCAGACGGTCACATATTTCCGAATATTAAGCGATATAGTAGGTACTTGTGCCTTATATTTTTTTAAATATTGTAAGCGATATGGTTTTTTTAGCAAACAGTTGCTGTTTCCGGATATTGAGCGACACAATACTCCAGTTAGCTTTAAATTATCAGGTATCAAGCGATACTTATAGTATTTTGACACACAGGTTGTGCCTTATACTTCTGGATTTTGAACGACATAATACTTAGCATTCATGGTGCCTTCTATTTTTGGATGCCATGCGATTTATTTGTTTTAGAACTTAATAAAACTTAGAAGTTTTTTCAGGTTATTATGCCTTGCTCACGTTTGATTGAATCGACAACATTGGAGTTACATTGATTTATTGGAATGCATTTTAATTCATTGAAAAGATAGCGACTCTTAAGACAGAGACTTATTTTTTTTATTGAGCAATCGTGGATTTTAGGCAATAAATTAATCTTTAGATTTGCTAACCTTTGTTCGTCATGCATACAATTTTCTTTCTAATACTCCATTTTATTTTTATATGAAAAATAGTTATACGCTACAAATATTTGAAATCAAAAATCATGATTTGAATTTTTAAGGTTTTTATTTCATAATCACACAAATATCCAATACATTATTTTATTTTAAATATTCAACATGTTTCAACACCTACAGTGAGAGAAAGAAGCCGTATTTAAGATTTATTTTCAATTTTTAAATATTTTTTAATGTTATGATTTTAGGCTTCTATTCTCGCTAATTAAGTCAAAAAGATTTAGGTTTTATTGAACAGGCATAATCAAAACATGTTGAAAAAAAACGTGCTTTAATGTCTAATCTTATTTTTAAATCATTTAACTTCTAAAGACTGATATTAAGTCATCATTAAACTTACAACATCAATTCTATTTTTAGAATAAAAGAAAATCAGTTTATTTTGTTCTGAAACTACTAAATGGACTACTACATTTTTAATCAAATTTTAAACGCCTAAGCTACGCAATCTACTAGTTTATAAGAGATGCATGACATTGATATATTTAATTTTTTATTATTTAATACAAGATCGAAAGGAGGGGCCCGCGCTCCTTGGTGGGAACATGTATGGGCTAGTGACAACATGAACTTTTATCCAATTTGTATAAAACAATAGTAGTTACAGTTTTTCCTTATTAAAAAAATTAAGATTACCTACATTAAAAGACGTAAAACATAGTTTATGTTTTGGTCGATAAATTAACATAATGTTAGTTGAAAAATTGGAATTTAAAAATATGTACTTTAAAAGTTGCTGGATACTAATTTTTTTTATGTTTTTGGGTAAAATTTTTGTCTTCAATTTGCTGCTATTATTCTTGATTTTTGGTGTTTGTCTTCTAATGGTTTGGGCCTGTTTAGTTTAGATCCAGGACAACGTTTAACTCACCTTACTGGGGTCTATTTTTCTGGGTACCACCTGTCCTGTAAATCACATTAACATATTTTATAGTAGTCTGTCACGGTCGCCAATTGCAATTGATGTCAATTCTGCTTCATTAAATTATCAACCTGTTCTTGTTTCTCTTTAACGCTCGTATTACAGGAGACTCAATTCTTGATCTATACTTAAGTATTGACTGTCTCTTTCTCTCACTGTCAGAATGACAAAGACGACTGCTGCTTAAGTATAGATCAGAGTCTTGAGTCGCGTTCTGTAGGACCTTAGTGTTTTTTTTTGGTTTAACAGAATTGGCATCATGAATGAAAGGAAAACTTTTTACTTTGTTAAAGCTAAGTGCGAACTAAAATCTCAGTTCTACTGTGTCTACTGAAAATTATGAAATAAAAAAAATAGTAAAATATACTTAGAAAAGTATTTAAAAAGAACTACAAAAACAAACATATCTTAACATTAAGTTAACAAGCGTGAAATAAAAGATTAGTAAAAGCGCCTAAGTAGAACAATGGAAATTGTTAAGGTACGGTTTTTCAATAATTATTATTATGCCTGTGGAAAGGTGGCTAAGTGAGGAGCGACCTAATCTCTGGTAGTATTTTTGTCGATTGGTCTGCCACTCCCTTGGATTACATTCTTTGATTACATGGGCGATCTGTCGATTGAAAAACCGGCCCTAATGACAAGTAATTTGGTCAACAAATCTAACATTTTGAAGCAAGTAAAGATTCATACCGTACTAAAGAGTATGGAATTCTAGAAGCATTCAATACTTGCACTAAAATAGATTTTAAAAGGAAAGCACTCCAACAAGTCCTCTAATGTCAACAACCCAAATCATAAAACATCATTTGTTGCATGCACCAAACACCAGAACGGAAAAAGCAGTTTGAGAATTTAGGAAAAATAAAACATGGACCAATCGATCGAAGCTTCAAACTCAAAAGTTGTCATATGACGTCACAATGATCGAAAAGAGGATGATATAACGAAAGGAAACAAATTGAACTTGTAGATGGCAATATTAGAAAAAAGGGAGAAATAAAAATGTGTTCCGCTCACCCCGAACCAAATAAGCTTTGAACAAACCAGTGACGAAAATTCAGCCACTATGTTGCAGAAATTGAATCTTATAAGCCCTTATCTTACGTGTTAGATCAAGCACTCAACACATGCACTAAAAAATACCAACACAAGAGCACGCTACTTGGGCGGGCGCGCATAGGGGGCTGCGCGCTGGTAGTGATGCGGAGCCCTAGCGGCGGGGCCCGGCCGCCGGGTGCCCACTTCACGGGCCGAGGACTTGAAATCCCTCGTTTGGGTGTCCTTGTAATAAGGCTCGTCTTCATAGTAGCGATCATTGCGATCGTAGTAGAATTCTTCAGCTTGGGCTGCACGGGGTGGACCACGGACCTGTGTTGAGTAGCCCTGTAGAGTTTTCAAATTAACACATTGTTCTATGGGCCTACTGGCGTAGCTTAAACTACTGGAATTTTCGCGATGTATCAGCTTGCTAAAGTATAATAAGTTTCTGAGTATAGTGACACAGATAAATTACACAGTCAAACACACACACACTTAACTTTATTTTTTTTACCAGCTCATATACGTCCCAACCGAGGGGCACGGACCTCCCTTCGAAACACGAAGGGGATTTAGGTCATAGTCCACCACGCTGGCCCAATGCGGGTTGGTGGACCGCTCGTCTTTCGAAAATAAATTTTCTTGGACGGGCGAGTTTCATCACAATGTTTTCCATCACCGTTGAGCAAGTGATAATTAGAAATCCGCATATAAATACGAATTTAGTGGTACAGAGGCCCGCACCAGGATTTGAACCTGCAACCTTCCGATTACAAGTCTTTATTATTTCTTAAATGCTTAACTTTATCTAATTTATCACTTTAACTTTATTATTCCATAAACGCTGTTGTTATGATTACAAATATTTTAATAAGAAATCTTTTAATTGGCAAATGCAATGTGTTTTATAGAATATTTACCATAATGTAATGCTGTAAGAATCCCTAAATGGATAAAATAACATAAAGTAAAATATTTAATTATAAAAAATAAAATCTATTTTTACATATTTTTTTATATATATATCTCTTTTGAATAACAGACTGTAGGTATAAATCGTCATTATGCTCTCTTTACTTATGGTCTTTGCGAAAAATTGTTTAGTTTAGCATTTAATCTGTATCAATTAGAGAAAGTCCGACGCCAACATTTTATGGGTTAACTCGCTCCATCGGCATACTCATCTATGGTTTTGGTCAAGTTTAGCTAACCCATCACATCATAAAAAAAAGAAGCGACGCTTTCACTAATAGTATGGATACAGATTTTTCCACCATATTCTTTTATTATCAGGTTCATGTAGTAAATAATAAGACAAAGTTAAGGTATTTTTTTCTATAACGAATGGATTTGCTCTTGACAACAATCTAGCCCAGGGGCGAAGATACGATCGAGGATGTACCAAGCTCACCCAGAAGACGCCTATTCACTCGAAAGAGACTCTGGTTACACGAGCCCGGAAAATCAAACGCAGGCAGAGAATTCCATTCCTTAGCGGTAATAGGGAATATGATGATTAACAAAATATGAAAATACCGTAGTTGAGATGACAAAAAGTGAAATTAAAATTTAAATTTGCCAAGAAATACGGCCGATATACGCATTTAAAACTATTAATTATGCACCGATTAGACAGTGAGATCCGACATGGACTGTGACGTCACATGTCACTACGTCCATATAAACTCCTTGTTAAATTTCGTCTTGCTAGAAAGAGATAGAAATAAATCTTCGATGGCTTCTATCTTTTTTAATTTCATAGTTATTTGAAAAATAGTTGTACTAAACTATTTATTACATAAATGAGGATTATTTTTTTAAATAAAAAAAAATCATGCATATTCCCCATTTCTTTCTTCCCACTTCTTGAACTAAACACAACACAGGACTAAAAGCTAATCAAATAAAATACTCACGCTTACTTGGGGTTCAGGTGCATATGGATCCTCATAGGTGTACGAGGTATCCATAGCGGAACGAGCACGATCAAGGATGCTGATGACCTTGGTTTTGGCAGGGGGCATGGGGCGGCCCATGGGTGGGGCTGGAGGCATGCGAGGGGGCCCTCGGCCGGGTGGCCCGGGCCGTGGGCCTCCTGGAGGCATCATGGCTCCTGGATGAGGAATAAGGAATGATAAGTCAACATGTTGTTTTATTCTTGCAGCTTGTTGGAGTTTTTACCACATAAATGGCGTTCAAATAGAGATAATTAACCCTCGCGCGATTCTTGCACACCAGTGTGTACAGGATTTGTATCGCACGCGGCGTAAACAAGCGCGCGAAGGATGTAAATCTCAAACAAAAACTTCCATACTAAAAGTACGGAGACCAGTGTGTCAGCATACTTAATTTTCATTGCAAAACTATCCTTATTGCAACAGTACAGAGTGCACGCATGTGGTAATTTTATGTGCGGCCCTCCTTACTACTTACTTGCATGGTTTTACAGCAGCAAGTTCTTCAGACATAATATTTTATTCAATTTCGATCTGTTGGAAAAGTTTTTCGCTTTATTTTCGTTAAGTAATTTAATGTCACCCATTATATACTGCTGAATAAAGATTTAGGGTTATCGATAATAGCATTCCGGTCGGGACTTCGTTCCCGTGAGGATTCGGGAAAGTTATGTAGCCTAAGTTACTCAGGTCCAGTAGTTTCGGAGCGTATTCAATGCAAACAAACAAACCTTTCCTCTTTATAGTATTAGTATTGATGAACAACGTAGTAACAAACCTCTATCCATAATATCCCTCATCTGTGTTTGCCTGATCATGTCATTGGCATCCGGTATCAAGTATTTCTTCACTTCTGCGAGGGCGTACGCGATCCGCGCATGCGCTTCAGCCGGCGGCGCGAGCGCAGAGATCTCCACGTGAAGTTCGTCCGAGAGGTGAGCGTATTTGGGGTCTAGGGAGTTTCTGAGCTCCTCTTCTTTTTGTCTGGAAAAAAGTCAGTTATTATTATATCCCATCAATAATGTGAAAGGAGAGCCAAGTTCAATATTATGATATATGCCTAGGTTGTTGACTTCAATGACAAAAGAACTGAGATCTAAATGGGTGCCAAGTTCAATGGTCAGTTCTGAAATTTATTTATAACAACAATATTTTAAAACAACTGAAAATATAATTTTCTTCTTATAAATTAGGATAATATATTGAAGAATAAGGTCTGACTTGGCTATTTCTCATTTCGCAATAGCCTTCGCAAGTACAAGATTCAGCATGGTTTAGGTGAGAATACCTGATTTGTTGAATTATTATGTACTCGAGAAGATATTAAAATTACTTACCGGTCCCTAACAGATCCTCGCCCAAGTACTGCCATCTTGCACATGGTCTCTTCTTGTAACTGCTTCATGGTGTTTCCTTTAGGTCCAAGTAGTTTGCCCACAAAGTTGAACTGCAAACAAGAATTTAGTTTTAAGTCAGATGTATTTGGTGGCTTTATAAACAACTAGCTGTCCGCCCGCGACTTCGTTCCCGTAAGAATTGTCCCGGTGGATTAAAAAAAAAAATCTGGTCGTGACAATAAGGAACACAACAAAAAAAGAATCATCCAAACTGGCCGGCCAGCCGTTCTCAAGTTTTGCGCTTAGCAACAGATTTAGTGATTAATTTTTATAGATATAGATAGACGATACAATACACTACATAACTCTTTATTTACACACAAAACAAATACAAGTTCAGGAAACACAAACATTAAACTTCTGGCAATATAGGGTTAGGTAATATAGTTTAGGCCTAAACTTTAGGCCAATGTACGCAGAGTACGGTTTTAACCAAGTAGCTAAAAAATAAAAAAAAGTTGATATTTTTTTCACTTATCATTATAAAGTCATTTTTGTAACTGAAATAACTCCTCATTGGGAACACAAGTTAGAACGTTTGAAGCCGTTTTCTTTTCTTGAGTTCCCGGGAAGTGTCAGTGGTTACTTTTGTAATTTTTATAATATTGGCAGTGGCCGAATATGACAGAACTACTCATATTGTGCGAATAAATAATTTTTGATCTCACTAATCTGCCACTATTAAAACCAGAGGGTGTTGTAGGTATTATTGGAATGTTCGGATTACTGGATTGTATAGAAAAACTCATAGTAATAAAATAAAGCAAAAAAAAAAAAAAAATGAAGGTAATACAATGTATGTATTTGTGTCCATGTTCTAGATATAGGTTTTTTTATAATGGTAACATATCTCACAATTAACTAAATCATTTATTGAGGTCTGACATAGGGAGAGGTGAGGATGGTGCAGGCGGAGGGTGCCCCGGATTATTGAGATTCTACTGTATACATTTTCTTACCTTAGGGTGTTCCTTAACCGGCACTAATACCTTCACGGTAACCTTGACTGGCTTCTCTTTGTATACGTCCAAATACTTGCTGTCCTTACTCGGGAGTCTGCCAGAGGCTTGTACCTTTGTGACCTCTGAAAACATATTGTTGTATGAAAACGTCATCTAAGGATACGTTTTACAAGACACTCTTTCGTAATCGAACGCAGGCACAGAATAAATAATAGTACTAACATACAGAAGTCTCACTCCCTAACAAAAGTCAACTTTAGGCATAAAAATTTGCCTACTATTGCAAACGGCAGAGGCTTGCAAGAGAAATTGAAACAAATAGTCGGCTGCTAGCGTTTATATTTTTATATTCTATTGCGCACCGCCGACTCGATGCCGCGTTCGCGACGAGAGCTCAGGGTTAACACTCGCCGCCGATTTAGAGGTAAAATTATTATTGAAATTAATTAAGTAAGACTGCGTATAAAATCTGGAGTAACTTTAGTTAGGAAGTGTAATAAGTAAAAACACAAGTTAACATAACCAACCATGTTATTTGATACCTAACCTAGCCTACATACCTACTAACTACAGATACCTACAGACTACTGTGATAGCAAAACGTCTTTCTGTCTGGTTTTAATATTGTTAATAACTAGGTACACTTATTATTTTTGTTCAACACGCGACCAACGCGGTAAGTGCGCGCACCCGCGCTCGCTGGCATACTCAGTATGCCCGCCGCGCGAACATGCCTAAACTGCGGAGTGACACCCCCCTGACGCAGGGCTACTTACAACTAGGCAATTATGTAAAGTAATAAATTATAATCCTAAATGGCATTGGGCTGGTAATGTTTTTCGCATGCCGAACAATCTTGGGTCAAAATGATTAGGTATGCCTCATAAAAATGGTATTTTTAAAATTACATTTCAACTACCTGCCTGTAAACTAGTATAATAATATAATAGCATGAGTCAGGAGATTATATGCATGTAGGGTTACCAACTTTTTTTCTATCAAATATAGTATTTTTGAAGTTATTTCCTTAAAAAATATAGTAGATGGCAAAAAAAAGAATAAAAATATAGTATGTGGTTAAAATGTGCCTTTATTTTTTAAATGAATATTTCTTACTGCTTTGCGCCTTAATAATTACATTTTTATTTTTTTTAAAGTGTTCATATGCTTCATTACAATCAATTTTTAGGTTGAAAAACACCATTAATTCGCATTTTATTAAATTTAAAAAGGCTCTGTTACGCTCGTCTCGCCATTTAGTTTTCATCACAGAAAATATGCGTTCTGTAAACGCTGATGTGGCTGGTATTGAAAAGAGGAAAGATACAATTTTTAAAATGTTAGGCATTTCTGAATCATTTAAAAGAAAAACTTCTTGCCATTTTTCAACAGTTGATTTAGCAGAAAACAACAGACAGAGACAGAAAAGGCCCTTTGAAACGTACGATGCATGTACGATGCGATGACAACAGCTCTTCTATCGTAGCGATTGCGCGCGTAATATTCGCGGTAGACGTAGAGTAGAGAGAGGGCGGGCTTTAGTTAAGGCTGCATTCCGGTTTACGCAAAATATAGTAGTTTCGCCTACTATATATTTTTTATAGAAATATAGTATTTGATGCCTTAATATAGAAGGATACTATATTATATAGTAGGGTTGGCAACCCTATATGCATGTGCTAAGTTATTTGGTACTAAGTTTGGACTTTGACCTAATTTTCCAAGTAGGTGGATATAACTTAGCTTTTCATAAAAATGTCCACACAAAACAACAAAGACAGTGTGTTTTTTTTGTAGTACTAATAACATGGTCAAAATGCCCACGCCGGCAGGTCATTCACATAACCTTACACCATAAGAGGTCACTGACCATCAAAAATGTTTCATCATTGTTCCACAGCAGAATAGTAATTTTGGTACCTATAATTTTAACCTCGAAACAAAAAGAAATACTAATAATGATTGCACTTACCTACATCAAATGTAAACAAAATTATAAATGCGGAATTATGATTTTATCGAACATGAAAGTTATCGTTCGATAGACAATTTACAAAATCGATTAGTCTTACCTTGATCAATAAGTTTGCAAGATATTGGGAATTTTGCATTGCTTAGCTTGATTTTCTCAGCAAGTAGTTCCCTCATATAGTCACCGGCTTTTTCATTTAGCTTTGAGTCTTCGCCATCTTGGCCACAATCGTCTCCCTGCAAATCTTGGTTCGAGTTTCGCTTGAAATCGCTGCTATTATATCCGTTTTTGTCACCCATCTTTCTCTTTTTAAATACAAAAGATAATGTTTTAGAAATTCAAACGTTAAAATCACGTATTTTTTATTTTACGATAAAATGAAAAGCTCCCTTCCTCAAGCACGACAAATACGTCAATGAAAAAGAAAGAGACCAACAGTGCAGTGGTGGAGAGGGAGACAAAGAAACCTGACGTCACTCTTGGCAATACTCATTTATTCTTCCGGTTCCGATGTTGTTTTTTTAATTTTTATCCATTTAGTTTTGTCTATGAAAAAGTGCTGTCAGGGTAAGAAATTAAATCCTACCAAACTCAAGAGGGCAAGAGGGTATCTGCTTGAATAGGGATATTACGCATTCATAAAATAAAAAATTTGAAAGTGTGTTTGTTTGTTTTTTCCTTCCGATTTTTGCACTGAGATAGTTGAACGTCCGGAGAGTGACAAGATTACTTTTCTATGCGAACGAAGTCACGGGCGGAAAGTTAGAGATAAAATAAGAAAAAAGTCCCGTTTTGTAACCTTATTTTTACAGTAAATATCAGTGGTTTGCGATATACTTAACTAGGTTAATCATCAACATTGTAGTACTTTTGAAGAATTGATGTCCACTGCGGTTTTTTTTTGGCAAAACAGTAGTTTTGGAATCCGAACTTGTGTAGTGGAAAATGTAATAAGAAGTTCTAAACATTCATGTATAGTTTTTAAATTTCATAATTTTAATATCCAAATTATATGTAAGTAAGTAATAATAACAACTATACAAATAAGTATGTTAATGTAAAATCCTATCTTCTAGTTGCGTTTGGCCTTCTTTGGAAGTGGAGTGTTGAACTATTAGGATACTAAATTCTTTATGAGGAGCTAGTAGCATTTCATATTTTCGAGTGCCTATACGTAATACTAAAGCCTCGTCGAAAACATCCTGAAATGAGAAAACGCATTACTTCATCATCGTATTTTAGGCGTCTGTGTCTATCATTATACCTAATGAGATTTGCAATAAATACTTGTAAGGTTTCCTGCATTTTACACCCATTTCGCACCTTTTGATGTTTTTAAACTGGCAACACTAATACGTATCGGGTATAAAAGCCAGGTACTTGGGAAGTGGGGGGCATTCTCGATTGAGCAGCCTAGTCGTTCAGTTGTCTCACAGTAATTTTAATAAGTTTGGAACTAATTTAATAAGTTTGGAGTTGATTTAATAAGTTTAGAATTGATCTAATAAGTTTGGAACTAATTTAATAAGTTTGGAGTTGAATTAATAAGTTTAGAATTGCTCTAATAAGTTTAGAAATAATAAGTTTTGGCAATCAGTATTGATCATAATAAGTTTTGGCAATCGCATTGATCATAATAAGTTTGGAGGAATATAAGTTTGGAACAACTGAGTGGTTTCATTTCTGAGATATTCTATATCTCAGAAGTGGGATACGAACGACGCATAAACATGCGGCTTGCGCGGCTCCTGCCGCAGTTTGGAGACTCGCAGCCGAGGGAGCGTCCACGGCCGCGGTCGCGGTCGGCGGGGTCCGCAACTGTGGTCGCGGCCGCTGCCTGCGATGGTGGAAACGTGTTCTGGAACGAAAGGCGGGAGCAGGTGCGCCGGCTGGAGCGGGATCCGGTGAAGGCACGAGATGGCGAGCGGCGTGGTCGGCGGGGCGAAGCAGCGAGCGGCGTGGGGTGCAGTCGGGGTTGGTGAAGGATGTGCAAGGCGCCGCAGCGGGCGGTGTGAGGCGCAGTCGAGGTTGGAGAAAGAGGGTTGTTTTTTTTGTAAATAATTAGTCAGTTTAATATTGATAAGCCGTTCAAGAATTTTTGGTAAGCTGGCAGTACAGTTCTGAGTCTGTAGTTATTTACACTATATTTATCGCCACTTTAAAAAATAGGATGAATTGAATTAAAGGTGCCATTGATAAATGAGAGATTACATTATATGGGTTATGGGAGAAACTAAAACAATTTTTATAATCTATAATCAGGTTAGATGAAATAATGTCCCAGCCTATAGCACTGTCAGGTTAGAGGTTAGAGACTAGAGATCACGTTTGAGGTTAGAGATTAAGAAAATAAACCAAAAAGTCAAAGATACAGAAGTAAAATAGTGTGCCAGAAAAATAGTAATCAAATTAGAAAAGATAATGTATGCGGGAATACTGCAGAAACTACTAATGTAATAAAAGTTAATATTATAGTATTAGATTTGGTATTTGAGTATGAGAAAATTTAAATTGTACCTAATATGAGAAGTTAGTATTGTAGTATGAAAAAGAAGTGTTTATATTATAAGAAGTTATTTAATGTAAAATGTAAAACTGAATGTAGTACCTATGAGATATTGATATTACAGTGTTTGAGTTTGTATTATTCTATGGAAAGTTAGTACTTATTATGAGAAGTGATAATCATAATATAGGAAATTGATGTTATAGCGTTTGAAGTTTTGGTTCAGACATCATTATAAATAAAATTATGTATTACTAATGTAAAATTACATATACACTCAGAAATATTAAATTTTGTTAGATTCTTATTTACATTATATACAGACTTGATTGTTAAACTTTTAATGGAAATAAGTTGCCGATACGAGAGAGCCCTAAATTCGCCAAATGTAAGGTTCCACCTGGTACGTGTATGAGGGCATACACGCTATCAGGATGGACGAGTGTAAGGTTTCCTGGATTTTACACCCATTTCGCACCTTTTGATGTTTTTAAACTGGCAACACTAATACGTATCGGGTATAAAAGCCAGGTACTTGGGAAGTGGGGGGCATTCTCGATTGAGCAGCCTAGTCGTTCAGTTGTCTCACAGTAATTTTAATAAGTTTGGAACTAATTTAATAAGTTTGGAGTTGATTTAATAAGTTTAGAATTGATCTAATAAGTTTGGAACTAATTTAATAAGTTTGGAGTTGAATTAATAAGTTTAGAATAGCTCTAATAAGTTTGGAAATAATAAGTTTTGGCAATCAGTATTGATCATAATAAGTTTTGGCAATCGCATTGATCATAATAAGTTTGGAGGAATATAAGTTTGGAACAACTGAGTGGTTTCATTTCTGAGATATCTTATATCCTTTGAATTAAATTGATGTATTCTAATTAATGTGATGCAGAGCTGAATCTTGCTCTGAAGAATAAAGGCGGTTCACTTATTTCAGGGAATCGACTGCACCATCTACTAACCAGTTCTTTGATGAGGGTCATGGTTATATGTCCTAGTGTGTGTAACCTTCTACCAAAGTTTGTAGCGTGAATTATTGAAACATTCGTTAATATCGGAACTCCTGTAATGCAATAAAGATCATCTATTACTATTCTGACACCTTTTTCCCTAATTTCTCTAAAAAATCTTCTAATTAATATCATACGTAGCCTTCTTGGCCCCATTGCTGGGTATAGCTCATCCTTTTGCTTTTTCTTTAAAAAATATTTTTAATAGAAGCCCTCAAGCCAGGATCCTACTGAAAGCTCCTGCGTTCAAACTTAAGAATATTTAAAAAAATATAAAACGAATCGTAGCTTCTAGAAAATGTGGCGATTTTCTATAGAATAAACAAACAACAGAATACACTTTTAACTCGATATTATAATACTTTGCCTTGATCGTTGGTCATGGTCACAGATTCAATAGAATCATCATCCATTATTCTATCAACCACGGGGTTCACGCCATTGATAACTGATGTCTGAAAAATACGTTTTAAATACTTAGGTAGTTAAGTATATTAAATTGCAAATAAAAGTACCTAACAGGGTCAAAGTTGACACGAAACCGCATTGGCAAATGGACGAAAGCAATTTGGGTGGGTTACAGTCTTAAGATCCCTGGGGGAGGCCTATGTCCAGCAATGGACGTCTTGTGGCTTACATGATGAGTCTTTTGTGAGTCCTCTAAAGTCTGATTGTGCCCTTTAGGACGAACCGTGTTAGTCAAATATTATGTAAGAATTAACATAAATACTTAACCAATTTGTGAAATACCTATCTTACTCACCGTTTTCACTAGCCATTCATCTTTATGATCTTTCAGTAAATTCTGTATTATTTTCATGTTTATGTAATTTACTTTATTAACTACGTAGTTCGTTTTTTACTTCGTTTCTGAATGACACAGGCTCCAACATGTGTTCCTCCAACGACAACAATCTCGCTGGTCAAGGATTCAATCCTGTATGCTATTAATTCATCGGTAAGATCCTGTTGGTCATGAAAGGTTCAGTACTGTCTCATCTTGAGTAATTAACTTATCAATTTGAGCCATCAGTGTCCCCAAAAATGGTTCAGAATAGAAAGAGAAGTAAAAAATGCAAGCTTTTGATAGAACACTGATGGCATGGCTGAAGCTGCAGAAACGTCCATTAAAGTTAATGCTACTTTACATTACTGTCACTTTCCATCTTGTTGACGTATACACTAAAGAAGGCTTTACATGGCTTACATTTAAAGAAGCTTTAATTTTAACTAACATTTCTGTAACCGAGCGTTAAAAAGTAAGAAACTCTATTATACCATAAACTTACGATTTCAGTAATGGCTCTGTGTAATGCGTCACCATAGGCTGGTAAATGTTTGAATATTACTTGAGCCATGAACATCGACACTGTGTGAAAGTGGAGTTCTGTAATTGGATAACGCGTAGATTTTTGATATCAGTAGAACAAACATACAGTGAGAGACTAAGCGATGCAGGCAACTGGGCATTCAAGCCCAAGTGCTTTGTCTAATTAAGTAGACTAATAGTAGTCTGTGGAATCGTAGGCGCTGTCTCTTGAAATTTAACAGAATTTCTTCACAACTGACAGTCAGAGCGCTTTTTTTTTATAGAAGCAAAACTTTAGGGGATGATTCTCTACAAGAAACTGAACAATTTTCCCCTGGCAATCCATACGAAATTCAGAAAAGAAATTGCAACTTTTTATACTGAAGCAATCAGCTGATCGCTGAAGTAATATGAGATTTTTTTTCATTTTTGACCTACGTTCCATGGGAAAGAAAGGTTGTTCATTATTATGAACCGGTTCACATGCTTTTTGCTAACTCATTTGAAATAAATACCCTTTTGACAACAAACTGAAGTCACTTGAGATAAATGTTCGAGTAATTATATTGCTTATTGTGTAGGATATCCACGTGTACCGATAGATGTTCTATCTACTATGTTGCTACTATGTTTACAGAAATTTAATTTTTCATTCATATTGAATGCGGGGTATGATAATTATTACAAATAATTTCAATAAAATAGTGACAGTAACGACACCATTTAATGAATTAACACATAAAATTACTTACGTTTAGTGAAATATACAATTCCATTCACATTCGGTGCTTTATCGATACGTTTTACTGTTTCTAGTGTATAATTTGAAAACTCCTAAAAAAATTCATATTTTCTTAAGTAGCTTTAATGATTGAAAAACAATATTTTTAAAAGAGAAAGATCAAACCATTTCAATGTAGGTAAACTTACCTTCGGTAACATTTCTTGGGTAATTCGAAACTTATCGTAGTTAGTCATATTTGATTAAATGTAAATATTTAAAATGACTACAAAATTAAACGAGAAGTACAAAATAAATATTTTCTTAGAATAAGTTATAATATAATGTGTTCATAAACACAAACATTCAAAATTAAAAAATAATTGTCAAGATCTCGAAGGCTACATCCGGTTAATGCGCACAACGCACAACAGCAATCAGACTCTCGGCGGGTACATTTGTAAGTGACATTATTCGTAGTCCATATCTATATCCCGATCTTATTTCCATGTCATAATATTGGTCTAGGCTCTGTGCCTTGATTTCTAAACAGTCAATACAGTACTTCGTTTTGAAAAGAATTAACTAAATGGTAGTTTTATTATGACAATAGCAACATTTCAATATTGGCGGGAACTTGAAAATATTATAGGAAGCTTTAGGAAGTTATAAAACGGAAACACTAATTGTAAGGTACTTTCATTGATTTATTACAAACTTTACTTATTGTATAAAGTTCTATGAATAAACTAAAATCAATAAAGTTTTATTTGTACAAAGCTTTCGTTTTTTTGTATTGAACGTTTCATGAATGATGTTTAAATTGGCGATGTTCTGTATCTGTAAGTTCTGCAAAGAAAAATATTAGCTATTATTTTATACAGATTGTTCAAATTACAACTAATTAGGTAGTGTAGGAAAAGTTTTATTATATACTTACATAGTTTTCAGCTTGTTGGCTCCCAACAAGATTTCGTAGAGTTATCTGCCCAACAATCTGAAACAATAGTCGCAAAACATATTGTAGCGATATGTTACGGCAAGCAGGATCGAATTCCGCACCTACTTCTCGCTACTTGTAAGCCAGAACCCACTACGCCACTCACGCTCCGGTATTAGATTACCATGACTGTTAGGAGTGAAATAAAATGTTTAAAAAAATCTGAGGTCGCCCAAGTACCTACTATTTAAAAAAAAACTACAAGTTATACTTACGAGAAGGTTCCGTTGGCTAGAGCTCCAAGGGCCGCCACATCTCCGCCGATTACTGCAAAAGATAAGAAAACGTATTTTTGAAACGATAGAATTCCAATTCGCATACGAATTGACAAAATTCGAGTGAGAATCTCATACAAATCTTGTCAATTCGTATGCGAATTGGAATTCGATTGTTTCAAAAATCAGGCCCAAGTAAAGCCGTTTTAGTGTGGAAATGGCTTTCTCTATGAACACACATTATACTCTAAACTATAAACGAATTGCATATGTTATGGTACCTACTGAAAGAAAATCAGCAGACGAAGTTTCAAGCAAAAACTAGTAAATAAATAAAGAATTAGTGAAATTAAGTTCTTCTGATCGTGTGGTACCTAGTGCTAATGATGATTTTTACATGGTACTCAAAACTGATTTAAAATTATCCATATCATTGCTAGCACACGGTGAAACATGTAGACTCTTTGTATTGTATGTCTTTGTGTGCAAATAAAATATAAGTTTATTGTATTGTAGACTCATTGACTCATCAACGCCCAGCCCAAAACCTTACAAAGCTAAAAGGCACAAAGTTCCTTATATAACTTCATCAGCCCATATACGTCCCCACTGCTGGGGCACGGGCCTCGCTCGATAACATGAGGGGTAAATGCCATACTCACAACGCTTGGCGGACGGGTTGGCGAGGGTTTTGATATAATTGCAGAGTTTTCCTTCTCTGTGTGCAGATGAACTTGCTTGCATATTTACCTTAGTCGCCTTGTACGACACCTCGGCAAGAAAGAGGGTGGTCCTATTCTACTCTGCCGGGGACTCACACGGCTAATATTAATGCTGGCAAAGAATAAGGCAGGATTTTACGAAATTCCCACAGGAACTAAGCCCCGAACATGTTTTTGTTGTTTGTATATGCACTTACATGAACCAGCTGCGTTTCCTAGGTCGCCTATAGCACCAGTTACATCTGTGAAATGGAAATTTTAATTAAATGTTGGTATTTTTTCGTTAAAACTTCATGCGAAATATTAACATTATTTTTGCTTTAAGTATGAGAAGTTAGTGAGAGAAAGCTGGCTAGAAAAAATATGTGTCCGCCTTTGCAAACAATTTATATTTTCACGTGCTTAAATTTTTATTAATTTTGGATTTTCTTTTTATTGGGTAAGTACTTATTTAAAAAATGCGTTGTAAGTCGAATTTTTTTAAATAATTTTTTGTAATTTCCTTTGAACAAGTTGTCCAGTAAGTATCATGGAGAGAATCAACTTCTGAAGTTTCGCTAACATATTTATAAGTTCCCCATAAAGAAATTGTTTGTTGTCTTGAAATGTGTGGTGTCGTCCTATGGTCTCATCCGGTGTGGTAGGCTCTTTAAAGGGCCGTCTGGTTCGCGACCACCCTCCTACCGAAGTCCGACGCCAAACAGCTTGCTGTGTTTTGTCGGTGCGTGGGAGTACCAGTGCCTTTATAGGCATTTTCTGGGTTAACTCGCTCCATCGTCGACCTCATCTTTGACCTTATGGTCAAGAGTTAACCCATCTTATAATAAAAAAAAAATATTGCCAGGGTTACTCCCATAAGTCCCATACTTACTCCCGCGAGCCAAATCTCCTACGCTCGCTCCCACGTTTCGTATGGCTCCTGAAAAAATACGGTACTTAATTAATCGTACAATATTATAAAACGAAGTCCCCTATCGCGTCTGTCTGTCTGAATGAGACAAACTCAAAAACTACTGAACGGATTTTCATTATGGTTATTATCAAAGGGGAAGGTTTTTGTGTAGATTAATTTAATGAAGTATTCTAACTGGAACTCAAGATGGAGGGCTTTTTCCAAATGGTGGATGCGAAATATATGAAAACCGTATAAACTTACCAATTTTCCCGCCAATCACATCTCCAGTTGCAGTGCCGAGAGTTGCTGCAATCACATTTAATATTATTAAAAGTGGTTAAGAAAATAATTAAAATAAATTAAGGTACACCAACACAAAAGACAAGAGTAAGTTTATTCTGCCTATCCAACATACGCTCAGTTGCCGAAACGTTCATTAGAATTAAAACTTTTTTAAATGTATTGCCGTCATTGTTTACGCCAACAGGGCGGAAAGTTACAGTATGAAAATTAATAACTGTTTATGAAAGTCAGGTAGGCATTTCATCTGTAGCTTTCTAATGGTGAAATAATTTTTCAAATCAGTCCAGTAGTTTCCGAGCCTATTCAATGCAAACAAACAATGAAATCTTTCCTCTTTATAATATTAACGCTTACCCGCGTGAGGAGATTCACAATTTTTTTTTTGATTCCTTAAAAAATATTTGTAAAAGTTAGATTTTTAAAAAGTTCTATCATAAAATTCAAGAGAACTTTTGCCCGGTCAGAAAAAGGGGTCTCGTACAACTAAATGCGTTTTAATCTTAAAAAACTAAAGCTGACGTACTGGACGTAATTATACAATACAGTTGGTTTGGAAAGATATTCGACTTACACGCTATACGGCCAGCAGTGTTAAGTTTAGCACCAACGATTCGACCAGCAGCATCTGAAAACAATATTCATGTCAGGAATTCTGTTGTGACTAGTTAGAGTAGAGGCTAACTTTTTGGGTACAGGCACTAGTTAATAAACATTAAATGAACGCTACCTACACACTCAAAGGCCCACACTACGGTTTTCCTTTGTGTCGTGGGTTCATTGGAATTGGAACATATACACATAAACGCGGTCTAGGGATATTGCACGATTTTTCATACAAACGAGGTCTGTTTGAGAAGCTATAAAAGCATACTCCAGATAGATGGGAGTGCTATAATTTTAAGACGATCAAGTTCAAGTGCTAAACCTGAATTTTAAATTCTAATCAATAAATTCTGTTTTACTTGAAATTTGTGAAAACGTGACGAAAATGAATTTTTTTTTTGCGTAAATTCGACTATTTTCATACAAAAAGCAGGCAAAAAGTGCATTTTCGTATTCGTTTCCGTCACGTTTTCACAAATTTCAAGTAAAACAATTTTTTTATTATTATTATATATAAAAAAAAAACATTGATTAGAAATGAAAATTCAGGTTTAGCACTTGCTCGTCTGAAAATTATAGCCCTCCATGTATCTCGAGTATGCTAATATAGCTTCTCAAACAGACCTCTTTTGTATGAAAAATCGTGCAATATCCCTAGACCGCGTTGATGTGTGTATATAAAGACAGACACAAACGCCCATGACACGAGAACAAACATCTGCTTGTCACACAGATATTTTCCCCGACTGGGAATCGAACCCAGGATCCGTCGATCAAAAGGCAGCACCACTACCCCTCGACCAAAGCAGCCGTTGTTATACTATAAACTGTTTAAAACCAGCGTCATTTGAAACGTTTCTTGCAACGACTTAAAGTCAGTTTTGCGGCTCCCTATTTTCAGCTCCCATCCATCCTGAAGGTCCCGAAGTCCCGAGTCACTGACTCATCAACGCCCAGTTCAAGCCCTCGGCTTTAGAAAGCTGAAATTTTGGCACAGGGGTTTCTATATCAAGAAATAAGGAAGGATTTTACGAAATTCCTACGGGAACGAAGTCCTGGGCAGCCTCTAGTAGTACTATAAATGCGGAAGTAACTGTCTGATACGTTTCATACTTATTTTATTGCTTTATGTGGTGCGTTTTCACGCCTCAAATACCCAACCGAATTTGGTCTTATTCTTATCGTGTAGTGAAGGACTGTAGGTATACTTACTTAGTCAAGTGTGAGGCGAACTTGGCTTACCCTGGTGTCAGGGTTTTCAAACCTAACAATGGCCGACTGTAGTCAATCGACAACAGCCGGGACCGACAGCTTAACGGCCCTCCGAAACACGGATTTGATGAAAAGTTGCAAGTATTTAAAATCAAGGATGGACATGGAAATAGGTTATTTTATCTCAAAATTTTGAAGAGATCGGACTCAAAAACAATTATGCACAAAAAGCAGTGATAGCCCAGTTGGTAATGAGCTAGACTTGTGATCGGAAGGTCGTGGGTTCAAATCCTGGTGCGGGCCTGTACCACTAAACTCGTACTTTCGGATTTATGTACGGATTTCTAATTATCACTTGCTTAACGGTGAAGGAAAACATCGTGATGAAACCCGCCTGTCCAAGAAAATTCATTTTCGAAAGACGAGCGGTCCACCAACCCGCGTTGGGCCAGCGTGGTGGACTATGGCCTAAAAACCCCTTCGTGTTTCGAAGGGAGGCCTGTGCCCCTCGGTGGGGACTTATATGGGCTGATGACAGACAGAAAGCTTCTTAATAAGCACATTAAGAAAATTACTTACATTTGCAGGACAGCCAAGTTTGGTGTTAGATGCAATATAAAAAAGAATTTAGTTAGAACAGGGCGTCGATTCCACTAACCGATGGCGTCTCAATGGCGTTGAAATGATAATTTGGTACTACTTCATCCGTTCAGGTGGCAAAATATAGAACTATCAAAATATAGAACCTCATACACTTGATGACAACATTGACAACTGTCCTGATCTGCAGCTCGAGTACTTACGATGGTGACAGCGCGCGTAATGCGTCGTGGTTCTATGACAAAATATCAACATTGACAACGCCAGAGGGCAGCAAGCCAAGCGTTCGTCGCCATCGTGCTCGCGCAGCAGGGCAATCGCGCTAAAAAAAGTGGATTGAATCGCAATTGAAACGTAGCTGGGGAGCTACCACCTAAGCAAAGCTGATGCTGGGTAAACGAATGAAACGTTGTCGATTGCTTCTTTATAAGGAGACCTTGATTAAGGACATGAACCAAACACAGCAATGTACATCATTCCATTCGTTCAATCAGCATCAGCTTCGCTTAGGTGGTAGCCCCCCAGCTGCGTTTCAATTGTGGTTCAATCCACGTTTTTTAGCGCGATTGCCCTGCTGCTGCATTGCCACTGCCACCGGCAACTTCATGTTAAGTTGCTAACTAATTAAATAAATAATAATAATAAATAAACATTTTATTCCTCTCATCAATAAAATGTAATAATTAATGTCTGTGAAAGAAATTAACTCAGTATTAGTGAGAGACTGGTGGCCGTCATAGGCGGCTGGCCAGTACCTAGCAACTAAATATTCAGTTGGCAGTGGCGCTCCCAGGTCAAGGTAGCTGTTATCAAAATGTATAATGAGGCTTAGCTATCTAAGGTGAACAGATATCATCATTAAGATACCATTGGTTAGCGGAATTGCCGCCTAGGGATAGAGTAATAGATATATGTATAGGCAAATTTCTATTTTATAGAGGCCAGCGCATCAGGTTACTTCATTTTCATTGCAAACCCATTGTTATCGTAACAGCACAGAGTGCACATGTGTGGTAACCTGATGCGCGGCCCTCTGTACTAGTTATGTACTTACTGGCAACACCACCCGCTAAGATACCGACGCCAGCTATATCCCCGCCAACCGCTGAAATGATACATTTTGTGAGTTTAAATTAGAGAAAATTAAGTAAGTCAAAGTCAAAAAAACTTAAAAAATAAATAAAAAAAACGCTACACACTCAAAGGCCCACAGTAAGGTTTTCCTCGTGTCGTGGGTCCCTTGGAACACACATAAAGACAAACACAAACACCTATGACCCGAGAACAAAAATCTGCTTTTTACACAAAGGTACGTTAGTACTATTATTTATTCTGTGACAAAGGTTTGCCCCGACTGGGGATCGAACCCAGGACCGCCGATCAAGAGGCAGCGTCGCTACCACTCGACCAAACCGGCCGTCAACTTTATTTCATAGAACAGCAGGCCGAGTACGATAGTGACAGCGCCGCGACAACACCTCGGTCTTATGTCAAAATGCCAATATTGAGAACGCCATATGGCGAGCCAGCCTTTGCGCGGGACCCTCGCGCAATCAAAGTGGAGTTTCAGCGTGAGCCGATCGCGAGTTTGTTGTTATCGCGCTAGAGCTGCAGTGCCTTAATTGGCATTTTTTGGGCTAACTCGCTAAATCGTCAACCTCATCTGTGACCTAGGTGATTGATTGGGGTCAAGACCCCTCATGATAAAAAACAAAAAAAAACAAACAATGTCACTTAAAATAGGTTGAAATTGTTAATCACATAAGCATTTTTATCTTTGCGCCTATTTGCTAAGGTGCAGTCTTCCTCAGGAGAATAATAGGCAAGAAACTCCGAGGGTCGCTCTCTTTTTAACTCAAATTGAGTACTTATTTCTAATTTTAATTGGTTTAATATCTGAATAACTCTAGAGCTGAGCAATCTAGTCCCATGGTTGTTTGTCTGACAGTTAATCGGAAATCCTAAAATTCTATACAGAAATTCTAACTGGATAACTTTCCCCAAGGAACCTAGGTTACCTCTCGCCTTCATTTTTCGACTACAAAGTCTCCAATTTCCTTCAGATGTCAGCTGACGGAATAATGAGACAATTTTCAATCTTCTTTTCTTTTGAGAATTTTTTGGTAAAAGTCTTAGACCATAAGTGTTTATGGTCTAAGACTTTTATCAAAAAAATCTCAAAAGAAAAGAAAATTAAGTTGATAAAGTTAAGAAAAGATAATTTTCCACGTCAAAAACGTAAGAGTCACCGACTTCAATCCCAAAAAGACAATTTTTTCGAGAGTTTCCCTCAATTCTTCAGGATTCCACCATCAGATCCTGGTTTCCTTACCATGGGACCACCCTTGGGATACTCCCTTTCCAACAAAAAAATAATAATCAAAATCGGTTCATAAACGACGAAGTTATCCGCGGACATACATAAAAAAATATATATTTACGGTCGAATTGAGAAACTTCCTCCTTTTTTGAAGTCGGTTAAAAATTAAGACCATATGTAAGTGTTTATGGTCTAAGGTAAAAGTTATTCAGTTTCATGGTCGAACGGGTAGCGGGGGGGGGGGGCTACCACCTAAGCGAAGCTGATACTGATTGAACGAATAATGAACGAATGGAATGATGTACATTGCTGTGTTTGGTTCATGTCGTTAATCAAGGTCTCCGTATGAAGAAGCAATCGACAATATTTCATTAGTTCAATCAGCATCAGCTCCGCTTAGTTAGGTGGTAGCCCCCCGGGTTGGACTGGAGCATTGGTGGTCAAATGGCTAGCGGGTCGGACTCGAAGCGAGAGGTACCGAGTTTGATCCCCAGTGCCGCCATGTACCAACGACTCGTTTTCTGAGTTATGTACACACAGCAGAACTTCAGGCTATACATATTGACCTTGACGTCGCCCTTATCTCGCTTGAAACCTGACGTGCTGCTGTCCGTACATTAGTTGCACATCAACCCATGCTCTTACGATGAGGGAAAACATCGTGATGAGGAAACCTGCACTTTCAAGAGACCAAGGTCCGTATTACAGAACGCGACTCAGACTCTGATCTATACTTAAGTAGCAGTCGTCTTTGAGAGAAAGATATAATCAATACTTAAGTATAGATCAAGACTTTAGTCTCCTGTAATACGGGCCTGAATGTGTAATCATGATCCAATCCGGTCAGGCTCCCGTTAAGAGTCACGGAGGTCAGATGGCAGTCGCTCCACTGAATGACTTGACCTGCCAAATCCTGGATCATGGTCAAGCGTTCTCCGATTAAGGCGACTGCAGCACCTAAATTCCGATTTTATGATGCGTAGATAAGCATGACGCACTGGATTAAATCGAAGAAAAAAAATACTACGGTAATATTCAGGACATAAACTAGATAAGTAGTTTGCTGAAAACATGATTCAGCACTTTTCGTTCGATAGAAAAAGCTCACAAAGTCACCTCTAAATACCCAAAATTGTGTATCTTTTAAGCTGTAAAAACGATAGTAAAATGCACACAGGAACTTGAATTTGCTATCAAAATGTTCGTGATTGAACACTCTCGATAAGTAGTTAACGCATTTTTCGATTTAAGCTGTTACCTTTCCATAAATCTCATTTTTCTAACTTTCGAATATGTTTTTACGCACGCACGCTTTCATAGTCCGTAATCTTCGTGTATCGACACTGTTCGCACTGCCGGCCCAGGCCTGTTAAGAGACGGAGATGGCACAATTCCTATGTGTGCTGCCTTTATCGGGTACTGTAGTCGCCTTAAGAAACGGGACTAATAGGAAGAAGATTAGATACTAATCTAACTCACCACTGCCAAGCGCGTTTCCAATGTCTCGGGTAGCACCAGAGAAGTCTGAAAAACATTTAACTAAATTAATCATTATTTAACATTTAACTTCCCTTTGTGTTTCAAAGGAAGGCTCGTGTCCCTCCGTGGGGACGTTTTTGGGCTGGTAAGTATTAATTTACCAGATGAAATTTCGAGGAAACGCTGCTAAATAATCCTTACTAATATTATAAACGCGAAAGTTTGTAAGTATGGATGTATGGATGTATGGATGTATGGATGTTTGTTACTCTTTCACACTCAAACGGCTGGACCAATTTTGATACAATTTGGTATGGAGGTAGCTGACACTCTGGATTAACACATAGGTTACATAATTTTCCCAAATTCCCACGGGAACGAAGTCCCGGGCAGAAAGCTAGTCATAAATATACACATCAACGCGGTCTAGGGATATTGCACGATTTTTCATACAAAAGAGGTCTGTTTGAGAAGCTACAAAAGCTTATTCGAGATACATGGAGGGCTATAATTTTAAGACGAGCAAGTGCTTAACCTGAATTTTCAGTTCTAATCAATTAATTTTGTTTTACTTAAAATTTGCGAAAACGTGACGAAAACGAAAAAAAAAATTGCGTAAATTCGACTATTTTCATACAAAAAGCAGGCAAAAAGTGCATTTTCGTTTTCGTTTCTGTCACGTTTTCACAAATTTCAAGTAAAACTAATTTTACTGACTAGAATTGAAAATTCAGGTTTAGCACTTGCTTGTCTGAAAATTATGGCCTTCCATGTATCTCGAGTATGCTATTACAGCTTCTCAAACCGACCTCTTTTGTATGCAAAAACCGTGCAATATCCCTCGACCGCGTTGATGTGTGTAGGTAGATAGATAACAACAGCGTTACTCATTGCATTTACAAATTACACAACGATGACGTAATGTGCTTAGTAGGGGAATAATAAATTTCGCCGCTTGACTTGAAGGCACGATCGACACCTAAGATAGATATAACTTTATTTAACTGCTTCCAGACAATACAAACAAGTAGAACAACATAAAACTTATCTAAAGCAGTCAAAATGGCGCTGACTCAGCATGTGCTAGCACTAAACTAAAGCGCGATTTCAAGACAGCTAGACATATACAATACCATACACATGAAAGACATAAAACACATGCAAAATAAACAAAACAAAATTAAGTCAAAACGCTAATCACAACCGACACGTGCAAACAACCAGTGTAGCAATAATACAACCGTATGTATGAGTACGTAAGTGTGGGTGTGTGTGTGTGGTGTGTGTGTGTGTGGTTTGTGTGTGTGTGTGTGTGTGTGTGTGTGTGTGTGTATGGTCTCATACACGTCAAACATTTGTCTATCCTTAAAATTATTTTAAACGTTTTAAAAATACTAAATTAAAAAAGAATTACTTACTTCCTTTCAATGCGTCACCAACAGCGTGCCCTAGCTCGCCAACTGCACCTGGAATCAGCAGATTTATAAATTAGGTACGTAAGTAATAAATAATCCTTACTTAATATTATAAATGCGAAAGTAACTCTGTCTGTCTGTCCGTCTTTCACGCCTAAACTAGTGAACCGATTTCGATGAAATTTGGTTCAGAGATAGATTAGAGCCTGGGAAAGGACACAGGCTACTTTTTATCCCACAGTTGGGCACGATAAGTATATCCTGTAGTCCACGTGGAAAGCTAGTTAATCGTTAATTGTTTCGTTTATGTGATGACTTTTTTGTTAGAAAAACTTTAGAGGGTGATTTTAACCATGAAACTTAGCAATTTTTACCAAGAAACCCATATGAGAATATTAAAAAAAACTTCAACTTCTCATACTAAAGCAATCAGCTGATCGCCCAAGTTGTATGGGCAGGCGAAAATTTTATTATGGTAACTAATTGAAATAGTTTATAAGCTTGATGTTAGCATAAAGTTGACTAAATAAAGAAATGTCGCTATGAGCGGACGACCACTGCTCACTGACGGCCGTTTGGTTAGAAAAGGTATCGAGTGCCCTCGCCATGGCGACCGCAGGCGAAAGACTACAAGCACTGACCTCCCATAACGTGGACCGACGATCTGGCATAAAGTAGCAGTGAGCAGAGCACATTGTTCGTAGGACTGATGGCCGCTGGGGCAGAAAAGTCTTCGAGTGGCGACCACGTACGTGCACGTACCAAGACACAGCGTAGAAAGGTCCCATAGGTGGACCGACGATTTGACAAAGATTGCGGGAAGTCGCTGGATGCGGGTGGTGCAGGACCGATCGAGGTGGAGATCCTTGGTCGAAGCCTATGTCCAGCTTTGGGCGTCTTGCGGCTTATATGATAGACGGTCATTGCGTGCACAAAATGTCGCCTCCGAGGCGCGGCAATTTGCTGCTTTGAGGTTATGATTTTGAGCCAGAAAATTACAGACAGCAGAACGTCAGATTACCAATTTGCACTACGAAATCCGGCGCTATTACGAGCAAGATAAGGATGAAGTCAAGGTCAACATGTCTAGCCTGATGTGCTGCCGTGTGTACATAAATTGGCCTTAATAGGCATTTTCTGGGTTAACTCGCTCCATCGTCGAGCTCATCTATGCCTAGGTCAAGATTGAGGTCAAGAGTTAAATATATTATTATAAAAAATAAAAAAAATACGTAAGAAAAAATATTAACTTACGTAATTTTCCAGACGCTACAGTGCCAACACCGGCAGCAGTTGCACCTGAAAATTTTAATTAAGTATATTTAAATATTTCGCGATTTATTTCTACTTGGGTCATACTTGTATCTGAATGCGTCTCACAAAGGACACAAGACAAAAAGTAGTCAAGCAGCAGCGGGTACACAGGGCTTTGCTTTAGGTATCTCTCTTTCAACCTCTCGGGTGGTTAATCAGTCCATGAAACTGAACAACTTTCCCGAGGAACAAAGGTCAAAATACAAAAAAAAATTTGAGTTCCCATACAAACTTCATTAGCATAATAATATAGCGCATTTTGTACGGGAGATCAAATTTCTTTTTCATATTTTGACCTATGTTCCTTGGGGAATTTGTTCAGTTTCATGGACTGATTAACCACCCGAGAGGTTGAAAGAGCCCTGTATAAATAAATATATTTATTCTTCTTTCGTTTTTCTTGACGGTCGGTTTGGTCGACAAGCAGTGGCGCTGCCTTTTGATCGACGGATCCTGGGTTTGAATCCCAGTGGGGCAAATATTTGTGTAAAAAGCAGATGTTTTTTCTCGAGTCATGGGTGTTTGTGTCTGTCTTTAGTGTGTTCAAAACGCCTGGTTTTGTTTTTTTATTTATTTCTAGATTGCGACGATATAGATCTGTAGCCCGGGGACATTTATATTACTAAAAAGGTTACTGTTTGTCTTTGTGAAATTATTATAGATTTCGCCATTTTATATACTAAAAGTGAGGTCTTAATGACCGTAACCGTCAATTTGTTCTGAATCTGAGGTGGCGTCTTAAGGTCTCATGCGATGTGGCAGGCTCTGTGAAGGGCCGTCTGGTTCGCGACCACCCTCCTACCGAAGTCCGACGCCAAACAGCTTGGCTGTGTCCCATCGGTGCGTAGGAGTACCAGTATCTTATTATAGGTATTTTGTGCGTTATCTCGCTCCATCGTCGACCTCATCTTTGACATTGGTCAAGATTGAGGTCAAGAGTTAACCCATCTTATAATTTAAAAGAAAGTCATCCTTGACTGAGAATCTACTGGGAGTAAACTGGAAAAAGGGGAAAATCTAACCGGCTCTCTGTTTATTTCTCTCGCTCAATATTCTCGAGACGGTTTTCTCTGATACCCCAACGGCAGTAGCTGTCCGCCATCTCGCGTCCGTCAGTTTTTCCACATATTTCGACGTCGCTTCTCTTTTCATGAAATCGTATACTTTTGCTACTAGGTCTCTTGCCTGGAAAGAGTTGGAACCATCATTGGTGCCCTGGTTTTACTTCGCGGACGGAATTTCAAGGCGCTACTAATCTTAGGTCCGCATTACAGAACGCGACTTAAACTCTGATCTATACCTATTGCCTGTTATTTTGATAGTGAGAGAAAGAGACAATCATTACTTAAGTATAGATCAAGACTTGAATCTCCTTCTGTAATACAGGCCTTAGTATCGTTGACGTTTTAATGTGTGCCTCCAATGCACACTAAATTATAAAGAGGAAAGAAACGTAATTTTGTATGTTCGTATCAAATAAATGCTACTTTATCCCTGAGTAGCATAGGCTACATAATTTTCCCGAAGTCTCACGGAAACGAAGTCCCGGGCGGAAAGCTAATTGTTAGATTTTTTAAAGAGGAAACGGCGCTAAATAGCGTAAACAATCTATCGGGTACATGGGCTGATGACGACTTTGAAGTCGGTGCCAAGCCGTATAAGTTTGACTGGCTATACATACATACATCCACCTTTGAACCGACTTCAAACAGATCAGTAGGAACCTAGCACATTAAATATTATTGTCTTAACGTTTTGGTTTTTAGTACTGCTGTTTTTGAAGTCGGTTATTTTTTTAAACGTTTGTTAATCTCTCTCACACAGTGTGAGGCACGGGCGTAGCCAGAATTTTGTTTCGGGGGGGCTTAGCGGTGCTTCATAGAGGGATAAGGGCAGGGAGTTTAGTCAAGTTTGAACCCCCAAACCCCCCTGGCTACGAACATGGTGCTTCAGGACAGTAATTAGCCAAAAGGTTCTGACTGAATATCAACGCTGAGTCAGCGCCTATTTAGATGACACTAGGTATATTCTTTCACCATTAGAAAGCTAAGTTATCCCCGATGGACATAGGCTACATAATTTTCCCGAATTCCCACGGGAACGAAGTCCCGGGCGGAATGCTAGTTACCTCTAAATAGCTTCATAATGTTTAGTAATAAGATATTTGTGTCATTCAAACGATAGTAGATTTTTGCACCGAGCGCACTTTAGCAAGGTGCGTAATCTACTTTTCTTTCAACTACCAATCTACCCTACTGTTATAAAATATACCTATTCAAAAAAAGCTTAACTTAATGAAAACTTATAGTATCACAGTAAATGAATCTGTTTTCCCGCAGTCCTAAGTTACCTAGGTTATCTACCGTTATCTTTATCTGTGTGCAACAGGCCAACTGAGTCAAAGCTCGGTAGCAAAAACTAATAAATAAATATAAAGTACTAACTATAAACACTCACTTGCCGATGCAAAATAACACGATCCGTTTTACGTACTCGACTCGGGCAGTTGTCTTTTGTTTTTTTCGTGTTATCTTTCTTTCGCGCCTTTTTCTGACCGTCCTTTGGAGCGGCGCCATCTTTTTTTGGCGGCATATTGAAATTTTACTGTTTTGTTCGCAATTTTTATACGTTTTTTACTATTTCTTTGTAGGAACATTATATAATACGGCTCACATTACGTCTGTTCTGAGCCAAGGTTAGCTCGCGACTGACTTCCCCGCTCACCCGCTTCGCCCCCTCTGACATCTGAAGGGAGGGACTTCGTGAACGTGAGAGTGGAAATAAATTACACCGGGAGGTCCCGCCCATTGTATAGATTTTGTATGCGTGTGGTGAGACTATGAGGAATGCGGCGCGGTCGAGTTTGTTGACCCTAGCGGTAGTCAATTGTTTTGTTATCTTTGAGAGAACTGTTTCTAGTTCTTTGTTTACGTGCAGTCTTTTCATTTTAAAATGCAAATTAAACTTTGACCGGAATAATTTTACTAATAATTGAATTTCGATAAAAAAGAAGGGATGTTATAAGTTTGACAGTGGTTCTATATAACTGTGTGTCTGTCTGGCATTGCAGCTCCTAAACGAATGGACCGATTTTGATGTGGTTTCTTTTAATTGAAAGCTGACGTAATCGAGATGGTCTTAACTACATTTGATCAAAATTGGTGCAGATGTTTAAAAGTTATAAGCAATCTAATGTCGGGGATTAGGCATACATTTTATATTTATTTTAGAGTTATTAATTTGAAGATTAAAATTTGACTTAAATAATTGTTGACTATAATATTAAACTTCGACTGAATAATTTATAAATGACTGATGCACACCTAAAAGCTCGCACTAAGGTTTTGCTAGGCTCGTGGGTCCTTTGGGCTCAACACCTCTTTTTAGCGGGGGTTGACCTATAGGTGTCTATACTGATCTTTTTGAAGTCGGTGATAGCCTAGCCCAGTTGGTAATGAGCCAGACTTGTGATCGGAAGGTGGGGTTTAGAGGATCAATCTTCTCTTTTTGCCGATACGCGGTGTTTCGTAGAGGGATTTAGTCAAGATTTTGACAATTCCGGGGCGGGGGGGGGGGTTGCCGGGCGCCCTGAAGATAAAAATAAATTAATACGAACCTGCTAAAGTGCCTGCTGCTTGGAAGAGATCTCCGAATACACCCCCTGATGGTCCTGAAAGCGAATTTTTTGTTACAAATTATAAATTATAGCAAAAATAAACTATTTCTTTAAAACGTCTCGCTAACCCCTTTCAGAATATGCAGGGCTTTAGGTATCTCTCCTTCAACCTCTCGGGTGGTTAATCAGTCCATGAAACTGAACAACTTCCCCAAGGAACATAGGTCAAAATACGAAAAAAAATTCATGATCTCCCATACAAAATGCGCTATACGCTGATGAAGTTTGTATGGGAACTCAACATCCCTGTATGTCTGTATGTGTCACCGAAATCGAATTTCACTAGTGAAATTATTATGTCCCGCGATATTACAATTTACCTAGTACAATTATATTGTATTGTATTGTATTATTTACGAAATTTTAAAGGCCGGCCACCTGCACGAAATTAGGATAAGTTAGGTTATCTTCTTCTTCTTATCGTGTAGTCAAGTGTGTGGCGAACTTGGCTAACCCTGGTGTCAGAGTTTTCAAACCGCACAATGGCGTCTGACTTGGTTTTAACGACTGAAGTCAATCGACAACAACCGGGACCGACAGCTTAACGTGCCCTTCAAAGAACGGAAACGCTCGTGATAACTTGCCACGTTGGTCACCCATCAGGTTCCCTGCCTCTGTATACGTTGCTTAACCTCACTGATCGGTTGAGATCAGCGAGCGCCACTGGGCTACGAGCGCTTAGGTTGCATTAATGTACACACATCAACACGGTCCAGGGATATTGCACGATTTTTCATACAAAAGAGGTCTGTTTGAGAAGCTATAATAGCATACTCGAGATACATGGAAGGCTATAATTTTCAGACAAGTAAGCGCTAGACCTGAATTTTCAATTCGGGTCAATAAATTTTGTTTTACTCGAAATTTGTGAAAACGTGACGAAAATGAAAAAAAAAATTGAGTAAATTCGACCATTTTCATACAAAAAGCAGTCTAAAATTGCATTTTCATTTTCGTTTCCATCACGTTTTTACAAATTTCAAGTAAAACAAAACTTAGTAACTAGAATGAAAAATTCAAGTTTAGCACTTGCTCGTCTGAAAATTATAGCCCTCCATGTATCTCGAGTATGCTTTTATAGCTTCTCAAACAGGCCTCTTTTGTATGAAAAATCGTGCAATATCCCTAGACCGCGTTGATGTGTATATTATAAAAAAGTCAGCAAATGTAAAAAAGGGCAGTTCAAGCAGTACCAAGAATTTACAATATTACTGGTTTGACAATGTTAGAATAAGGTGACATATGTATGAGGGGAGATCTAATTGTAAAGAACTTACTATTTGGACGAGCAGCTTGGCCTAGTAAGTTTCCTGAAAATAATAATTAATAATGTTTATTTTTGTATGTATTAGCGTTAAATTTTTCAATATACACACATCAACGCGGTCTAGGGATATTTCACGATTTTTCATACAAAAGAGGTCTGTATCAGCAGCTATAAAAACATACTCAAGTTGAGATACACGGAGTGCTATAATTTTCACACGAGCAAGTGCTAAACCTGAATTTTAAATTCTAGTCAATAAATTTTGTTTTACTTGAAATTTGTGAAAACGTGACGGAAACGAAAACGAAAATGCACTTTTTGCCTGCTTTTTGTATGAAAATAGTCGAATTTACGCATTTTTTTTTCCTTTTCGTCACGTTTTCACAAATTTAAAGTAAAACAAAATTTATTGATTAGAATTGAAAATTCAGGTTTAGCACATGCTCGTCTGAAAATTATAGCCCTCCATGTATCTCGAGTATGCTTTTGTAGCTTCTCAAACAGACCTCTTTTGTATGAATAATCATGCAATATCCCTATACCGCGTTGATGTGTATATTACGTGACCTAGCGAAAATTAAACAGACAGACAAAATAATCAGAAAAATATGAATCAGACTACTAACTGAACTACTTTCTCTAATAAGGCATAAATAAGTAAAACCATGAAAAAAAGTCCACTCCATATAGCGTTATTAGCGATTGCCGTGCATGAGAAACTTTTGACATTGGAATGTCTTTTCGTTCGCTCCATTATAGGCTCCGATTTTACGAAAAAGTGCAATCCCTTTATATTTCAGAAAGTTGTGAAGTATGATATTAAAAAAAGATTCAAAAGACGCGTATTCACGAGAGCTGTAAGGTACAGTCAAGAGTAGGTCACTCTTTACACTACCAGTTTAAGCTGAGCTCTGATTTATACTGCGCGCCATATAATGCAGGGCCGCGGCCGGTCCAAAGTCCAAAGTGTCAAGCTTGACGTGCTCTTGAGTGTACAAAAAGAATTATTCGAGAAAGTCAAAAACGAAAAAAGTTATGGCCGAAATAGTGGAAAACAATTCAATTTTTTCCGATTTTTTTTATTTTGGCGCTCTTGACCTCAATCTTGACCTCATCTTGGCGATATTTTGGAAAGGAAGAATAATATCAAAAATTCTAGAAAAATCCTCTGGGCAATTTAGTCAGCTACAATTTGAGCCTAAAACAAAGACGATCGGGTTAAGGGTTTGCCCTTAGCCTAGCCTTTTTGAAAAAAGTCAGAACGACATTTTTTCGAATTCCGTAGATTCATTTCCAATGTGCTCGATAGTCGTGTGAGGCACGAAATCTGAGTATTTTTTTTAAGGCTCCTTAGAGAAATTTGTTTAGTTTTATGGGGAGAAGCGGTGATAGCCCAGTTGGTAATGAGCCAGACTTGTAATCCGCAGGTCGCCGGTTCAAATCCTGGTGCGGGCCTGTACCACTAAATTCATCTTTTCGGATTTATGTACGGATTTCTAATTATCACTTGCTCAACGGTGAAGGAAAACATCGTGATGAAACCCGCCCGTCCAAGAAAAAAATATTTTCGAAAGACGAGCGGTCCACCAACCCGCATTGGGCCAGCGTGGTAGACTATGGCCTAAATCCCCTTCGTGTGTCGAAGGGAGGCCTGTGCCCCTCGGTGGGGACGTAGCTATATGGGTAGGTAAAATAAAAAAATGGGGAGAAACACGATCTGAAGTTATGGGTGACTTTAAATGAGTTTGCGAATATTAAGGATATGAATCAGCCCATGAAACTGAACAACTTCCCCCAAGCAACATAGGTCGAAATATGAAAAAAATTCGCCTCTCCATACAACTGAATCAACTGATGCAATCAGCCTATTGACCTTTCTATGGGATTTAAACATTTTTTTTGAGAATTTTATGTAGGGTCCTTTTTAAAAGTTGTTCAGTTTCGTGACAAGAATCCCCCTAAAGTTTTGATAACTATTTTAAAGTCACTAATTTAAAAAAATATACAGGGTGTTAAGTAATTCGATCTTATCCTCTCAGGTGGTGAATCAACCCATGAAACTGAACAACTTTCCCTAAGAACAAATTCCGAAATACGAAAAAAATTGCTTGACTTCCCATACAAAATGATTTATCAGCTGATGCAATTTGTATGGGAAGTCAAACAATTTTTTTCGTATTTCGGCATTTGTTCTTAGGGAAAGTTGTTCAGTTTCATGGGCTGATTCACCACCCGAGAGGGTAAGATCGAATTACTTAACAACCTGTATACGTAATAATATAAAGTAAACTTTTATAAATATCGGATTCTCATTTAAAACAAAAATGCAGTAAGAAGTAAGAACCCGTTATAAAATGTTTAAAACTAGTAAATTTACAACCTGTTCCTTTTGATATCCCATAACTCTATAAAAATAATTTAAGAAGTCCAAGGAACATATGTCCTTAAATAGGTATTTTCGGAGATATCATCAATCAAAATTAAAATACTTATTTCAAAATCTTTCTCCCATAAAACGAGTCCTAAGTTGGTACACTTTCATTGAATATTAGTTACAAATAATACGATAATGCGACTTTGTCATTTCTTACGTAAAGGTGTTTATAGGAAATTCACATTTTCACAGAATTATTTGTAGGAAAAATAAAAAATTGAAATTATTAATAATTGAAAAACAATGTATATGCTATCTGATTTATTTACGTGGTCTCATTGATAACCTGGAGTTATGGGATATCAAAAGGAACAGGTTGTATAAACTTTAACCCGTGTGGTGATCGGTTGAGAATAACACCACCCCATCTATTTCCGTGGGTGTCGTAAGCGGCGACAAAGGAAACACAAATAAGACCTGCCTCCTAGTAATCCATCCTAGGCGACGACACTGCATTTTTTTCTGAATCTAAGATGTCGTCCTATGGTCTCATGCGGTGTGGTAGGCTCTATAAAGGGCCGCCTGGTTCGTGAGAACCCTCCTACCGAAGTCAGACGCCAAACAGCTTGCTGTGTTCCGTGGGTGCGTGGGAGTACCAGTGCCTTTATAGGAATTTTCTGGGTTAACTCGCTCCATCGTCGACCTCATCTTTGACCTTATGGTTAAGATTGAGGTCAAGAGTTAAACCATTTTATAATAAAAAAAAAAAAACTTACTGCCGAGTCCGACAATAGTTCCCAATCCTTCGCCCAGTGCCTCTGCAAGACCTAGAAAAAATAATATTAATATATAAACATTAATATTGTACCACTAAATTCGTCTTTTCGGATTTATGTGCGGATTTCTAATTATCACTTGCTTAACGGTGAAGGAAAACATCGTGATGAAACCCGCCCGTCCAAGAAAATTCATTTTCGAAAGACGAGTGGTCCACCAACCCGCATTGGGCTAGCGTGGTGGACTATGGCCTAAATCCCCTTCGTGTTTCGAAGGGAGGCCCGTGCCCCTCGGTGGGGACGTATATGGGCTGGTAAGAAGATTAAACATGCAGGGTCCTGACTCGTTCACTGATTCATAAACGACGAGTGATGATCGGTTGAGAATAACACCACTCCATCTCTTTCCTTAGGTGTCATAAGAGGCGACTAAGGAAACAAAAATGAATGAGACCTGCCTCCTATCAATTCATCCTAGGGAACGACACCTAAATTTGTTATAAATCTGAGGTGGCGTCCTATAAGTATATGGTCTCAATAGGCATTTTCCGGGTAAACTCGCTCCATCCTCGACATCATCTATGACCCTGGTCAAGATTGAGGTCAAGAGGTCCCTGTTCATTAGTGCTCATAATAAATATAAAAAAACGCCCAGCCCAAACTCTCCAAGAGAAAGCTGAACGGATTCCTTTTATAACTTAAGGCGACTACAGCACCCGATAAAGGCGCACACATAGGAATAGTGCCATCTCCGTATCTCAACAGGCCTGGGCCGGCAGTGCGAATAGTGTCGATACACGAAGTTTACGGACTACGAAAGCGTGCGTGCGTAAAAACATGTTCGAAAGTTAGAAAAATGAGATTTATGGAAGGGTAACAGCTTAAATCGAAAAATGCGTTAACTACTTATCGAGAGTGTTCAATCACGAACATTTTGATAGCAAATTCAAGTTCCTGTGTGCATTTTACTATCGTTTTTACAGCTTAAAAGATACACAATATTGGTATTTAGAGGTGACTTTGTGAGCTTATTCTATCGAACCAAAAGTGCTGAATCATGTTTTCAGCAAACTACTTATCTAGTTTATGTCCTGAATATTACCGTAGTATTTTTTTCTTCGATTTAATGCAGTGCGTCATGCTTATCTACGCATCATAAAATCGTAATTTAGGTGCTGTAGTCGTCTTAAGCATTTTAAGCAGTTTAAATATAGGTACTCGTATTTACGTATTTTGCACGCTCTATCTGCCTTTCAGATCAACTTTCCGTGGCTCGGGTTTGCTGGAAGAAGTTTCTCTTTAGAGATAAGCTAATCTTTTGTGTCGTACCTATTTCTGTTTGTAATTTTATGTATGTTTGACATGAGTGCAAGGAACTGTAAATAAATAAAGGAATAAGGAAGATTTTCACGATATTCCCACGGGAACGAAGTCCTAAGCATTCTCTAGTGAAATATACTTACGTAATTTCCTTAAATACTTGCATTATTTAAATTATCTTTTCGTGACGGCTGGTATATTATAAAAAATGTGATGTTAGTGGTGATAATGATAAAACTGTGAAGTTGCAGGCGTTAGAAAATAATCAATTTGGTCTTCTATACTAATATTATAAAGAGGAAAGATTTGATTGATTGTTTGTTTGCATTGAATTGAATAGGCTCCGAAACTACTGGACCAATTTGAAAAATTCTTTCACCCTCAGAAAGCTACAATATCCCCGATGGACATAGGCTACATAATTTTCCCAAACTCTCACGGGAACGAAATCCCGGGCGGAATGCTAGTCTACACATATTATAAAGAGGAAAGATTTGATTGTTTGTTTGTTTGTTTGCATTGAATAGGCTCCGAAACTATACTGGACCGATTTGAAAAATTCTTTCACCCTCAGAAAGCTACAATATCCCCGATGGTCATAGGCTACATAATTTTCCCAAATTCCCACGGGAACGAAGTCCCAGGTGGAATGCTAGTATACACTTATCATAAAGAGGAAAGATTTGATTGTTTGTTTGTTTGCATTGAACAGGCTCCGAAACTACTGGACCGATTTGAAAAATTATTTCACCATTTGAATCCTACATAATCCGTAATGATAATACGGGAACGAAGTCCCGGGCGGAAAGCTAATTTCTTAATATTACCTCCAAGAAACCCTTGGGGCTGCGGCTCTGGCATTGGCATGCAGACAGCACATCCTATCTGCAAAATCAATTACAAATCATAATTAAATCAATCACACAGTGAGCTTTTTCCCAAGTAGCAATTACTGTATAAAATTAAAAATTTGTCCGTTTGTCTGTGGCATTGTCGCTCCAAAATTAATGGACCAATTTTGATGCGGTTTTTTTGTTTGAAAGCTGACGTAATTGAGTTGGTCCATAATTATATTTTATCAAAATTGGTTCAGTCGTTTAAATGTTATAAATAAGTGATCGAATGTCGAGAGTGAAACAGTTTTTTTAAAATTTTAGAGTTATTTTCTTGTACAAATAAATGACGAACTATTTTTAAAATTCCTAAAAGATACTTAATATGTTTGGATTTTAGAGTTATTAAGTGACGGAAGGGACTAAAAAAGAAACCTTCACTTTTAAAAATAAGGATTTCTCAAAATGAAAATAAAAACTTACAAGAACCAACAAACACAACTCGAATTTCATTTTCAGGCTTGTTTCAGACTGTTTCACGCACAACTGAACTAATTTCAGCAAGGTTCTACATTATGACCCAAAAATATTTATGTAAGTGCCTTCCTACGGCGTGTTGACTCAAATGGCAGCTTAAGGCGACGACAGATTTTTTTTTTACTAGCCAATGTACGTCCCCACCGAGGGGCACGGGCCGCCCTCCGAAAAACGAAGGAGATTTAGGCCATAGTCCACCATTCTGGACCAACGGGAAAATGAATTTTCTTGGGCGGGTTTCATCACGATGTATTCCCTCCACCGTTGTACGGATTTTTAATTATCACTTGGATAATTAAAAATCCGTACATAAATCCGAAAAGACGAATTTAGTGGTACAGGCCCGCACCAGGATTTGAACCCGCAACCTTCTGATTACAAGTCTAGCTCATTACGAGTACAAACTGGGCTATTACACCTTTTTTCTATCTGGCTCATTACCGACTGGGCTATTTTTTTAAAATGTGTTTTACCTTTTTACATAGGTATGCATAATGCATTAATTGCATTATGTTAAAGACGTTGATGTTGATAATAACACAAAAACGGCTGTTGAAAAACGTCCTCTTTGAGGAAGAAGTAATAAAATTTATACAATAATAACGGCCAGGTGCGAGTCGGACTCTATAAAAACCATTATCTCTATAAAAACGGCAAAAAAATCACGTTTGTTGTATGGGAGCCCCCTTATATATTTAATTGATTCTACATTTTAGTATTTGTTGTTATAGCAGCAACCAAAATACACCATCTGTGAAAATTTCAACTGTCTAACTATCGCGGTTCATGAGATACAGCCTCGGACAGACTTATCTATAAAACCGAGCAAAAAAATCACAAATCACACTACTCATGGCAATTCAAGATGGTACCTGTATCTCACTAACTAGAGCTGCTACACAAAATGTGAGAGGGATATAAAATCAGCGCACCCAAATTAGTAAATAACAGTAGAAATACCTCATGCTTCAAAAAAAAAGGTCGATTTTGTTTTTCTGTGTTATTATGAGTAAAGTGCTCCAATTTTCTTATAGTCTCTCGAAAAACTTTGTGTCTACGAAATTATAACAAAACAACAATAAAGTAGGAACGGGGTAAACAATAAGACCCCCTAACTCGTTTCGAAGGTAGGCTCCCCTTGGTGGAGACGTATATGTGCTGAGGACGACGGCGATGACGAACAAGGAATTATTTTATTATAGATGGTATTTTGATGGAGTAAATGAATATAATATGTACCTATATCAAAAATTGTTTTTTCACTACTCATGCTCGGAAAGTGCTTGTTTGTGCAGCTTATAGGCTGCACAAAATCGATTTTTGTGTTCTAGAGCACAAAACGATCTACTATAGGCTGCACAAAATCGCATTTTGTGCTCTAGTGCACAAAGTGATCTACTCATAAATGGGTCTATAGTAAGGCATAGAAAACTCCATACAGCCAAAATAATCAGAAGTTTAAAGATAAAATTTGTTATTATATGTTATTTTATTATTTCCTCGCAATCGAAGTGAAAATCAGAGTTTATAATTATAACTCGTCCACAAAACCATTTTTATCCGAGACTTATAGCAGCCCGAGCCGAAGGCGAAGGCTCGTTTTGTGCACTTGTTGTAAAATCTACTATTTTGTCATGCTCGCACCTAAAAGAAAATAAACAATTATACTACGGATGTAAACTTTATCTACAAGTCATTAGTCATTAATCTACTACAAACATACATACACTGTTATTAATCATTAGTCATTAATCAACTACAAACATTCACGCAACTCGTCGGTCCCCACAGAATATCAGCGCTCCTACCTGTGGGGAAGAGCAATATTATTATGCTGAGCTGGGACCCTTTTTTGTCACTGCAGCACACACTTAGCCTTTAAGATAATTTTAATGCAATATTGTCAATATCTTACTGAATTTGTATGTGCTGAAGATGCAAAAATAAACGTTGTCTATGTCTACTTTAGTTAAAACACTTTTGATATAATTTTCCACGTCAAAAACGTTAAAGTCACCGACTTCAATCCTAAAAAGACAATTTTTTCGAGAGTTTCCCTCAATTTCTTCAGGATTCCACCATCAGATCCTGGTTTCCTTACCATGGGACCACCCTTGGGATACTCCCTTTCCAACAAAAAAGAATAATCAAAATCTGTTCATAAACGACGAAGTTATCCGCGGAGAAACATTAAAAAAATATATACGGTCGAATTGAGAAACCTCGTCCTTTTTTGAAGTCGGTTAAAATGTTGGGTGCTTATATAAAATTGTAGGGACCTAACTCACTTACTGATTTATCAACGTCCAGCCCAAACCCTTGGACCTAGAAAGCTGAAATTTGGTCTAAAGCTTCCTTGGATAACGTTTGCAAGGAGTTAGCAAGGATTTCACAAAATTCAAACGGGAAACGAGTTCTGGGGCATCTGCTAGTCATTAAATAAATCTGAAAATAATTCTTCTCTTTAACCCATTCGTAATTTCTAGAAGGCCAAAGGTACTTTTTGTGGGAAGTATAGAACTAAAGTAAATAAGAATTCGCATCTTTCAGTTATGATTTAGTCATGCTTTGTTCGTCAGGCACATTCCAACTTTGTCACCAGCTGACCGACATAGGCACGGGCTTCCCTTAAGGCGACTACAGCACCTAAATTACGAATTTATCATGCGTAGATGAGCACGACTCACTGCATTAAATCGAACAAAAAAAATACTACGGTAATATTCAGGACATAAACTAGATAAGTAGTTTGCTGAAAACATGATTCAGCACTTTTGGTTCGATAGAAAGAGCTGACAAAGTCACCTCTAAATACCAATATTGTGTATCTTTTAAGCTGTAAAAACGATAGTAAAATGCACACAGGAACTTGAATTTGCTATCAAAATGTTCGTGATTGAACACTCTCGATAAGTAGTTTACGCAGTTTTCGATTTAAGCTGTTACCTTTCCATAAATCTCATTTTTCTAACTTTCGAACATGTTTTTACGCACGCACGCTTTCATAGTCCGTAAACTTCGTGTATCGACACTGTTCGCACTGCCGGCCCAGGCCTGTTGAGAGACGGAGATGGCACTATTCCTATGTGTGCTGCCTTTATCGGGTGCTGTAGTCGCCTTAACATGGAAGGGGTTTAGGTCATTGTTCACTACGCTGGCCCTATGCGGGTTGATGGACTAAATTTATCTATTTTAAACAATTTTGTATTGAAGTCATGCTGAATTGGAAGTGAAAAAAAAATTTAGAATGTGCCAGCTGTCAACTGTTTCCACGCATACTGAATGTAAGTGGGATACGAGGGCAGACAGCATATCACCATTTAACGTTACATCTAATAGCCCTTAAATATGGCGCCAAGTGGTTTAGGTTACGATGTTCTGCCCACCCCAACAGATATAAAGGCGTGAGTGTACTCTAGAGGTTCGATACCTCCCACGTTAACCATCTACACACACCGGCACAATTAGCGGAACAACTTATGTTTTTCATACAATTAAGTCAACTTTAGAGTTTATAAATGGAGATTTTTATTTTATGCTGTTATTAAAATTTTACGCTTAGTTTAGGCGAAAATGTTCGTCTGTTAGAACTAATATAAAACATACAAGAAGTTTTCAACAATGTGCCGCATAGCCAAAAGAGAACATTGCAAAAACCTTATTACACAACTTCGTATGAAAAGTTTAAAGAGTTTTTTTTCTATTGACTACATGAGAGATTCTAGGCTTTTCGTCAGTTTTTTGTAAACGACCATTTATACAATTTATTTGCATAAAGAAAAGTGCACTTATGCACGTAAAACGTATATTTTTAGAACTCCCAATCTAAGTCGATTAAAAACAGAAGTATTTAGAATGCCTTTTGCTAAAGGATTCTATAATCAAAATCATTCGTAGCTTTTGGCGCGGAAAGACGAATGTGACGCATTGCCTCCCGTGGCTTCGGGCGCGCGAGTCAGGTTTCTCACTAAATCAATAAGTGCCATAAAAGTGATTCTCAGCCTTTTCCTGGTCTCCATCACCCTTTCCCGGTGCCAGCTCCCTCCGAGCTACGCTATATGGTGGAGGCATTATAGCGTAGCTCGGAGGTAAGCTAGTACGTACGTATGCTAATAATCCTTGTGCTACTTACCTACCTAAGTATTGGAAATACCTAATGTGATAAACAACTTAGAATGACCACGAATTCTATTCACTTGTAAGGTCCTTTGAGCATAACGAATTGATCGTTTGAAACATGGCCAGCACCTTGGTGAAGTAAGTACATATTATGACAAATAATAATTAGTTACAGTTTAAACCGTGCGGTTTTAACTAGGCAGGTACTCGTCAGCGACGTCATCGTTTATTTATTTTAACGCTACGCACTCAAATGCCCACACTAAGATTTTCCCTTGTGTCGTGAGTACCTCGGAACATATATTTACAAGTTTAATGCAGTCTACCACGCAATATACATACTGTAACGAGGCGGTATGCGCCTCATCTTCATCCTCCTTCTCCATTCTCTTTTTGCGACATTTTTACTCTTCAGTTTTGGCATTCCTAATCTAAATTCGAAACTGAATGCTTCTAGCTGTCATTCGCTGAGATGACAGACCCAGCTGAATTTCCGTCGCAGGCGCACGCCCGCACGATGTTTAAGTGTTTGATGTAATCCAATAAATGTAATTCTGCATAATTGTTTTTCTTCCTTCATTGTGCTTCGAGTCTCCGGCACCCGCCGCCAGCCGGCGGTATGAGAGGAGAGTTCTTCGCTAACGAATTGACAGTTTGCCGTAGGTCAAGTAAACACGGTTTGATAACGCAGTTATGATTTTCTTATTGCTACAATAAGACAATCATAACTGCGTTATCAACCTTTGTTATAGACGATCACAGATAGTGGTATGTTTACACTCATGCCATACAATTCGCAATAAACACCTCCGTTAACGAATCAACTAAGTTCACTCCGGCATATCTCGCGTTTTCGGACGCGAGCTTGGCACTTGCGGTTCGTTTTATCAAATTATGGACAATACTGAAGAGCTAACATTTCCCCCTAGGCACTCCTATGCGTATAACCTCGGTCATCTTTATCCAATTTTTTCAGAAGTAAAGAGACTCTGGCGACCTCACAATATTAACGCTAAATTTTACAACAAACATCGTCAGAACTTAGAATTTGAAGTCGGTGATTACGTTTGGAAACACAATTATATCATCTGTTCTTTAGACAAATATCACTCAACTAAATTCGCCCCAAAATATATCAATGTCTAATTACAAAGAAAATGCCACCACTTGTGTATGAATTGTAATTCACATGACAAGACCTGAATGGTAAAGACTTAGTTCGTTGGCACATTAAAGACCTCAAACCACCGATTAAGTCGCACAAATAAATATAATAGAACGGGACCCAAGGAGAATGACTTCATTTCCGTGGGACTTACCTCCGCCATACGAACTACTGGTATGTACTTATTCGGCATATGTTCCTGAACACAAAAAGTGCGGTAGTCACTTTCTGAGGGTATGGAGGGGGTAGCTATGACGTAACAAAGATGGCGGCCAGGCCTATTTTATTTACGCTATATTTAGATAACTACTAGGCAGATTTACTTAAATAGGGTCTCAAATGAAAGATAATTTAATATACATTGTTTTATTCTAAAGATGCATTAGTGTAAACCTAGTAACAAAATAAATATTTTCAAAAAACGACATTTTGTAAAATTAAACTTTTTTTACTGTGTGAAAAGAACAGAAACGTTAGGATTACGGTAATTTAGCTTATTATAAAAAAATTGCTACACTTATCAGCATTCTAATGAACCTAAAAACGTTTAAATCGAGCTATAAACAACAGAACTGCAGTCGTCTAAGTGAGCGTGGGTAGCGCCGAACTGACTACGGTACTTAGATTTTGGTAAGAATAACCTTGAAAATAACGTGACAAAACGGCAAAATGAAAAAGTATTACGAACAAGCATCATTCAAAATGAAAAAGTATTATGAACAAGCATCATTTTTTTTTTAACAGGCATCATTTTTTTTGTCAAAAAATTTTTCTTAATTTTTTTACGAACTATTTTTAAAAATTCTCGTAACAAAAATAACGCTTCGTATCATATCGAAATAAAACTCTTCATACTTGCACGTACTTGCGTTATATTTCAAAACAAAGGACTCAATGGTACTGGTCTGTACTGATGGACATGAGAGTGTAAACGTACGCACTCGAGGCAGAGGCAGGTCGCTGACGTGCGAGAGTGTACAGCCGCCGTTATATTTTTTACATCGGCAACACTGAGATTCATTCCGAGGAATCCCTGCACCGTGCTGCGCCGTGAACTTTGGCACTTGTCGCTTCATTCATTTGAAATCATTTGGTCAGGCCCATAACACTGTTAGTACCAATAACTGCGAAATGGCGCTGCTATCGCCTTTTAAAACTAAAAAATAGTTGAAGTTTGATATGGGTTCCTTTAAAAAAAAGTTATTTAGCTTCATGAGGAGCCCTAAATTTTGCTAGTTTAAAAGCATTAATAAAGCTTGTTGCCTTTATGTTGTTGCTACGTAACAGCTACTAGGTTGGTGCCCTCTAAGTTTAATTTTTTTTCTGTTCTTGGAGGATGATTGCACTTTAAAAAGACATAGATAAAAATTCAAATGCAATCTAAATAAAAATGCAAAGTATCTCCTTTTCACATAACTAGATTATGTAATATGAAATGCTATGGTTAAAGTTACATTACACGAATCAAATGTTTTTGACCCTGATTGATTTTTTAGATACATAGTTTCATTAAATAATAAATATACGTACCAGCCCTTCCAATCACCAAAGTCATTTCTAGGGTATCATCCTCATTTTGCTCTCGAAAATAATTATAAATAAACAAATAAATAAACGCTACACACTCAAAGGCCCACACTAAGGTTTACCCTTGTGTCGTGGGTCCCTTAAAACACACATAAAGAAAAATACAAACACCCATGACCCAAGAACAAACAAATAAATCTTTGACATGCTGCTGGGTAGTAATAACTAACATTACTTAAATACTTAAAAGCAGTAGGTACAGTTTTAGAGTACAGTGTGTAATAAATATGCCTATTGGATTTCTTCATGGGACAGACTGTCAGCCGACTCACCCTGCACTAGGAATAAATCTGTATTGCAGTGGTAAGACATCTAGTCAGTTCACGAGAGGCAAGGTTATGGTACTTATAGTTGAGTTGTTGTACAAGTGAATAGGTACTTCGCTAAAGGCTTAAGCAATTTCCAGAACTAGTAAATAAAAGTGAATAGATAGATTCTCAAATATAGAAAGTGTTGCCACAATTCCGTCAATATCTTGTAGCGCAGAACACTTCACTTTATAATAAATGGCAATCAGCCATTTTGTGAAAAAATTGTGGATAAGAACTTTTTTGAGTGACACCCAGGTGACACCTTTAACATTCTCATGTTTTCAAAATGGTTCAATGATAATCAATGGAAAAGTAAAAGAAAAAATAAAAATTTTCAATGACTATCAACGTCTGACCTTTTTGGCGGGAGCTGTCAGGCAACTTGAAAGACTACTATAATTATTGAATTGTTATTTTTTTTGGTGACCCCAGTGTCATTAGTTCATTACACGGTTACACATTACTCTCTCTGCTCTTTGTAGCTGACCCACGTGATGGAAAGTTTTGAATTTGAATATTAAAATAATAGATATAGTGTGTCCAATTAAGAATAATACGTAACAGATTTTATGGACTTACCTACTTTACTCAGTGGTTCACCCAGAGCAATTCCGTTTTCAGTGAAGAGACATGTGTAAGAAAAGCGAATTCTCTTGCCTTCTTCATCGAATAGCGTTTTGTCAAAATGTTTTTGACAAACGCATTGTTTCAACAATTGCTCTTCAGAGAGTTCAAGGAGTATAGGATTTGTTGGCGCGAGAAAAGACATATCCACAAACTTCTTAGATAACTGTTTCTCGGGAAACAAAAAAACCGTAGCGTTTCACCTGTTGCAGTGCAACCACCAACACAACACTTAAGCGTTTCCATGTTAAAGCAGGTTGCAAAAATAACTTAAGATGAAAAAATTTGATTTGTGACAAGAATCTCAACTTCAAACTCAACATAAATACACGAGCACTCAACTCGAGCTCGCAAGGGTTCATAGAATTACTCTTGAACGATAAAATTGTATAAAAAATCACTGTTCGCCGACCATCGGCTGAAAGAAAAAATCTTCAGCCGATACCTTGTTGTGCCGACAGCTCAATTCGCCGAAAGGACGTTCTAAATATATTTTTTTTGCTGATGACACGATTTGCAGATAAGCCGGTTCACTGAAAGCTCGACTGAGCGAATTAGCCATTTATCGATAGAAAGAATTGCAGAAAGCACTGTTCATATTTTCATTTACTAATACTTATTACGCCATTTGTTGAAACATAAGGTTTAGTTTTTTTAGAATAAAAAGTAGCTTATTTATTAATCTAGAGCAGCACATTCCATCAAAATCAGTCCGTTAGTTTTAGGCATATAATAAATAAGGTGTAATTCACATTTGTTTGTTTAGATTTATTATAAAGTAGTCATAAAAAAACTTACATAATTTGAAAAACAAATGTATTTATTTTAGATATAAAATTGTTACCAGATGTTGTTGATAGTTTTGACAGTATTTTTTTTCACGTACCTACAAAATAAATAACAAAATTTTATATGGAATCAAAGCTAAATGGTAATAATACGGGTTACACATGGCAAAAGATGTTTATGACAATCACAAAATAAAATAAATATAAATGCATTTTAGTCATTTCCGCGACGAAAACTGATAATAATTACTGCATTTATTTAGCAATGCACTTCAGTAAACGCCTGTGCGAACCATGAGAGCAATCATACATAATACCGTACTTGTACTTGCTCAGTGACAAGACGCCATCATGGAAGTTTGAGGTTATCTTGACATACAGCATGACGTCACAAGATGGCGAATTAAAGGCGATAGCAGCGCCATTTCGCAGCTATTAGTACTAAAGGTGTCATAGGCCTGACCAAATGATTTCAAATGAATGAAGCGACAAGTGCCAAAGTTCACGGCGCAGCACGGTGCAGGGATTCCTCGGAATGAATCTCAGTGTTGCCGATGTAAAAAATATAACGGCGGCTGTACACTCTCGCACGTCAGCGACCTGCCTCTGCCTCGAGTGCGTACGTTTACACTCTCATGTCCATCAGTACAGACCAGTACCATTGAGTCCTTTGTTTTGAAATATAACGCAAGTACGTGCAAGTATGAAGAGTTTTATTTCGATATGATACGAAGCGTTATTTTTGTTACGAGAACTTCTGAGAATAGTTCGTAAATTTTTACGAACGATATTTTTCGTTTTTTTTACGAATTTTTTTAATCATTATTTAATGAAGAAAATTTTTTGACAAAAAAACTGATGCCTGTTAAAAAAAAATATGCCTGTTCATAATACTTTTTAATTTTGCTGTGATTCCACTCGTTTTATCACGTTATTTTCAAGATTATTCGTACCAAAGTCTAAGTACCGTAGTCAGTTCGGCGCTACCCACGCTCACTTAGACGACTGCAGTTCCGTTGTTTACAGCTCGATTTAAACGTTTTTAGATTCATTAGAATGCTGATAAGTGTAGCTATTTTTTATAATAAGCTAAATTACTATAACCACAATGGTTTCTGTTCTTTTCACACAGTAAAAAAAAGTTTAATTTTACAAAATGTCATTTTTTGAAAATATTTATTTTGTTACTAGCTTTACACTAATGTATCTTTAGAATAAAACAATGTATATTAAATTATCTTTCATTTGAGACCCTATTTAAGTAAATCTGCCCAGTAGTTATCTAAATATAGCGTAAATAAAATAGGACCGGCCGCCATCTTTGATACGTCATAGCTACCCCCTCCATACCCTTAGAAAGTGACTACCGCACTTTTTGAGTTCAGGAAAACATGCCAAATAAGTACATACCAGTACTTCGTATGGCGGAAGTGAGTCCCACGAAAATCGTTATTTGAAGACTTTCTTACGAATGGGTCCCGCTCTATAATGATTGTTTCATTCTTTTGCTTAGTTTTATTTCTTTTCATCATTAACAATTACCCCTTTCGGAGTACATACTATCACTGCTCAAAATGATTTAGCACGTCATATAGCTTAACTTAACTTAGATTTATATTAAAATATTACCTCTTGTAATCCGATGATCGTGGGTTCAAATCCTGTTGCCGACCTGTACCAATAAATTCGTCTTTTCGGATTTATGAACGGATTTCTAATTAAGTATCACTTGCTCAACGGTGAAGGAAAAACATCGTGATGAAACCCGCCCATCCAAGAAAATTTTCGAAAGACGAGCGGTCCACCAACCCGCATTGGGCCAGCGTGGTGGACTATGGCCTAAAACCCCTTCGTGTTTCGAAGGGAGGCCCGTGCCCCTCGGTGGGGACGTATATGGTATGGTAAAAAAAATATTATTATCTTAGATTCTAACTAAATAAACGCAAGGATGAGTGCGTTATATTATTATGTAACGCGTACTGAACGCATTAATTTATTTAAGCTTATAGTTCGCGTTTTAAGTACGCTCACTATGATTCTTGTAAGTATTAGTGAATTAAGCTAATGTAAGCAGCGGCTAGTAACTGCTTAAACAAGCCTATAAGTACTATTTACCTAGACTGCAGCGGATTGTAACTGTTTAAACAAGCCTATGCTAATTACAAGACGATTCTTCGGGTTGACTACTCACGTTGGTTCACCCCGACCAAGTTGGTTTCTTCACCAATGAAGCCAAACTTGACTCTTTTATTTCGGAAAGGAATCAGTCTTGTTTGTAAATATTTCCTCTTTTCTTTACCTCACCTCCCACATTTATAAGTTATTATTTATTTTTTTTACTTTAGCTTTAATAACTGTAAGGCAAAATCCATTCTTTGCCTTCCGGGATTTTCCCTTGCAGGGGTATTGTAACGAGGCCGCATGCGCCTCGTCATCATCCTCCTTCTCCATTCTCTTTTTGCGACATTTTTACTCTTCAGTTTTGGCATTCCTAATCTAAATTCGAAATTGAACGCTTCTAGCTGTCATTCACTGAGATGACAGACTCAACTGAATTTCCGTCGCAGGCGCACGCCCGCTCATAATACCTGTACTGTTTTTATGCAGTTGTAAAAAAAATACGTTAAAAGTTTAAGTGTTTGATGTTATTCAATAAACGCTTCAGTCCTGCTTAATTGTTTTTCTTCCTTCATCGTGGTCGCGCAATACAACCACTGCACTAATTGATTCAACAGGCTTCATATTGCCTTGAATTTAAGTCCCTAACCTGCAGCTCTAGCACGATCACGACAAACTCGCGCTCGGCTCACGCTAAAACTTCACTTTGATTGCGCGAGGGTCCCGCGCAAAGGCTTGCTCGCCCTATTACCACGAGTCAGATAGGTTGAGCTATTAGGGCGACCTCAAAAAAAAAAACCCAAAGCTGATTTTTGGTATGGACGTTCCTACAGGTCCTAGAAGTAAGACCCTAGAGTTCCTCACATGGGGAGTGCCGGCGTCCCCCCCTCCCACCCCCCTAAAGGTCCCTTTTTCCAGTTATTGTTGTTTTATTCAAAAACTAAAGAAGCTAGATTCAAACTGTCAAAGAGTCAAATAATCTGTATTAAAATACCTATCGATTGATGTAATAATCATTCCCGTAGAGCCTTTAGTTATTATACTGTAAGTGTTCAAAGTCCAAAAAAAAATTCAAAATGCGTTTTTTCCTCAAAGTTTGCAATTTTCTCAAAAAACTGTGTGAGCTATGCCAAAGTTGTCTATGAACACATTGTTCCCTGTATATTAGTCTACAAAATGAGACCCTATTTTTGAAAATCGCAATATTATTTAAAAAGTTACAGTATTTTATCTGATGAAGTGAAATACAAAATTCGTAAATACATACAGAACGATACATGGCGGGGTACCTGATACCAAATTATCGGATATTTATGTTTTAGTAGGTACAGTAGTTATCCAATGTATCCATACCAAGTTTGTTTTTAAAGTCACAGGTTTTCAACACTAAAACTCTACAAAGATATGAATAATACATTCTTATAAATTTCGTTATTGTCTCAGAAACTATTATTGTTTCAAAGAACACATTTACATTTAGGTACTTTTACGGAATTATTACATACGTATCTTCAAATAAGACCCTATTTGCTTCAAACGCCAAAAAAATAGAAAAGTAACAGAGATGTTTATTTTGAACGAAAAATAAAAAAAAAATAACATTCAAAAGTCACTATAATTTTTGATGGATATAATGCAATGTCGACAAAAGGAGAAGAACGACGACGCAGAGCAAAGGCAAAAACTTCACCAGATATATCAGTGGAATCAAATAAACTAATCCGAACTCAGCAATCTGACTTCTTGCGAAATGAGAAGAATAAAGATAATTTCATAAAATTATTAGTCAATTCCTTCAACGATGCTGGCCATACAGCTTTACAATGCTCTGATAATGCAGATGTGACAATAGTAACTAAAGCGCTGGAATATGATAATTTAAACGAAGACATCGTAGTAGTAGCCAATGATACGGACATTCTAATTATGTTGATTGGTAGATCACAACATGATACAAAAATAAAGATTCTGCACCCTCCAACAACACAATCCGCTGGCAAAACGTTTAACATATCTGAAATTAATGATGATTTGGGCACATTCAGAAAAGCAATGCTTTTTTTCCACGCCTTTACGGGCTGTGACACAACCAGTGCTTTTTTTAATAAAGGAAAAAAACAGGCGTGGAAAAAATTCAAGCAGTCGCCGTCATTGCTAAATTTAACTGAAATTTTTACAATTGCCGATACTTCTCAAGAAACCGTTATTGCCGCCGGGGAAAAGTTCGCGTTGGCACTATACGATAACAATAATTGTTGTGAATCATTGGACGACTTGCGGGTATACAAATATCTAAGAAAGATTGCCACACAACCCGTGACTGCTGCATTTCAATTGGCTTCATTGCCGCCAACTTCCGATGCCTGTGCTCAGCACTCACTGCGTGTATATCTGCAGGTACAGGAATGGTATGGGAATACGCTGGATCCACAGGATTGGGGTTGGAAAAAACGGGGAGAACGTTTGGAACCAGTCAGTACATTGCTCCCACCTGCCCCAGATCATCTATTAAATTTAATTACTTGTGGCTGTAAGAATGAGTGCGGGAATAGGTGTGAATGCAGGCGAGCTGGTATGAAATGCAGCATCATGTGTGCACGTTGCCGCGGTTCCTCGTGTGGCAATGTACCAAGTGAAGATGACATTAACGATTAAAAGCCTCTCTGCATTGACTTGTTGTTTTACAGTTTTATCCCGCGTTTTTACTACTGTAAAGCTTTTTCTTAGACTTGCAAGTATTTAGACTATGTTTTTTACTGGTAAACGCGAATATGATCTTAGTTAAATCAAGTAGTCCTGCAAAAAGTTTTTTTGTTTTGTTTAAACTTTGTTCAAGTATTGCGATAAAAGTGATGGCCCTATGATAATGATTCTTACACGGTTGAATAAGTAATTCAATACACAATACAATGACATTATATGATTAGTAATTATGCTATTGTTATTCCATATAATAATTTTTATTTACTACTGCCTATCTCATTACTGAGCATTTGGGTAAAAAATCATCTGTAACTTTTCTATTTCTTTAGCGATTTAAGTAAATAGGGTCTTGTTTTAAAGATACGTACATAATCATTCCAAAACATGTACATCATTTGAAACTTTTTATGTGCTTGTAATAGTTTTTCCGAAAATTACGAAATTCATATAAAAAAAAATAACAAAAAAACTTTGTAGAATTTTAGTATTAAACCTAGAGACTTTATAACAATGATTATTGTATATACATATTAGGTAATTACTGTAATTACTAACTAAAGTAAAATTTTTCGACATTTTAGTATTAGGTACATCATGTATCAATGTTATAAACTACTATGTATTTTAGAGCCATATTTTTCGTCACATAAAAAATAGTGTAACTCTTTTAATAATGGAGCGATTTTCAAAAATAGGGTCTCATTTTGTAGATAAGTATATGGGGCACAATGTGTTCATAGACGACTTCTCCATAGATCGCATAATTTTCAGAGAAATATGCAAACTTTGAGGAAAAAAGCGCATTTTGCATTTTTTGTTAAAACTTTGTCCAAGTATTGTGACAAAAGTAATGGCTCTATGATAACGATTTTTATACGGTTGGATAGGTAATTTAATACACAATATAATGATATGATTACATTTGTAATTATGATATTTTTATTCCATGTAATAATTTTTTTTTACTACTACCTACCTCATTAGTGAGAAATTCGTAAAAAAAAACCATCTGTAACTTTTCTATTTCTCTGGCGATTGAAGTAAATAGGATCTTATTTTAAAGATACGTACATAATCTATCCATAATTAATGTATTTGTTGAAACTTTTGATGTCCCTGTAATAGTTTTTACGAAAATCATAAAATTAATAACAAAAAAAAAATATTTTTTCTTTTTAAAATTTTAGTATTGCAACTAGTAACATTATAACAGTGGTTTTTGTATGGACGCATTGGGTAATTACTGTTCTTACTAACTAAAATATTATAACTCGACATTTTAGTATTAAATACCCCATGTACCACTGTATTTAACTACTATGTAATTTGGAATCTTGTATTTTGTAAGATAAAAAATTCTGTAACTTTTTAAATAATATTGCGATTTTCAAAAATAGTGTCTCATTTTGTAGACTAATATATAAGGCACAATTTGTTCATAGACAACTTTGGCATAGCTCACACAGTTTTTTGAGAAAATTGCAAAGTTTGAGGAAAAAACGCATTTTGAATTTTTTTTCGGACTTTGATCAATCACAGTATAATTAATAAAGGCTCTACGAAAATGATAGTTACATCGATCGATAGGTATTTTAATACAAATTATTTGACTTTTTGACAGTTTGAGCCTAGCATGCTTAGATTTTGAATAAAACAACAATAACTGGAAAAAGGGACCTTTTGGGGGGTGGGAGGGGGGGACGCCGGCACTCCCCATGTGAGGAACTCTAGGATCTTACTTCTAGGACCTGTAGGAACGTACATACCAAAAACCAGCTTTGGGTTTTTTTTTTTGACCCTCAACCCTATCTGACCCGGCGTATATGGCGTTGTCACAATGTTGACATTTTGACATAGGACCGCGGTGTTGTCGCGGCGCTGTCACTATCATACTCGGCTTGCTGCTGCCATACGCAATGAGGAAAACATAATCTTAAATATGAGTAAGATTAGAAGTTTGCATTTCTTTTGCATTCGATTGACGTTAACAAATTATCTTGAATTGCTAAGAGAACGTATGTCCAAATTCAAGCGCAAGAGAAATGAAAACTTCTAATAATAATAATAGGGTCCATTTTCCTTGTATTGTTTCGGAAGTCTATACTTTCATGAGAGAGAATTCTCATTGTGTATGACAGGGCAGCTGGCGAACGTTCAGGGGGGCTACCACCTAAGCGAAGCTGGATGCTGGGTGAACGAATGGAATGTTGTCGATTGCTTCTTTATAAGGAGACCTTGATTAACGACATGAACCAAACACAGGAATGTACATCATTCCATTCGTTTAATCATCATCAGCTTAGGTGGTAGTGATGACGTTTTTACTGTTTCAGTTAAAGTACCGCAGCTAAGTACTCTTCAATAAAAACTAATCTACTGTACTTATATAATGAGGTTTTTGCGAGTGGAATAAGATTCAGTAGAAGTTGGTATAATACGCGGTTCGTCTAAAACGCACTTCGTCGAAACGCGTCTTACACGCAGTTGGTCAAGACGCAGTTGGTCAAAGTACAGTCAACAGCACATCAGGTTACCACAAACTGTCAAATTTCCCCAATGGATAGTAAACTCTAATGCTTCAAGATAAAATTGAAAATCGAATGAAGAAATTTGACGGTTTTGGATAGCATGATGTGCCGTTGTCCCTGTACAAACGCAGTGATTAAAATTTTCTTTGATCACGTCCGTTAAAAACAAAGTTTTAATTATAAGTCTTCCAATAAACATTTTTTGTTATCAATAACAAAAAATGTTTATTGGAAGACTTTAAATCAGTTGCTAAGAATTTAGACCGTGGATCAACCCAAAACATTGTACAACATTCCCCAAAAAAAAAAAATAGATCGAAATATGAAAAAAATCACCTCTTCCCTTTCAACTAGTGCCTAGAAAATTCAATTATTTTTGAGTATTCATGGGTTCCTCGGGGAAAGTGTCGCTAACTAATTTAAAGTCACTCTAAACACACGACTTCGACCACACACTTGTACTGAGGGACCCACATATTTTTAATTCTCACACACAAATGAAAACACTAACTTAAATATTTTGTAGCAAAGCCTAAAATGGCGTTGCCTTTCCCCGGCTATATCGTCTTGTCAGGAATTAGAATTAATATTAAATGATCCGACGTAAGGAGTGGGTATAAGCCCATAATGCGAGTAATTAGCGAGCGCGGGAGTTCCCAACTTAAGGAGAAGTTAAAGTTTAATGATTTAAAATTAAAACATGCTGACGCTCTGACGTTAACTTTGTGGAGAGTCTACCCTTTGGAAACAAATGACTGGATTCTTCCGAATCCATTGTTGATTGAATTGGTTTAAAATTATTGATATAAGTTTAAATTTTTTATAACTAGTTGGGGTCATTATGTTTGAATCGCTTTCCTCGTGTTTAACGATATTTTACTTAGCTTTGCGTCAATACTACATTTATTTAGAATGTTTTTATAGTAATTTCTTTAACGGACAGGTCTTATAAGACCTTTAGTAATTTGCGTGGATATGATATATTATTATCATATTATGAGCATAATATTATGATATATAATTTTTAATGATAAGTAAAACATCACTCGACCAGAGGTGAGCGATTCAAAATGAGTGCCTCTGGCTAAACCCCGAAGTCACTGAAATATAATTTGAGCTTATTACAGAACGCGACTCAGGCTCTGCGTGGGCTCTGCTCTATACTTAAGTAGCAGTCGTCTTTGTCATTTTGATAGTGAGAGAAAGATACAATCAATACTTAAGGAGACTCAACTCCTTCTATAATACGGACCTTAGTGTAGCAGGGTAAGCTGATGAACTGTTTGATGTGAGTGCAGCCAAAAGAAAAAAAAGAAGAACGTACTTGAACTTTTATTTAAAGGAAAAATATAAAAAATTGCCGCTGCTGCGGTTGTTTAGCAGCTCGAGTACAATAGTGATAGCGCGCGTAATGCGCTGCGGTCCTATGTCAAAATGTCAACATTGACAACGTCAGAGGGCGAGCAAGCCTTTGCGTGGGGCCCTCGCGCAATCAAAGTGAAGTTTCAGCGTGAGCCGAGTGGCGCGCCGCGCGAGTTTGTCGCCATCGTGCTCGAGCTCCAGGAAGAGCTCAAACTACATAAATACAATAGACTACAAAAAGATGTTGGGGTTGCCAACAGTTAGTATCACATGTGACAATTCTAATACTGGCCCTGTGTTCATTTTGTGGCCAAAAAGGTTCCAGTAGCGGGTGGTCTTATACGCAGTTCGTCTAAAACGCAGTTTATCAACACTTGTTTGTAAGTATCTTTTTGACGGCCGGTTTGGTGGAGTGGTAGCGGCGCTGCCTTTTGATCAACGGGTCCTGGGTTCGATTCCCAGTTGGGGCAAATATTTGTGTAAAAAGCAGATGTTTGTTCTCGGGTCATGGGTGTTTGTGTTTGTCTTTGTGTATGTTTCGAGGACCTACGACACAAGGGAAAACCTTGGTGTGAGCCTTGAGTGTGTAGTGTTCATTGTTTTAATATTCTCTGTAGACTGTGGTAAAGGGCGAACCCATCTATTCTAAATATATAAAAGGAGAAACTGACTGACTGACTGACTGACATATCAACGCACAGTCTAAACGGCTAAACGTAGGCACTTGAAATTTGGAAGGAACGTAGCTTAGGTACCGTAGAGGTGCACTAAGAAAGGAATTCCAGAAATTCCCACGGGAACGGGAATTAGCGGGAAAATCCTTTTGTATGAAAAATCTAAACCGCTTAAGTTAGACGCTTGAAATTTGGCATGCAGGTACCTTAGTAAACTTAAAGCTTAGTTGCAACAGGATATTGCTAAATTCCCACGGGAACGGGAGTAACTTAGTTTAGTAAACTTAAAGCTTAGTTGCAACAGGATATTGCTAAATTCCCACGGGAACGGGAGTTAGCGGGAAAAAACTTTTATGTGTGTACTCTGTACAAAAAAAAATTAACACGCAAACGAAGTTGCGGGCATCAGCTAGTTCTCTATAATAAAAAAGGCAGCCGCTGGAGAAAGGAATCTTTTGGTGGTTAACACTAAGGCTTCCCCTTAACAGGTGTTATGTGCCTGTGACTTAATTAAAATTTTCCTTTCCGTCAGCTTAGACCAGCTTTTCCCTGTGGTTTTACTCGTGGTTGGAGGACCGGACTATGCTAAAGTTAAATTAGAGTGATTAGTTACTAAGCTCCTAACGTATTACTTATTAGGGTGGCCACCCCACCAATATTGCCAGATTATGCGAAATGTCGCCATTTTTGCGGTTCCAGTTATGCTAGACAGGGCTAAATTCTGACACCAGGGTTAGTCAAGTTCGCCACAAACTTGATTATACCTACTTATAAGAAAAGAAGAATGGCTGAAGTACAAAACAAAATCGTATAATCGTAAACTTATTTATAATTATTATTTAATTAATATTTGTGCCTTTCCCGCATTTCAATCTATAACTCCTATATCATAAGGTTGTCTGGAAGAAATTGCTGTTAAGCAATAAGGCCGCCTATTTGTATACATTATTTCAAATTCGCTGTATAAACATATTCTGTAATCCTATGTGTGCAATAAAGAATATATTGTATTGTATAGTATTGTATAATTTTAAGGTAAAAGATACAACATGATCAAAGGTATAGTCAAGTGTGTGGCGAACCTGGCTAACCCTGGTGTCAGATTTTTCGAACCGCACAATGGCCTCTGACTTGGCTTTAACGACTGTAGTCCGACCACAGCCGGGATAGACAGTTGACGTGCCCTCCGAAGCACGGAAACGCTCGTGATAAATTGCCACTTTGGTCACCCATCAAGTTCCCAGCCTCTGTGTACGTTGCTTAACCTTACTGATCGGTTGAGATCAGCGAGCGCCAATGGGCTACGAGCGCTTCAATTGTAATGTCGCGGGTGATTATAATTACACTATCTTAATCATAATTAAAATACAGATGGCGAAGTCGCCAATATCTTTAGGGAACGTACCCATACTACGTAACCTATTTAGGGGGGGGGGGGGGGGTCTTAAAAATACTACGATCAGCCACAGGAGTGTGGGGGGGTTGCTTAGATTTTTGTCACGTAGTCGATTTCACCGGGAGAAACGTCCTGTTTTTTGGACTTTTTTCATATAGAAACTATTAAAAGTGTTTGTTTTGAAAATAAAACATTAGTGTGTTCACATTTCAATGATCCGTGAGTCAAATTATTATTATTTGTTACACTTTCTGCTTGCAAATTGATTAAAAATCATACTTGTCAATACTACGTAAAAACTTGAAGAGGGGGGGGGGGGGGGGGTCTTGGCATATCTATGTGGTTACTGAGGGGAGGGAGGGTCCAAAAATTAAAAAAAAATAGGTCACGTAGTATGGGTGCGTTCCCTTACGGGTTGTAAATGTTGTAATACGTCAGAGAGCCTCGTCTGTTGATCAGCAGGGTCCACCGTTGGCAGACGAGGATGAAGATTTTGGATATATTATTTGTCAACGAAGTCGCGAGCAAAAGTTAGTTCTTACTAATATTATAAACGCGAAAGTGTTGTATGTATGGATGTTTGTTACTCGTTCACGCTCAAACGGCTGGACTAATTTTGATAAGATTTGGTATGGAGGTAACTGACAACCTGGATTAAAGGTACTACAGAATTTTCCCAAATTCTCACGGAAACGAAGGTAGTCTTTACTAATATTGTAAACGCGTAAGTTTGTTAGTTTTTTACTTTTTCATACAAAAACTACTGAATGGATTTTGATGAAACTTTACTAGGCTACATAGTTTTAACGAATACCCAAGGGAACAAAGTCCCGGGTGAAAAAATTGTGTTCTATAAAGAAGTTTGGAGAACAATCCAAGAAGTTTCAATACTTAGGTTCAAGTTTATACAATTTTAATGTGGATCTAAGGCAGGTCTCAGCTTATTCCCGGATCGGACCACGTTTTAAAACTCCAACAGTTCAGTTTGGGAGGCATCGATTACGGCTTGTAAATTTTTGATCACCTTAAAATACAGGTCGGTCTGATGTACAGACAGCAGCAAATCAGGTTATCCATTTGCACTAAGAAACCAGGCGCTATTACGAGCGAGATAAGGGCGACGTCAAGGTCATGTATAGCGTAATGTGCTGCCGTGTGTACACTCAAAAACACGTAAATCTTGACAATTTAGACTTTGTGCCTTTGTTCTTTCGTACATCTAAAAAAAATATTGAGAAGAAAACGTGCAATATGATTTTTTTTAAATACACGGAGATAAAAAACCTGCTAGCTATATTCAAAATCCTGAACCAGTATCACTCAAAGAACCCATTTATGAAAAAAAAAATTCAATGGGAATAGTTCATTTTTGGCCTAAACGTAGACATTACTCCTACACCAGGCACGCGAGGGGTGCGGGTAACGCTCGGGGGGTGCACCCGAGTGGTGTCTACGTTTAGGAAAAAAAAATCCCACCGGAAAAAAAGTACTTAAGTGATACTGGTTCAGGATTTTCAATGTACCTAGCAAGGTTTTTTTCATCCTGTATATAGAATTTTCTGCCCGCGTCTGTATTTCCGGGCTCATACAACCCGAATCTCTAAGTTCAAGTGAATAAACATCTTACGGGTGAGCTTGCTAGTGCTACATCCTCGACCGCATCTTCAAGTTATTGTGGTCAAGGACAAACAAACAAAGGAACCTTCCACGCTGGACTGGAAGTGGAAAAAAAACGTAGAATGTGCCAGCTGTCAAATATTTTCAGTCGTATTGTAAAAAAAAAATATCCTTGATCGGTTCTGCCTCTAAAGTAAAATTACAAAGGTTTATATGAAAATATCAGTTCTTAATTTTTTTATGACAAACAAACAGTGTGAGTCCCCGGCAGAGTAGAATAGGACCACCCTCTTTATTACCGAGGTGTCGTACAAGGCGACTAAGGTAAATATGCGAGCAAGTTCATCTGCACACAGAGAAGGAAAACTCTGCAATTATATCAAAACCCTCGCCAACCCGTCTGCCAAGCGCGGTGAGTATGGCATTTACCCTTCATGTTATCGAGGGAGGCCCGTGCCCCAGCAGTGGGGACGTATATGGGCTGATGAAGAAACAAACAACTAGTGGTGTCCGCGAACGTTGCCCAAAGGTTTCAAAATAATTCAAGAATTTGTTCAGTTAACTGTTAATACTAAGAAGAGTGTACTGCTGGGTTGCATCCCAGAGCCTGCCACATCCCTAAAGGCAGATAAATCTTCGGTTTCAGAGTAATGTACTGTATTCACTGTACTAGGGTAGGTACTAACCATAAAACATCTGAGTTCCGACCCGTCCCCCACCAGTGGGAACTGGTGGGTGGACGGGTAAGTAAATCTCGAAAAACATATTTATGAGGGACACCCATGTATTTTCAGATTTTCCAGTCTGTACACTATAAATTATTTATAGAAACTTTAGCGGTGATTCTTATAATGAAACTGAATAAGTTTCCCCAAGGAATTATGAAATAATAATAAAAAAATTCGACCTCTCATACTAACGCATTAAGCTAATCCCTCAAGTTATATGGAAAGGTGAATGTTTTTCGGGGAAAGTTGTTCAGTTTAGTGGTCTAATTCACATATTCTTTTTTTGGCTCACTAATTTAGAGTTATCCAATATAGAACAAAGGCAAGACCATTGAGCAGCTAAGAATTTAATGAATCGATGAAACTTTATTTAGGAAACAGTAATTCAACAGGGCAGGGAACCTGATGGGTGACCAAAGTGGCAATCACGAGCATTTCCGTGCTTCGGATGGCATGTTAAGCTGTCTGTTCCGGCTGTTGCCGTTTGACTAGAGTCGTTAAAACCAAGTCAGAGGCCATTGTGCGGTTTGAAAACTCTGACACTAGGGTTAGCCTAATTCGTCACACACTTGCTTGACTATATCTACACGATAAAAAGAAGTAGAAGAATTCAACATGGCTGCATTGTGGCGATTAATGGCCCAAAAAAAAACACAAACAAACCAACAAACAAATCCATCACACCCAGATACTTTAATTTCAAAATTTCGAAACTTTCTCAATAGTTTTCATAAGCGCCTGCCGGTTTATTGATTGCAAACACACAGCTGGGTACGGTGCGTTTGCTCTGAACTCTTGGGCAGGCGGTTACCCTACGGCCTTTTATTTGGTTGGACTAAAGATAAACATTGACTCGGGGATGTAAACTTCTTCCAGTGTTTGACTGCGGACCATTGAGTACTAATGGTTTTCGATTCAAAACTTTTTCATAGGTATTTCGTATACGCTCGGGACCAATTTGTAACTTGCCTACTGAAGCACGAAATCCGACGCCAAATAGCTTGCTGTGTTCCGTCGGTGCGTAGGAGTACCAGTGCCTTATAGGCATTTTCTGGGTTAACTCGCTCCATCGTCGGCCTGGTCAAGAGTTAACCCATCTTATAATAAAAAAAAATGGTATCAATGGCCACTCATCAAAATGCGATGTCTGTTATTTTGCTTAACCTCACTGATCAGTTACAAACTGCGAGTGCCGCCGGGCTATGAGTTTTTCAACTGTTGGTGTTACTCAACTCTCTTTACTCTTTACAATGACGTTTATAACCCTCTAACGATAGGCAGAGCATAATGGAACCAACCAGCAATTGACGCCACATTTCTTGTCTTATTTTTAATGCAGGTCCTGACTGTTTGTCTCATCAACGCCCAGTCCTTAACCTACAATGCTTTTAGCACAAATGTTCCTTTATAACCCGACAAAAAAGGGTGTTATAAGTTTGAAGATTGTATCTGTCAATTTATGTGTCTCTCTGTGGCATCGTTTCTCCTAAACGAATGGACCGATTTTGATGCGGTTTACTTTGTTTGAAAGCTAAAGTGTTTGATATGGTTCTCAGATATATTTAATTAAATAGGTGAAGCCGTTTAAAAGTTATAAGCCATGTGAAGGTGATACAAGTTTTTTTAATTTTAGAATAACATAACGTAGGCAAGGATTTCACGAAATTTCGACAGGAACCACTTCCCGGGCAACCTCTAGTTATATATCTTAAGTCTATACTATATAGAGGAAAGGTTACGCTTCAAAACTACTACACTGATTTGAAAAATCCTTTCACCATTAGAATGCTACATTATCCTTCAGTAACATAGGCTACATAATTTTCGGAATACTATAGTTGTATAATAAATCTAAAGTTAGTTAATAAAATAGCTACCCCGACAAATAGTAGCGTGTAAGTAAGAGAGGGGTGGTAAACCTCAGTCTGTAGTTGTGGGGTTAATCTAAGTTGTCACCGACTTCGCAGTCTGTTTACTTTGTTGTTCTCATTAAATAAACTTCACATTCGAGGATATGTCGGTATAAGAGTATAAGAAGAAACATTGTATTTTATGTGTTTTTCAAAGAGATTCAATAACGGAGCATTTTAATATGTGCTGTGCTTGAACCCCTGACATACAAAACGCGACTCAGACTCTGAGATATACTTGAGTGCAGTCGTCTTTGTCATTTTGATAGCGAGAGAAAAAGACAATCAATACTTAATAAGTATAGATCTTGACTTGAGGGTTTGAACTCGGTACCTATCGCTTACGAAACCACTAGTCGTTAGACCACCAACACGTTCTCTTTTTATGTTTATTTATTTATTTTATAAAAATTTTGTTATTTCATAAAAGGTATTACCTATCTATCCGGTTGATATGAGTACCATGCTTATCCAAAATCTTCAAGGATCTCCTTATATTTATGTAGCGTTATCTACTGATAACGGAAACTACCACAGACTTGTTATTTATTAGACACGGCTCGTATATTGAGTGCTTTTAAATTAATATAGAAATTGACTATTAAGTCAACTCGCCAATAATAATAGCCAATCAATCTGGCTAGGTACATGGAAGAAATACGAGAAAAACTATTATTGGAGGCCCCTATCAACGCAATAGAACACAAAACAATGCTTGGTAGATTTTTTGTCAATTTTTCTGTGTATTTGTACGTTCGTGCGCGCTAATCACAGAAACAGTTTGACCGATTTAGATGCGGCTTTCAGTAAATGTATTGTGGTGATCGGTTGAGAATAACACCACCCTATTTCTTTCCGTGGGTGTCGTAAGAGGCGACTAAGGAAACACAAACGAGACCTGCTTTCTATTCCACCCCAGGTAAACGACACCTCAATTTGCTCTGAATCTGAGGTGTCGTCCTATGGTCTCATGCGGTGTGGTAGGCTCTGTGAAGGGCTATCTGGTTCGCAATCGCGACCACCCTCCTACCGAAGTTCGACGCCAAACAGCTTGCTGTATTCCGTCGGTGCGTAGGAGTACCAGTGCCTATAATAGGCATTTTTTGGGTTAACTTGCTCCATAGTCGACCTCATCTAAGACCTTGGTCAAGATTGAGGTCAAGAATTAACCCATCTTATAATAATAATAAAAAATTGTAGTAAGTTTCACTTAAAATGTTTTTTTTTTTAATCAATTTTTCGCCGGGAGGTCATATTTTGGGAAACTCTTTACAATTCTTAAGTGCTACCAACAAATTGCCAGTTTATTGATAAGAATTGATTGTAATGTAAGGTGACAAATGTGGTTTCTGGGAACAATCGCAATTTTAAGTTGTGTTAGGTCTGTTAGGTAAATACTTTGCATTGTACAGTTTATACAATTGGTTCTTGTGGTTAATCTGACAAACGAGGAAAAACATCATTAATATAATGTACTTTGTTAAAAAATAAATAGAAAATAATTACCTATTTTCTTTACAAAAGAGTAAAACAAGTTAATTTCTTGATCCGATACGGAATGGAGTTTAGTGAAATGTCCAGTGAAGTTAAAGCATAGGAGTTATTACATTAGCGTGACATTTTATTTTATATAAGTGTGTGGCGAATTGGCTATCTTGGCTAACCCTTGTTGTCAGAGTTTATTACTATATTACGTATATAAGTGTTAAAAACTATTGGCTTAACATACTCTCCTTATATAAGTAACTAGTAGCCATAATCTGTGACTTTACTAAAACTTTTGTAGTGTGTCCCGTGAATAATATGTTTCAAGTTTGATAAGCGGAGATATAAGCTGATAATATAAGTGGTTCAGCATGTCAGCCAATAAAGGTAAGAATTCCTATAATGTAATTAATTTTTAAGCACTTCCGTAAACCGCGTCTTCAAATGAGCAGAACGTTTAACACTGGATCTCCCTATGGATTGAGTTATTATTACTTTCCCATCACGGTTTCATTTTACTCCCGTAATTTTTCTTTTCTAATTAACTTTGATATAATGAATGTAGCATAAGTTATAATTTCATAATGAAACTATTATATAATTTTTTTTGACATAATGATTTTTAAGCATAACGGTCTGTGATTAGGTTAGGTTGGGTTATGCTAGTAAAAACTATGCGAAAACAGACAGATATGCGTTTAAGTAGTTGTTATGTTAAAATATCATTAGGTCCTAGGTATAAACGTTATTCCTAATAAAAAAAACAAAAGTTGTTATGCAATAAATATAGATCCTCCCAACATGCAGAAATAAAGAAAATGCAATTTTTATCCACAAATTTCAACAGGATTTGAAACCTATAACCGCTTTTGTCGTACATACCATGTCCCACGAAATATACAGGGCTTTAGGTATCTCTCTTTCAACTTTTCGGGTAGTTAATCAGTCAATGAAACTGAAAAACTTCCCCAAGGAACATAGGTCAAAATACGAAAAAAAAATTTTGATCTCCCATTCAAAATGCGCTATTTACTGATGAAGTTTGTATGGGAGATCAACATTTTTTTTCGTATTTTGACCTAAGTTCCTTGGGGAAGTTGTTCAGTTTCATGGACTGATTAACCACCCGAGAGACGGAAAGAGAGATACCTAAAGCCCTGTATATTTTTTTAAAATTTTGATTGTGTTCATACCTTATAAATATTTCCCAGTCTTACTGAAACACTCTCACTTTTGTGTGAAGTAGGTACATACGGCAGCACATTAGGCATTTAGGCTATACCTAACCTAACCTAAACTTCGTATATTTTTAAATTAAGAATGGGTTTGCTCTTAACCACAATCTAGCCTTAACGTGGCTCTTATCACCCTCGTAAAAGCGCCGGATTTCGTAGGGCAACTGGGTAACTTAACGTGCCGTAATACGATGACGGTGCGTTTGACAGTTCCACAAACATCTTTAAGGAATTAGATGTACTTAAAGTGAAACAATCTTAGATCAATCATCACATACAGACAGATAACAAAACAAAACTATAGATCTTTAGTTATGAATCACTTCTCGACCTTGTGCGTTTAATAGATGGGTATAGTTTTAATAGGGTTGGCTCATTTCTTATTCATGTTAATATGTCTATGTACTACAGCTTACTTTAAATACCATATATTCAAAGGTGTCCAGACTTCCCTCGTATGGTGGGTCTCTGTGGAGTCAAAGTAAAAAATATGTCAAAGTAGTGACTTACATTAAGCATTGTTTAACTTTGCGCATTTCGCTAAGGTGCAGTCTTCCTCAGAGAAGAATAGGCACGAAACTCCGAAGATCACTCTTTTTAACTCAATCATATAAATTTCCTTATTTTTAATTTAAAATTGACTGATTAACTCTAGAGCTGCGCAATTTATTTCCATGGTTGCTTGTCTACAGATAATCAGAAATTCTATAACAGCCCTTTTTACAAAGTTTTTGTTTAATTATTGTCTTAACTTTTTTTTAAGGTAAGTTTTGAATACACATGGGAATCTTATTATGGACTCAGACCAGACCCGAGCACGAAGAAAGAAGTATTTCACGTCAAAAATTATAAATGATCTTATAACACTAAATGGAGACGACAACCCTAAGGCATCTCAGTTTGCGCTAGCTGTTATGATAACCATGACAAAAATGTTTGGTTAGTGTTAACAGTGAGAAGTTAAATTTGTGGAAATTTACTAAAAGGATTAAAAAAAGAACAATCTGAAAAAACACCGCGTTAAAAATGTTTGTACTAATCAAATTAAAAATCAGTTTAACTAAAATCTTTCAAAAATCGTCAGTGTTTCAGTGATAATAAAATGAAAAAAACTTATGAAACCTAAGTGTGTCGAAAATGTTTTTTTACCGCACTCGTTCGATTTTTCAAGATAGTTTTGCTTGAAAAACACGTGTTTTTTAAAGTGAAGTTTCTTGACAAAATTCTTTAAAATAGTACAACATATTGTGTAAAAATGCTAAAGTTTTACGTACCTAACCACATTGTAAACATGTGCACTAAAAAGTTTATAACTTCTTTATTTTCACATGGCAAGTTAAAATACATTTATTATGTTTTTTTTTTATTTTTTATTATAAGATGTTTTCATTCTACAGCTCAGCTGTATACTCTTCCCAGGCATACTGTAAAAGTTAGTGACAAGGGGATTCGGATGTTTCGCTGTATTAAAAGCGAACGGCTGATTAACTATCACCGCTATACTCATTTTCCTTTTAATAACCTCAGGATTTTCAAACTGTTATAAGCGATTATATTTTCCCAAAATTCCCATAGGAACGAGATAGTTCGGTTATTTTTTTATTAAAAAGATACTTTAGTCCGGTAAACTAGTATAAATAAATTAATAAATAAGATAACATTTATTTTATGTCTGGCGTCATTAATAATTAATCCATAGATAATTAATTATTTAAAAATTAATGTACGCCTAACTAGTCATGCTGTTTACCTATAGTGATTTTAGTTATCAATAATTTTCCACGTTATAAAAACGTATGAGTCACTGACTTCAATCCAAACAACAGCTCGCAAATGTCACTCATTTATTTAGATGATGTTCTGATTTGCAGTGTTTCCCAGCCCAGTGGTCAGATTGATGGTCAGACTAGTCTGGCTAGTCTACATAAAAAAAAAACAGTCGAACATAGTACCTCTTCCATTTTTGAAGTGGGTAAAAATTGAAGAAGTTAATCAGGTCATTAACCTTTCTGCCACGTTACATAATTTTTATAAGATTCTGCTTAGTCCCCTGAACGAATGACCCAAAAGGGGATGTAGAGTGCGTGAGCTGGATCGTAAGCGATTTCTTCGGAAAATTTCAGGGTGCTTAGGGAGTATACATTCTATAAAAGTCCCCGCGTCTAGGAGGTGCGCCGGAGTGGGGGGGATGACAGTTCCCACTTATGAGTTTTTCGTTATTATCTTCAAAACGGTGCTTATAATTTTTTTTACAACTTTTACATTAACACTTTTGTAATATTTTCTATAACTTTTATATTAAGCTCGTGATAAATTACCACTTTGGTCACCGTTGCTTAACCTCACTGATCGGTTCAGATCGGTACAAATGAGTGCCATTTTTAACGTCAATGGTAAAAAGTCAATGGTAAAACTAGTCCAGAGGTCTTGCAATACAAACAACTGTTAACTAAATCTTCTTCTTCTTACAGATGTGGAGTCAGGCCTGGATCGCAATGAGGTCCTGTCGGAAGCGAGGGACACGTTGAGGCCCCTGCTCGATATGCACGATGGCAGAGCCAACGGTAGAGCGAGGCCCCCCAGGCCTATCAATTTGGGCCCCCTGGATACTGCCCAGTACGTTGTGTATTGTGGGTCTTAACACGGCAAAAGTCTAAGTTTTTATATATCCTTGTAAGAACAGTTCATAGTGTCTGGTTGGTTGAGCTTTATAAACACTGGGTTGCCAAAGAATATTAGATGTTCGACGTGAATAGGACTTGAACCCACTACTCCAGGATTAGATCTTCTGGTGCTCTAACTAAGTGAGCTATCTTACCTTCAAGTCATACTGGGGTCCGCTCCCTACCTGTGGTCGACCTCATTTGATCACCTAGGTGAACCATTCGTGGGTTCAAGTCCCATTCGCACCGAAAATTTTCTTACCGTCAACCGTCAAAATGGCCACGCTCGCCCAGCAGTTCTGCTGCAGAGGCTCAACAACAGCATCTATTCCGGTTTGCACGTCGTGGCACGAATGCACAAACCCCTCCATTCATGCTACGTTTTATGAACGTAATGGATCGAGTAATTTGGCATACGTATCATCTCCTACAGGCGATCTAGATACCGCAGCGGCCAGTGGTCGGCGGGGCACCAATAAGATAGGGTCTGTGACTGTATGGGGCTGTTGCAGCAGGATGTGGAGTGGATAGGAGAGGGAGTCGACAAGAATACTAGCATCGAGCCAACGTAGGGAGGATAGATACTATACTTGGTGTGTAATATATGCAGGTAGGATTGAAGCTGCAATGATGTGGGTCCTCTTCCTCAACTGTTTGTTTTTCTTTTTGTGTGCAGCTTCCTTTACAGGGTAGGTTGTTTTCGTTAATCATTCTTGTTTGTAGAGTAGAAGTAGCCTGGTTTTCTTCGTCTACATCTTATCCTCCGTTGGTGTACAATGGTTGATTTCCTGCCACTCTTGAGATGCGTTTTTACTATTATTATTGTATCAATAGTGCTGATCTGAGTTATTCTGCTACTTTGTAGATGTCTTCAGCTTCTTGTTTGATTTTTGTCGGTTTGAAGCAGTTGTTTTCCAATGGGATTTTAACGCCATTCCTCGGGTATATTGTTTGATAATGATAACCATGCATTCATCACTACTTTTGTGATTTGCACTAACAGCTCATGCGGTGTTACTTTATACTGTTCTGTAACTACTTGGTCAGTTCCAGGGACTGTTCCGTTTTTATTGAGCTCATTAAGTAAATCACAAATATTTTTGAAATTCGGGAAGTCTGGTCTTCGACCCAGCGGGCAAGGGAAAAAAGCACCTGCTTTTTGTGCGAGCCGTGTTGTTTTTGTGTTTCTTGAGGTATTTGTAAGTTGTTTTTATCCTCGTTGATTTATGCTGTTTTGATAAATCTTTAAAGCTTCCTTAATCTTAAAATCCTTAGCTTCCTCTTCTTTTGTTATTTTGTTAAGATTAGTATGTGCTTCTAGTACTCTCTGCCATAGGTAAGGATTTTCCGGGTATCTTGATTGAAGAAAGAAAGCTTTTTTGATTTTAGTTAATGCTAGCCTGCTATCGCGTGATCTCGGAGTTGACTTCGCTAAAAGTTATGGGCTGTTTCTTTCAGAATGTTGTTAATATCCGTCCAGTTTAGATTCTAATTGGAAATATCTGGCATGTCTGCTTGGGAGTTAGTTTGTGTTGATCTTCTTGTAAGATTTTCATCTTATTGGTTACAAGCCCTTGGAATTTGTTTAATACGAATTCCCTTTGGAGAAGAAGCTCATAGTTACATTTACGATAGTAAAATTTCTGATTTAAGTTGGTAGGTGAGCTGTTTTATTACTCTGATTTGCGTGTTTGAGTTATGCGAGAACACTAGATAGACGGATCGTTCCCCATACCTACTTGTACCTAATCAGTGTTTATTAATTTCCCGAATCAACGTACAAAGGTTTTTTGGCATTAGTTAAAATATGATCGATTTGTGATCCTCTGTTCCCACAAAGTCACGTAGTTCGGCAAGATGGTATACCCCAAGTGTTGCTAAGTTTTAAATCGTGTTGCTCAATAAAACTTAAAATTAAGTTACCGTTAAAGTTGATATGCTTGTGGCATAAGTGTTCTCCGGTTCTTTTAGGGGTGCATTGTCTGTCTTAGAGCTTAGAACAGCCTCCTCCTACATTCCATGTGCCGGTTAGGTTAGGTTACAGGGGGTAGGTACATTGTGTTGTGTTTGCGGTGATGACCTAATTAGAGGCTGGCCAGTGCAATTATCAACAACACAAACGTTACACGATACGTAAAACGTAGCATTTATTGTCAAATGTGGCGGGTATTGAAGTCAATGTTTCGTTGGATTGCAAAAGGAGTTTTCCATCTTTTTCTATTAAGATGTGTGAGTTCGTTGCAAGGACTACATCTATCATAAACATTTTCATCCCCGTAGTTGGATAAAGCTCCTTGATCGGTGGGTATCAAGCTACTTTAGTGGTTGTTTCCGAAGTGTAAGAGATGTTTCCGGGTACTCGTGCATCACGGGGCTTTAAATGAGCGGCTCGAATAAACTTTCCTTATAAACATAGACTATAATATTCAGAGGCTGCTATATATATATTTATCTTCTCCTCCCCAGAATCCAACCTGGAGTTGTTGATTAATATTTTGTTCCGTGCTTATGCCTAAGCGTTCTGTCCGTGAGGTTATTAAGTAGTGCTAGTCTATTTGTGGGTCATGCCGGTTTCCAGACTCGTAGGTTGCTAGATCCTTCCTAATCACAGCGTGGTCAAATGTTGGGTAACACGTAAGATTTATTTGGTTACGTATGGATCTGTATGAGCAGTTGCCGACATTTCCGATGCATCGCAGAAAAAAGTTGTGTTGTTCTGGCTTGCCGTAGCTTTCGGGTTGTTGCTGTCAGCCAGATGTTGACCGAATGACTGTGGAATCTTTTGTTTAGTATTTTTAAGAATTATACAATTGTCGTGCGCAACAAGATGAAAGACAGCAGGATATAACTTTATGAGCTTTCGTTTCCCAGGCTCCGATATAGTATTATTGTTTTATTAGACGTTTTGCACGTGTTTGGGTTCGAAAATGCCTTTTCTCTATACCCTATTGTAAAACTTAGGCAAACTTACGGCTCTTCGGTCATTTGCTTGTTTTAAGTCGTTAAATAAAAAAGTGCACTTAATGAAATAAGATTCAGTATCTTTCCCAAGTTGAGAGATTCCTACACGGTGTGTTTTACGACTGGCTAAGTGATTAGTGATTCGTATGGCATATCAGTAAGATGTGATAAATTTATTATGCGAATAATGTGTTATTATTATTAGGGTGTCCTATTGTAGTACTGTCTTTGCAGCACACAATACCTATAATGGATTCCTGGGTTTGGCGATTTTGTGTTAAGTAGGTATATTCAATTAAATTAGGTGTCGCGCTCCAAACAAGTGCATTCTTAAATTCTAGGGTGAGGTCCTTTATTTAGGTGATAATTGAATGAACTACTAGCTACGTGCTTTCTTACCCTAGATTTTATTGTTGGGGTAAGGTTTTAGATCGAATACGCTAAGAGGTAACTACTATCCGGATTGTTAAGGTAGAACACTTTAAGAATATGTTGCGCTGGTCAGGAACACTAAACGGTATGCTGCGGTTCCTACAAGTTACAATAATAATCATGTCTGCGTGCTGTGGCGGCTAGATCGGAGCCTTGTGAGTTGATGCTGAAATAAAAATTATGTGCAAAAGGCGGCTGGAACGGATTTTTGCAAAAGGCTAGAAATGTTTTACAATGGAACGAGCTCACCAGGTTCTCCAGGTTCCTCAAGATATTGCACTTGTAACGCACTGTTCTTAGCTCAAGTTTCCGTCTTGATCGTCGTTAATAAGTTCCACTGTAAACTGCACTGGATGTGTGGATGACGCACGCGATGCGCTACGTAGGTATTACCGAGTTGAACCGGAATGCACTTTTATTATATAGGGTACAAAAGGCACTAGTCGCGATATAGTTTAGGGAGCCACAAGTTATTAGAAGCTAGATAAAATTAAGATCTATCACTTAAGTCACAGTACAAAGATGAAAACGGTACACGGTATAACAATAGCCGACCGAACTCGGGAACAAAGGCGCGGGCGCCGGTGTCGTAAACTTCGTCAACATTTGGGATATCAGGAGAGCACGTGCAGGAACGTCTGCCCTCGACCGCTTGCCAAACAAGACTCCATTCGCACCGAAAATGTTCTTTCCCTAAAATTCATTCTGAATTTTCTTCTACGCGGGTAAGCGTTTGCCACAAGATCCATTGCGTCAGATTAAGGGTCACGGTGGTTCATCGGTGGAGGAGAGCTGAAGACCGAGCTCATTGGCGTGCCATAGGAGAGGCCTATGTCCAGCAGTGGACTGATACAGGCTGATGATGACGGTGGATACGTTTTTGTTACTCCATCATAGAATTTACCTTCTGAAGCCTGGACCAAAGTCTTGAATATGAGACGACGACGCTTAGAAGATGTTTTTTTTGTTATTTTATTATGAGAAGGGTTAACTCTTATCTCAATGTTGACTAAGGTTATATAGATGAGGTCGATGATGGAGCGAGTTAATCCAGAAAATACCAGCACCAGCTTACGCGCCGCACCACGCACCACGCACCAGCTTACGCGCCGTGCGATACAAATACTGTATCTAATGTGATACTTTTTGGGGTGACGGGTTCCCCAAAAAGGAAAGGTACTCCTCCTCACCGACGGAACACAGCAAGCTGTTAGGCTAGGCTTTTTATAGAGCCTACCACACCGTATGAGACCATAGAACGCCACCTCAGATGGATGGGTTGATAGGAGGCAACTATAGAACACCATCTCAGATTTAGAACAAATTTAGGAAGCAGGTCTCATTAATTTGTATTTCCCTAGTCGCCTCTTACGACATCCACAGGAAGGAATGGGGCAGTGTTATTCTCAACCGATCACCACACGGCAAAAAAAAGTCTGTTGACTGACTCAAAACTTATTATTCCAGAAACCCCGCATGGCGACTTTACGATTCCACTTCAGAGCTCCAAGACGAGACTCCATCAGGTCCATCCACCACCAACAACACTCCCCTGTTAGAGGGTCACGAGGGTTTCCCTAAGAAGTGGAGACGTAGTGACAGACGGCTGCGGAGGCTTAACACTGAGCTTCTGGAGGCTATTGATGCTCATAACACCGAGGAGGTTGAGAGGTGGGAAGGGTTTTTTATTTATTAATTAAGAATAAGTCAGACTTGTAATCGGAAGGTTGCGGGTTCAAATCCTGGTGCGGGCTTGTACCACTAAATTCGTCTTTTCGGATTTATGTACGGATTTGGAATTATCAAAATATCGTGATGAAACACGACCGTCCACGAAAATTCATTTTCGAAAAGCGAGCGGTCCATTACCCCGCATTGGGCCAGCGTAGTGGACTATGGCCAAAATCCCCTTCGTGTTTCGAAAGGAGGCCCGTGCCAATCGGTGGGGACGTATATGGGATTGGTAAAAAAAAGAATGGGTTAGCTCTTGACCACAATCTAGCTCAGGGCAAAGATGCAGAAGAAGCTTATTCACTCGTACTTTAAAGATATTCGAGTTGTATGAACTCGGAAATACAGACGCCAGCAGAGTATTCCATTCCTTGGCAGGATTTAAGTTTAGCTGATTTTTCTTCGCTTTTTAGCCCAATGGTCAAGAATGTTTAGATTATAACTGAAAATCAGTGTTTGGCTGATGCCCCTGCGTTATAACCTTTTGTCACACTGTGGCATGCACATAGTGATCCGAAATCTAGTATTTTTAAAACACTTACCCGCGTGAGGGATATTCACAAATAATTTTTAGGGATAGAAAAATATTTGGCGCGAATGGGACGTGAACCCACGACCCCAGGATCAAATCTCCTGGTGCTCTAACCAACTGAGCGCGTTTAAAAAATACTAAATTAAAATCGTTAATATGTTTCGCCCTTGTCATAATCTACTTTGCAACAAGTAATATGAGCCTGTAGTTCTCCGCACGAGACACTGATGGCGCTAACCTACAAGCACGACGTATATGGTCAGGGAATGAGAAATTACGCCGCTTGACTTGAAAGCGCGATAGCTCAGTTGGTTAGAGCACCAGGAGACCTGATCCTGGCGTCGTGGGTTCAAGTCCCAGTCGCACCGAATATTTTTCTTTCCCTAAAAATGATCCGCAATCTAGTGTTTGTAAGTATGTTAAGTTATTAAGTTATTTTTATTACTTACTTTTTTTTTGTTACTTTTATGTTGTCCTACACTACGTTTGCTAAGACGTGGTCTCCATTCGAGAACCTGGTCTACTCCTACGCCCGTCGGTTCTGCGACAGACATGGCCAGCACACTGCGACTTCTGCTTGCTTCACTCTTGGATAATATCCATCACTCCGGTTTTCTGTCGGTTTTCTGTTTCTAAAGCAAAATAAAAAATTCTTTTTCCCAACTTCCAGGTTATTGGAGAAAGGTGCAAACCCAAATGCCACGTGCCGCCTGTCCCTGGTCTCCGCTTGCCATTTAGCTGCTCTAAGTGGCGGGGATGCCTTGTCTTTAATCCTGAAGTTCGGAGCTGAAAAAATCAGGCTGGATAAGCTTGGTAGAACTCCTCTACACCTCGCCGCTTGGGCTGGCAACGCACGGCAGGTGGCTATTCTTCTGGATCTTCCTGAAGGTATGGATACTTAAGCCGTGTGGTGATCGGTTGAGAATAGCATCTCTTAAGCACCCCATCTCTTTCCGTGGGTGTTGTAAGAAGCGACAAAAGAAACACAAATTAATGAGACTTGCCTCTTATAGTTTGTTCTGATTTTGTGATGGCGTCCCATGATCTCATGCGGTGTGGCAGGTTCTCTAAAGGGCCGTCTGGTTCGCGTTCACCCTCCTACCACAGTCCGGCGCCAAAAAGCTTGCTGTGTTCCGTCGGTGCGTGGGAGTACCAGTGCCTTAGTAGGCATTTTCTGGGTTAACTGGTTCCATCATTTATGTTCTTGGTCAAAAGTTAAGCCTTCACATAATAAAACAAGGTATTAGGATAGTTGGCTTCTGTCTCCACTTCATAGATTCGTAAGCGAGCGGCGGCGGGATAAACTGTTAAAGGTCTTAAGCCTCCATCCAATCCAACTGACTGAAGTACACGTGTTTCATAAATTCCTACTAGTCGCTACTAATATTATGAATGTGAAAGTAGCTCTGTCTGTCTGTTACGCTTTCACGTCTTAGCCGCTAAACCTATTTCGATAAAATTTGGTACAAATCACTGAGGTGTTGTAAGAAACTGATCGCCTCTACTGGTTATGTGCTCTATAGAAAAGAAATAATGAAAATACACAGCACTTTGAATATTTTTTATTTTTATTTTCAATTGAAAACATGACTGAAATTTTTTTTACAATATGATTAGACATTGACATCAATATATGTTGGTTCGCAAAATATTTTAGTTTTAAAATATAACGTTAAAATAGAATATAGGGCCAAAATACATAGATATGTCACAAGCAAGGGATAGTATAGTGCTTTTTGGCGTACATCTATTTTGCGAAAGAAACAGTGACTAGATTAAAACGTGAGAAATTTTGTTTTTTATTTATTTATATAATCAATTTGAGGAAGACCACCGGCTTAGAAGAAAGTTCTGCTAACATATACAGGGCTTTAGGTATCTCTCTTTCAACCTCTCGGGTGGTTAATCAGTACATGAAACTGAACAACTTCCCCAAGGAACTTAGGTCAAAATTCGAAAAAAAAAAATTGATCTCCCATACAAAATGCGCTATAGGCTGATGAAGTTTGTATGGGAACTCAAATTTTTTTTTTTCATATTTCGGTCTATGTTCCTTGGGGAACA